>JAWZYV010015614.1:1437500-1794340 GCA_038373885.1 Cheiracanthium punctorium | reverse complement strand
ATTTATTCAAATTAAGGGAGGGGGAGGGTACCCTTTTATTATTAAGATAGAATAGCAGTTATGGTTTAACTTTTATTAATTCTGTAATTACTTGTTGAAGTCAGAATTTTTATCTTCCAGATGCTATTAGAAGAATCCCTGAATGTGAAATAGTATTGAAGTACTGATATTGAATCCAGTGATTGTATTTTATATTAATGCAACAATGTAATACAATTAAACCAAATTTGTAATAATTTTGTTGTGTGTTCACTGCCATTGCTTTTATAATTCATTCAAACCTGCATGGGTCTCAATAAGAGATATCTTCCACTTTTTTCAATTCACAGGCTATTTTTTACTTCTGCAGTTCTGTAATCGTTTGAATTTTTTTAAATTTAGAACGCATCGTAAACTAAAATTTGCTAGGCTGAAGACTACTCTGGACTTGGAAGTTCCATTACTCATGTTTTTATTTAAGACTTTGCTCATATATTTTTATTAACTGTTTTTTCTTTCTTTTTTTGGCCCTCGTATTAATTGAACTTTGTTCTAACATACTAATGAATTTTTCTGGCTTTACTTTCATTTATTGTTCTAAATCTGTTTTGAATAGCATAATAATTCTTGCATAAAATCTATATTAAAAGAATTTTTTTTTCAATTTGAAGTTTTTAAAAGATTAAGTAATTTGTAGCTATTTTGCTGTAAAAATGAAATTGAAAGAAATAAAATACTTTAAAAAAATAAATAAAGAAATGAATGTGTATATATATTAAAAAATTAAGAAATGGCTTTTATTTTGAAGTATGTATAAATTATGTTTAGAACAGGAATTTGGTTTTTTAAGAGATGAAAAAAAAATATCTTAGTTTCTGTGAATCACCACCCTCCCCCCCCCCTCCTCACCCATACATTATCTATAGAGATTAATATGGTTCACCCTCATGCTCTAAACTTCAATTATTTCTTAGCGTTATGGCAAGTCTACAAGAGGGGTGTCTTCTTGGGGGGGGGTGTGACTTGGGTGGTGAACTTTTTAAGGGATTCTAACCTGTATTCTTGCACATTCCTCTAAACCTTAAATAATGGTTTTTGGACAAGACAAAAATGTTGGGGAGATTCAACCAAATGGGCATTGTTGGGGAATTATGAAATAATTGGTTTTGATTTATATTATTTATGTATTGGCCTAAACAAAAATATTTCTTTACCCCTTTTCACAAAAAAAGAAATCAATCAATATAAAATAGTTTCCATTTTAGAAATATTTTATTCCTTTTTCTGGGGGGAGGGGGGGGGGATAGAAAAATAGGCATTCTCTTAAATTTCCAAACATATCTACAGCTGCGGAAAAAAAAAGTCCCACGTGCTCTTTATTTCGCCATCGTTTGTCGTATAGCAAAGTTATATATACCATTCGTTTGCAAATAACACGTACTTTAATTTACTATTAATTTAATTTGCATAAGGGGCCGTCTTCATATTTAATTCTGCATCAACTTCGTTTTTCTCAATGGAAACCCCATATTTTGACTTTATTAAACGAAAGAAAACCTTCAAATTACCCTAAATATAAATTTTCACCAATTTTCTACGATAATTTCCGGAGATATTGCGAATTCATTTTGCGCGTTTTTAAGGGACTTTCTGCAAATTGAAAAACGCTATTTGTAGGTTTAAACTTTTCGCCTTTCATTTATTTCGCTCGCGAGAATTAAAAGAAATTAATATTATTTTCAAGGAAAATTTTGTTCTCATCTCTCTTAAAGTTTTTTGTACTGAGAATATCAGGGGTAGAATAGAATATTTAGTCTGTGGTCCAAATGACCCGTGAGTTCATAACTTCCTTGGTTCGTACACATGATTTAAGGGAAAAATGCAAAATGACTGCTAAGGATTTTGAAAATCTTTGTAATTTTGAAATTGTTATTCTGTGTTTCCCTTGATGTTTCTCTTAGACAGCTGAAATGTTGGCAGGAGTTAGAGGCTGCTCCCTGCTCTTCTGACTACAAGCATGAATATTGCTCGACTCAGCTATGGTCGAACTTAAAGATTGGTTTCATGATTGAAAATTTATTTGTTTGAATTTCATGTAAAAAACGCAATTACTTTTTTGCCGACCCAATATTATCACTGTGTTTGTTATTTCACTTTCTTCATTTAATACTATCGCCTGCAATGTGCAATATTCTTAAGACTTTTGGCGGTATTTTAATTTATAGTTAGATTAAATTTTTTTTACAGAAAAACGTGATTTTGAATGTTTGATAAAGTATGAGGAATTCCAAAGACCTAATGTTTCCGATATTAAAAAAGGTCACATTCATGCCGGGAAAGTTGAGGTTGTTAGTTTTTCAGAAATAGGACGTTGTATTAGAAGACATAAATCTACTGCATCTAATTCTATAGCTGGAAAATATTTTATTTGGGGGAATATGGTAGCGGACGCAACAATACACGCTTTATAGAATCCCCAACAAACTGTAAAAAACTCTAATTTATTTGCTTCAGAATTTGATATTTTTAATACTGGTATCTTTTACTATGTTTTTGCACAAAATAAATCTAATTTACATTTATTTTATGCAATTTTCAAAAAATTTTCACTTAATAAATTTATATATGGTACCTTAACTCATGAAAATAACACATTTTATTTAATATAAATTGAACTACTGAACGTAAAAATTTGAAATTTTGCACAGCCATGTATTAATATTAATTTCTGCATCTATTTCCATTGAAATTTGGCTAGGTCGCTATTCATAATTTTTTAATATTAATTTAATAATTCATAATTCATATTAATAATTTATTAAAAATCATAATAACATTAAATTATGTTTGGGTCGTTTAGTTCTAATAGTACGAATAAAAATCAGCTTCTTACTACCAATATTTTATGAGATATGAATTGAAGTATGAAAAAATATTTTAACATAGGGGGAGGGGGATTTTGGGTGCTCATAACTCACTCATTTTCTGTCCAAATTTATTGAAAATTGGTGTCCGGGGTTAAAATGAGCTAAATGTTTGAAATATGAAGTGAAATCTAGGGGTTGCTATTGAGAAAAAAACGGTACGAATTTTAATATGTAGATGGCCCCTTATGCAATTTTTATGCACAAAAAATTAAAGTGTGCGTCAATCGTAAACGATTGGTATCTGTAACTTTGCTGTGCGACGAACGACGGCCGTAAAATGTACAAGTGGGACTTTTTTTTTCCGCAGCTGTACATTAACAGAGGTTATCAGCAGATATATTTATATTTTTTATTTACCCAACAATTAGTTTATTTATTTATTTATTTATTTTGGTTTTCTATTAAAGGATAGCTATTACTCTTTTAACTTATTTTTGTGTTTCATAATTCTTGTATTTGTTCGTATAAATAACTGAAATTTAATTTCAAATAATTTCTTTTCGATAACAATTCAATCCTGTTCATTCCTTATTTATTTAAAATAAAAAAAAAGACTTGTTAATTGTAATAAAGTTGAAAAGAAAGTTTGAATAAATTATGCTTAAAATAAAATCTATTTAAAAATCAAAATTATTAGTATTCTTTTGATTTTATATAAATATCTTATCATGAACTATTTTTATTGTTTTGTTAATACTGTTGTAAGTGAAAGTTGTTCTGAAATGTACCATAGGTAAAAAATAAGCTTTCAGGGATTTTTTATTTGAGCAGGAAAAAAGGTAACATTGAACATATCAAATATTTCTGCACACTGTTGAGTAATGTGGATGTCCGAAACTCTTATTTCTATTCTTGTTTGATCACAGATTACCTCAAATGAAGTTATAGTACTGCAGACAAAGAAAATTCTTATAACTCTTCTGCTGATGGATTTTACATAGCTCAATGGCTATACAGATCACCTCCAAGCATTTTGAAACTTTCACTTCTATTCCTGTTAAGTTTTGACTAACCAAACAAAACATAAACTGTAACTAAACAGATCTAGAGGTTATGGAGGTTTGTTTTAGTAACCATGTGGAACTCTTGGGCGTACCTTTCAGTGATGCCATCATCTGATTATTAAAATGAAACTCTGTACTCCTTCTTAATCTGTTTAATTTCAGAATAGGCTGTTATTTTAAATACTGTATGTTTTGTGTCAACAGTCCACATTTCACTCACTGGAATGAAAGCAAGCATTTAAAAATGCATGGGGTCAGATTATTACTTGTACCATTGAGCTACGTAAAATTTATTTTCCAGCTGTTATGGATCATTCTAAACATGACAATAATCCATGATAACCCAGAAATAGATATCTAAGAAGTTCTGGATATGAAATAAGTATCAATTTCTGATCATTGGATATTTTGAATATGAAATAGATAGCCATTTTTGGGATATTTGAGATCTTCTGGAAGTTTAATTATTACATCTATGTTACATATATACAGATCTCTTATAGACCTGTATATTATAGATGTTATTTACTCATTATAGAGATCACACCTCAAATTTCTAATAGAGAAATCTATTTTATGTTGGCTTTCTAATAGATATACCCAATATCCAGCTATGATGTATTAAAGATTGCCTATGGACAAACTTGGGGGGGGCGGTAAATGCGGCAAAAATATTTACTTGTACGATATGAAGAATATTTTCAAGGCGCTCGATATTGCAGATACATTTTAAATATATTTAATTTAAATTCAATAGCAGCAAAGTTATATAATTTTTACAATATAATGGTTAAATATCAACTTTCTACTTTTTACGAATACTAGCTTTATTCCCAGTGTAATATTGAGTAAATATTAACCAAAAAAATTAAAAATGGTATAAAATTATGTTAACGTAATTACTTATCAATATTGAATATATTTCCAATGTATATCGAAGACTATAAAATCATTTTAAATATATCTGAGGCAAATATTAACTTTGCTACTTTGTACGAAGTTACATTTGATACATTTGACGAAGTTACAGTTGATCTTTGTTTTCAATTTTTTTTTAACAATATTGAGTTAACATTTAAAAATTTATCAATTGAGGACTACTTCAAAAATATTTCCAATACAACCCTATATTAAGAATATATTTTTTGTATGTTAAATTCAGAAGAAAAAGGTATTAGAATAGTCATACTGAAAGTATAATGTTATTTTGAGAATTTATCAGCCCTAAATGCTAATTTTTACAAATATTGGAATTTTATTTACCAATATTGGAAATTGTGTTTATTCTCAATGTGTTCACTTACTACTTTGTACCATTATTGGATTTTGATATCAATGTTTTCACAATATTAAGTTAATATTTAAAAGTTCATTGGTAGTGAGACTACTACAGAAATATTCTCAATATATAATTAATATTTCAATACACACTTCATATGTTAATTAAAATTTTACAAATAATAATAACATTTTGAGCATAGAGGCTCTCTTTCCCGTAGTGGGCTTTTGAATTCTCACTCCTAGTCCAGAGTCAGAAATGTCACTCTTCAGAATAGTGCTTTCTCACTCTATGGAGGTTGGCTGATTTTTGTCATGAAGGTAGGGTGATATATTACTCCTCAGCACTGGTTTTTCACTCTTGATTATTAAGAGAGCACAAATAAAATCAGAGAACGAAAAAATTACTGTTTTAAAGAAATAGATCGCACATTCATCAAGTATAACAAAAATAAAACATTAGAATAAAGAATAAATAAAAGCAAGGTATACTATGAAGATGTCAATTTAATTTTGTATGTATTCCGCTGCAATTTTAATGTTAATGAATTGGCGAAACTACAAATTTTCTTCCCTTGATGTTTACACCAGTTTAAGGAATAAGCTGGTGGGATGGTATAAAGATGTAAAAAAGAAGAGGTTGATAGGGAGTATATAACTGCAGAAACATAATTTTTCGGTCAGGGCTGTTTTCAAACGACAATCCGAATAAAACAAAATATACAATGAAGCAAAATTTTTTGCCAAAGAAACTTCAAACCAATACATTTGTCTCAAAAGTACACAAATCAAGAAGTGTATACACAATACATAAAAAATTCACAGATTATTGCTAAAATGCACATATATTATAGCTAAAAGAACATAGATTACAGGTAAAATTTGGATGTAATTTCTGTTGCTGCTTGGGAAAAGAAACTTATATTATGCTTACAGTAGGACACTTTTTTTAAATAAAATAAATGATGAGATTAGGTGATGCACAAAAATTGAGAACTATATTCTAAAGTGTCAGAGGTATAAACATAAATACAGTGGAGCATCGTTTATACGACGCCGAAGGGACTATCGAAAAACGTCGTATAAACGATAACGTCGTATAATCGATTTTCACTTTTAAAACTAGAACTATTTTTTAAATTAATTTTAATGTTTAATGTGTTGCTTTAGATAAACTTATATATTAAACAAACCAAAACAAACAAATAATAAAAAGTAAAAAAGTATACTAAGCAATTTAAATGTACATACCTTTATTTTTTCTTTTTATGTACCAAATTTGTTTTCTTAAATTTAACAATTTTACATATGTTAACAGAAAAATTTATCTATGGTTGTTTGACGTGACGACTGGCGTTGAGTTATAATTAAAAAATTAAAAAATTTAGGAACACCTGAAAACACAAATCGACCGACGAAAAAAAAAAAAAAAAACCGTATGTTCTTAAAATACACAAGAAAAATAAACATGTTCAAACTAGAGCAAAACGACGTATAACCGATTTTGTGCGTCGTATAACGATTTATTTTTACATTGCAACGAATAGGAATGAATTGGGACCACACTAAAACGTCGTATAAATGTAAACGTCGTATAAAAGATCGTCGTACAAACGATGCTCCACTATTTGTGCTGACTCATAAACCACCTTTCCAGGGCTCTCGAAAGGAAAAAATCACGTTCGATGATAGTATTCAAGGGGGTGTTCATAAATTACGAAAGATTTTTTTTTTTTCAACTCTAAGCAATTAATGCTTACATTCGAATTCATGTATACTCCCTCCTAATACATTGTTATAAGTGTCTGAAGTTTTATGACGAAACTCAGGAATGTTTACGTCTCCTAAATAGTGTATTGGGCATAATTTACTATTCGGACATATTTATTTCCGGGGTTCGTATGCAAATTTAAAATACCTTACTTAAAATACCTTAACGAGTGGAATTTTTTCTTAACGTAGTCCTTATTTCTTACCTTCTTTTTAACATTTTTTTTCAATTTCCATTGACCACTCATCCTTAACAAATAAATAATTAAAGCGTGTTATAACCTTTTGGGAACACTCTCTATATTATTTCAATAGGGCACGGTAATTTGCTTAAAAAACAAAATTTTTATAAGATTTTGATATAGAATGAAAAGTCTTTATATGGGACAAATAAATAAAGTACTCATTAAGTATCGTAAACCACAAATAGTAGGTAAAACGAAAGAGATATTAGAAACAAAAATATATAAAGAAGAGCATAATCATGGAATATTATGTAGATACAACAATGAATAATAATTATTTTGTAGTAATTTCAAAGTTTCTTGGATTCGTGAAACTACTATTAATATCCCCTTCATTGCATACACCAGTTTAAGTAAATAAGTGGTGCGATGTCTTATAAAGGGTTTGAAACATATGCATAAATTGAGGGGGAGGGTGTTATATATAGAGGCAAATACGGAATTTTTTGGGAGGAGGCCGTTAAAAAAAAGCTAAGCGGACTCAAACAAAATACACAATGATGCAGAATATTCTCCTAAAGATATTTCTTTGCGGAGGTCCCCCTCTAGCATCTCCCTAGATATGTCCTCCTAAATATTTTAAATTTTTTTAATATGAAAATTGTATTTTATATTCTCAACTAAAAAATTTCTACCTGCGACCCTGGTCAAAATGATATTTTTGCAGCAATACCTAAAGCATGTATAAAAAAAATATGAATGAAAAATACATACATGCCCATCTACAGTATAATATTGTCTTAAAATGCAAATTTTACATGATCTAAAAAAGAATAATAGTAACTGAAATATTTCATTTATTATTTCATTATTTTTTAATTTTACTAACGTGGACTGCATTTTTCATTCTTCACTAAAATATTTCCTATCTACAGCCGTGTTCAAAAATGATATTGTGGCAGCAATACCAAAAATATGTATAAAAATATATGAATAAAAAATACATACATGCCTATATACAGTAAATAATTGGCATAAAATGCAAATTTTACATGATTTAAAAAATAATAAAGTAACCTAAATACTTCATACGAAATTGAATGTTTGCGTTCGCTAATGTGATTATGTGATGCAACATGCAGTGAAATGGGAAAAAGTATGAATTCTCCATTAATAGGTAGCAAATGAGCTAACATACGATACGCTGAAGCACACTGTTTTGATAAACAAAAACACGATAGATGAAAAATTTTACATGATTTAAAAAATAATAAAGTAACCTAAATACTTCATACGAAATGGAATGTTTGCGTTCGCTAATGTGATTATGTGATGCAACATGCAGTGAAATGGGAAAAAGTATGAATTCTCCATTAATAGGTAGCAAATGAGCTAACATACGATACGCTGAAGCACACTGTTTTCATAAACAAAAACACGATAGATGAAAAATTTGCATGGGAAGAAAATATTTCTAAGTTATGTGAATAAATAAATTAAAAACCCCCCATAAGTTGAAAAAACAAAAGTGGAAAAAAGCAATAGAGAAAATAAGGAGATTATGAAAAATATTATAAAAAAAATAACTCTATAATATTATAAAAAAATAATGCGGTTCCTGCCGCAAATTCTGAAACTTAAAATTTCCTGAATGAAGTAGAGTATAAATTTATTTCCCCTTAATGGGAAGCACCATTTTCAGAGAGAAATTGTGCAGAATGAAAAGGGTTTGAACCAAGGACGTTGCCAAAACATGTGCCGTCGAACATTTTTCAATATCTGAAATGTTTGCCATTTAATTAGCATGAGACTTCTGAGTTTTATCAGAAGGCGAAGATTTGTTCTTATATGCACTATTGTACACCGTATCCTCCGTAAAAATTCCGAGCTACGCCCGTGCTAAGAAAAAAGTGGGGGAGATATTCGAAAAATAAGTAATAAATATATGCCTAAAAGAACTTGTAAATCAATATAGTGTGTGTACATACACAAAAAAGCACAAGTATAACAGCTGAACAATCAGATACTTGAGATAAAAAACAAAAGCTAAAGTCAAATACTGTAAAGAAAAGTGAAAATTTGGTGAGGCTACTATGTACCTATGGTGCAAAAAATTTCTCAGTGACTAAAAAACCTTGATATAATTGCTGTTTCTTAGGGAAATTAATATAAAGGCTGTCCCAAGCAGGTGGTATATAATACTCTTGATTTCTTAATGTATTAAATATAAGTGGGCGACATAAAATGAAAAAATGTTCAAAATGAGGCCGAAAAAAAAAAAAGAACTGCCGTAAGGAAAATTTCTCTTATTAATTTTCAAAATGTTGCCTTTTTTAAATTTGCATGCGGCCCCGTACAAAAAAATCTGCATTGGTATAACGTGCCCCATAACACTAATGTGGAGATGCACAAAAATTGGAACTACATTCTGAAAAATGTCAGAGGTATAAAGATAAATATAAGCTGATTCAAACCACCTTTCCAGGGCTCTCGAAAGGAAAAAAGCACGTCCGATGATAGTATTTAAGGGGATGTTCAGAAATTACGAAATATTTTTTTTTTTCAACTCTAGCAATTAATGCTTACATTCGAATTCATGTGTAGACCCTGATAATATATTGTTATAAAAGTCTCTTGGAAGTTTTATGACGAAATTCGGGAATTTTTACGTCTCCTAATTAGCGTATGAGGTATTTTTTACTATTTGGGAATATTTTTTTACGGGGGGGTTCGTATACAAATTTAAAATACCTTACATTTTAAAAATTAATGAAAGAATTTTTTTTGCAACGTAGTCTTTTTTTCTTACCTTATTTTGAACATTTTTTTTTTCAATTTACATTGCCCACTCATCTTTAACAAATAAAGAATTAAAGCTTGTTATCACTTATTGGGAACACTCTCTATATTATATCAATAGGGCACGGTACTTTGCTTAAAACGTGAAATTTTTAAAGAATTTTGACATAGAATGAAAAGTCTTTATATGGGACAAATAAATAAAGTACTCATTAAGTATCGTAAACCACAAATAGTAGGTAAAACGAAAGAGATATTAGAAACAAAAATATATAAAGAAGAGAATAATCATGGAATATTCTGTACATACAACAATGAATAATAATTATTTTGTAGTAATTTCAAAGTTTCTTGGATTCGTGAAACTACTATTAATATCCCCTTCATTGCATACACCAGTTTAAGTAAATAAGTGGTGCGATGTCTTATAAAGGGTTTGAAACATATGCATAAATTGAGGGGGAGGGTGTTATATATAGAGGCAAATACGGAATTTTTTGGGAGGAGGCCGTTAAAAAAAAGCTAAGCGGACTCAAACAAAATACACAATGATGCAAAATATTCTACTAAAGATATTTCTTTGTAGGGGTCCCCCTCTCGCCCCTCCCCTAGTTCCGCCACAGGGGGTAAACTTAGGTATGTCCTCCTAAATATTTTCAATTTTTCTTATCATGAGGATTGTATTTTATATTCTAAACTAAATAATTTCTTTCTACGATCGTCGTCAAACACGATATTTTTGCAGCAATACCATAAGCATTATAAAAAAATAGATGAATAAAAGATACATAAATGCCTATATATAGTATACAATTGTCATAAACTGAAAATTTTACATGATTTAAAAATGAATAACAGTAACTAAAATATTTTTTACGAAATGGAACATTATCGTTCGTTAACGTGATTATGCGATGCAACATGCAGCGAACTGTAAAAAAAAGCATGAATTCACCATTAACAGTTAGAAAATGAGCTAGCATACGATTTGCTAAAGTACACTGTTTTGATAGACAAAAACACTATAGAGGAAAAATTGAAACGAGAAGAAAATATTTAAGTGATCGAATGAATAAAAAAATCAATATCTTCTAAGAGCGTAAGTTTAAAAAATAATTGAGGAAAGAATAAAATATTATAAAAAATATTATAGAAAATGCTCTGTACGTTTCCTGTCGCAAATTCAGAAAACTAAAATTTCCTGAATCAAAGGGAGTACAACTTAAATTCCTCTTTATAGTAAACACAAATATCAGAGAGAAATTGCGCAGAATGAAAAGGGTTTGAACCAAGTGAGTTGCCAAGACATGTGACTTCCAACAATTTTATCTTTCTGAAATATTTTCCTTTTAATTAGCATGAGACTTCTTAATTTTATCAGCGAGCGAAAATTTCGTTCATTTATGCACCATTGTACACCGTATCTTCCGTAAAAAAATTCCTCGCTACGCCCGTGCTAAGAAGAAAAATAATGTGCTAAGAGATATTCAAAAAATTTGTAAATAAAATTTGCCTAAAAGTACTTATAAATAAAAACGTGTGTGTACATTCACACGAAACAGAAATATAACACCTGAACAGTAAAATGCTTGAGATAAAATAGTAAAGTTAAAGTCAAATACTGCAAGAAAAGTGAAAATTTGGTGAGGCTACTATGCATGTCGCGTGCCATAAAAAGCTAAGTGACAAAAAAAAAAAAATGGGTATAATTCCTGTTTCTTAGGATAAGAAATATATAGGCTGTCCCAACCAGGTGGTAATATTCTTTATTTCTTAAACTGTTAGAGACAAGTGGCGACATGAAAGGAAAAAAAATGTTCAAGGTAAGGCCGGAAAAAAAGAACTGCGCGAAGGAAAGTTTTCTCTCATAAATTTTTAAAAAGTTGCACTTTTTAAATTTGCATGCGGCCCCGTACAAAAAATTCTCCATTAGTAAAAGGTGCCCCATACACTGATGAGGAAATGTAGAAAATTTGAGAACTACATTCTGAAAATATTCAGAGGTATAAAAATAAATATATGCTGACTCAAACCACTTTTCATTGGCTCTCGAATGGAAAAAAAAATCACGTCAGATGATAGTACTTAAGGGGTAGTTTGGACAATACCAAAGAACATTTTTTTTCACTCTAGCAATAAATGTTTACATTCCATGCAAACAAATGTTAAGTCACATTACATGTGTAGGCCGCGATAATATATTCTTATATGAATCTCTTGGAAGTTTTATGATGAAATTGAGGAATTTTAACGTGTCCTGATCAGTGTATGAGACACATTTTACTATTTGGGAATATTTTTATACGGTGGTCGTATACAAATTTAAAATGTCTAACGTTTTAAAAATTAACGAGAGGGATTTTTTTTCTTTACATAGTCCTTTTTTCTTACCTTATTTTGAACATTTTTTTTTCAATTTACATTGCCCACTTATCTTTAACAAATAAGAAATTAAAGCATGTTATCACTTTTTGGGGATATCCTCTATATTATATCTAGAATAGTGTACGCTACTTTGCTTAAAAATGAATTTCTGCAAAATAAGATTTTGATACAGAATGAAAAAAATCTTTATGTGGGACAAATAAAGTGATCATTAAGTATCCTAAGCTACAAATAGCAGGTAAAACGAAACAAACATAATAGGAACAAAAAAAAAATAAAAATTTTACAGGGAGTATTATATAGATATAACCATGACTTGTGTAAGAATTCTGTTGTAATTTAAAGTTTCTTGGATTGGTGAAACTACTATTAATTTCCCCTTCGTTGCATAAGTCAGTTTGAAACATAAGAATAAATTGAGGGGGAGGGTGTTATATGTGGAGGTAAATACAGACTGTTTTGGGAGTGGTTGTTTAAAAAAAGCTAATCTGGCTCAAACAGAATATACAATGATGCAAAATGTTCTCCTAAAGGAATTTCTTTGCGGAGGTCCCCCTCTAGCCCGTCCCCTAGTTCCGCTACATGGGGTAGACTTATATATATCCTCCTAAATATTTCAAATTTTTGTATACATGATATTTTATATTCTGAACTAAAAAATTCCTCCCTACGACTGTGGTCAAAAATGAAATTTTGCAGCATGTATAAAAAAATACATACATGCCTATATATAGTATACAACTGCAATAAAATGCAAATTATACATGATTTAAGAAAGAATAATAGTAACTGAAATACTTCATACGAGATGGAGCATTCGTGTTCGTTAATGTGATTATGCGATGCAACATGCAGCGAACTGGGAAAAAGAAAGTGTGAATTAACCTTAAACAGTTAGCAAATGAGCTAACATATGATATGCTAAAGGGCACTGTTTTGATAAACAAAAACACGATAGATGAAAAATTAAAATTTCCCGAATCAAAGACAGAACAACTTTGTAATTTTCTCTGTGTAGTAAACACCAATTTCAATGTGAAATTGTGGAGAAGGCAATGGGTTTTGACTAAGGAAGTTGCCACGACATGTTAAGTCGACCTTTTCTTCGTACCTGAAATATTTGCCATTTAATTTGCACGAGACTTCTTAATTTTATAAGACTGCGTAAATTTCGTTTTTTTCCCACCATTCTTCACTGTATCCTCCGCAAAATAATTCCTTGTTATGCCCGTGCTAAGGAAAGAAATGTTGGGAGAAATTTGGAAAAATAAGCGGTGGCGTATTTAAAGGGGGCATCTTTCACAGGGTGAAGCACCCAATGGGAGGCAAATTGTTTAGAAAAAATTTCCATTATTTTTCATCGAATTGTCTGGGGCGGGTTGGCAAAAATCTGTCCCTGGGCACTGAAATCCCTGGCTACGCCTCTATATTGTAAAAAGTTATTGAAAAAAGTCGGCCCAGGAAGGTCGGACAAGGCGAAGGGTAACGAGAGAAATTCTGCTGCATTAAAGTTTATTGATTGCGCTTTCCCTTTAAAAATTTCGTTATCGGAGGCTGTACTGTTAACTCAAAAGCAAACACACAAACAAAAAAATGTACTCACTTCATGCGTCGAACGGGAAACTCCGAAGATATGAGCTGTTGTCACAAATTTAATGGGCACGTATACTTTGATTAGTATTTAAAATATCCTCTATTGATTACGGAAATGCACTAGAAATCTATAAATCCGTCCTTTTACGCATAGCTTAAACTCAACTGAAGTTGGCTGGTTGTACGAAAAATTTCGTTCGCAAAATTAGACAAACACCTCGGCGAGACAAACACCTCGGCTAGCCGGCGAGACAATGATCCTTCATCCACGGTATACCTCAACAGTTATACGTTTTGAGCAGTTTTTCGTGGCTTAATATTCCTGTCATTTTTATTTGCGTATTTATTTTACCTTTATTTCTTTTATTTTGGTAAGGGGGGCGGGCGGCGGACCTCTCTTTGCCGAACCGACTGCCCCTAATGAGGTCCAGCCCACCTTCTTCGAGTATGGCGCCAATCTTCGAAAGTAAAGTGCTTATTACGACTTTTTCCTCGTCTCCATCTCATATAACCTAACAGGAAGAGCATTTTTTAAAAAACTCGCATAAAGTCTAAATACCACAATTTCTTTGTTCTTCTTTTTAAGTTTTCGGAGAAGATAGAAATGTTTTCCGACTAAATTTTCGTGATTATGGGTAACGGACGAGGTCAATGCGTGCATCCTATTCCGTCCAGACGGAACAAACCTTTCTTTTCTTTTTTAGAAAAAAAGAAAGAAAGAAAGAGTTCAAGCAAAGAACGCACGGAAAGAGAACATTTCTAGAAATCTGCACGGCCTTTGTTCTGCCCAAAATCTTCTTTAGCAAAGTGAATTTTACTTACCGGCCAAGAAAAGTTGGGTCTGGTAGCAAGGGCAGGGGCCCAGAGAGAAGGGGGTACCAGGGACGCACTCGGGATTTTCATTTAGGAGATGGTTCAACTAGGGTTGCGTACCGTCCCGCGAGAGTCGGGACGTCCCGTTTCTACGGTTTTAAAGGGCACGTCCCACGAAAGGTGTGTGCGGGACGCCAAATGGCCCGTTTTAGGAATAGAATAAGTATTTTAATAATTTTATAAATTATAAGAAATTTTAAACATTAAGTTTCTTTTATAAAGAAAAATGATTTTAGCAGAAGTGATTGTATACTTTGTTTCTTTTCCAAATAGATAATATTACGATTTCAGTAAAAGTGGTTTAATATAGCTTATGTTTTTTACCAAATAAATAGTTATCATAGTGAAAGACGTTAGTTTAAGTCTTGAAGTTTCTTTTATAAAAGTATATCATTGATACCTTCTTAAAGGTTTTTTTATTATTTCTAAAATGTCAAAGTAAAAAGGTTTTGCTTATGTTTGTGAAAGGAATTAAAAAGTTCATTTAATTTAATTGCTAATGATAGTACTATTCGTTATGATTATAAAGAAAAGAGATAGAGGACTCCATAATAATTATGTTAATTTTTCATTAGTTTGCCTGATTGTTTTAATTTTATTAACTATGTTGCATGTGTAATTATGGGTCTGGGGAAGTAAAACATATTCAATAAAACTATTTAAAATGTAAAAATTGAAAATTACATTTTCTAATTGTTTTTCTCTTCTTTCTGTAATTTGTAAGCGGGGTCCCGCTTTCTTTAGTCACGTAACGAATGTTAATCACGTAAGTCCCGTAAATTTGCGAATAAAAGTTGGCAAGCATAGGTCCAACCCATTTAGCCACTCGAAAAAGGGCCATCGTAGAGCAGTGGTTAAGGAGTTGGATTCGATTACTACTAAGATTGCGGGTTTCATTCCGGATTACTACTAAAAACTAGCGTGTACATGCATCGTAAATAAACATTTCTTTCTGAAAGTGCCCTCGGAGGTCGCTAGCAGTTTCTGAAGGGTGCCAATATTCAGAAGTCCCCCACCTTCTGATGAAGATCCAAAAGTCGGAAAACTCCTGGAAGTTATGTAGCTCTAAACGACACATGATGTAATCTGTCCACGTTTGGCAAACAAACAAACCTTCCGAAAAAGTAAAATTTTTACGTGATAAGGATCTTTTCGGTTATTAGTATTATTACAGGCAGGCGCGAACTGGCCAGGTCGGCTTTTCGGGGATTGTTAAGGGCACCTTGCCCAAGGGGGCCCTGGCGAGGCCACCCAAAATTGGGTATACTACTTTATTATTTGATGGATATCGCAGGAATATACCAAAGTAGTTTAATTATTTGTTTTCCTGCAATCTTACGCCTTTACACACTGGCGTAGCGGAGGACCCCACAGACCCCGCATCTCGAGGGATCCACCGATGAATCGGGGGCCCTAAGAGCTTTAAAATAGTAAAATATGGTTTTTAGGCATGTAGGACCTATTTAACTCCCATAAATATGCATTGGTTAGTTGTCCGTATGTACTGTATGATGTACCGCATTGAAAATCTTGTATGTCGCAATTATAGTTCTTCTACAGGAGCACTTAATGATTTCAAAACATTACACTGTATGGTCAGTATTCCTTTAAAGCTTTCTTTAGAGTCTGCCATGGCAAACGAAACTAAATAATTTTATTAAGGATGAAAAGATAAAGCTTACAATCCGAAATAGTGTCTGTATCATAGTCTTTCTACACGAGAAATCGAAAGAATTCTAATACATTACGATCTATGACAGTTTAGACACATCAATCCATTTCAAGCAGAATACAATAAGTAAAAAATGTTAGTAAGTTTACTCTCAGTTAAGCTATGGAAAATGCTTTTAAAGCACGTGCAAGCTCTCTCAAAGTTAAATTTGACAATAACACATCATTTTTTAAGATTCTCAAGAAATTTCGCCAGATTTAAGGACAATGCATCGCCAAATTGGGGGCAAAATATTGTGTTGAAAGTGTTACAATCGATGCGCTTGGCATGAACTTGTTTTCTATTTGTGCTGTTCATAAATGACAATTAATATAGCTGCCAAACTTTAAACTAGAGCAAATTTCAGAACCGTAAAAGTGCAGAGGATGGCTTAGAGTTCAGTTCGTGTTAAATTTTAAAATTACTTATAAGGATGAACGTTTTATGCATGTACAATTGCAGAAGACGGAATAGCGCTTGCGGAAATGTGTTCTGCGACAGATCTAGTTTTCTCTCCTCTATATAGTTCATTTTGCTTTTCTCTTGTTCTTTGCTCACAATTTTCTTAATCTGAAGCAAAATACTTAACCGCAAGTGGTTTTAAATTTGGCATTTTTTCCGGTGTTCAAAGTAACAAATCTTAAGAGAACAGGACCCGCTCAAAGTCATTCTCGCACTCAAAGACTTAGCTTTAGCATTTGTATGAATTTGTTTGTACAAAATTTTAAACTAACAACATGTTTACTTGATTAGTTGCTTAGTTCTGTTGTATAGATTTTTTAAAATAAATTAATGCTGAAAGAGTTTTGAAAAACATGCATTTAAGTGAGGGCTATTTGCAATTTATGCATCAGTGATTAGTTTTATCGATGCAATCACAGTGCGATTTGTGCACAGTTGAGGCAACTCATCATCATTAGAACACATTTATCCGAAATTTGTATACCTGAATGTTATACAAATATTAGAGCTAAAAGACTTGCATATTAGAGCTAAAAATTCATTGTTGCCATGAAATGCGCCGTAATATATTAGTTGCATGCAAACTGTTTTAAAAATCTACATAGTTAAAAGGCAAGATAAGCTGAGCAGATTTTAAGCGGCGAAGTTAAATTTGCAGGCGTGTTTGTGCAACAAAAAACTAGGAATAGGTAAAACATAGTTTTAATGAAAGAACTTCGTAGATATGAACTCGTATAAAATGGGATATCTAACTTTTAGGACACTGTTTAAAAAATTCTAAAGATTTCAATTTCTTCTATTGAAAATTCAGATGCTTGGCTAAAGTTAACAATAATCTTGAAGCTTCCATTCAGTTAAATTTTAAAATTACGGGAAAACTAGGGATGGACGGAAAATTGGCGTCTCGCAAAACAGCCTAAAAGCTTTGTCTCGTCTCGCAAAGTCCCTATATCGCAATGTTAAAAATGTCTGTCTCGTCTCGCAAAAATGCTGCAAATCTCTCTCGTCTCGCGAAAAATCGTCTCGCGTCCATCACTAATTGAAACTTTTGAAACATGTTTGTATCTTCTCAGTGGCTCTGGCTATTAAACTGTGGATTGCGGTAACAATTCTTTCTAAATAATCGCCGATCTTAAATTTAGTGAAGTGCAGTTTTGCTATAAGCTCTAAAACTGACGTTGATAGATAGTAATGTCGTTTGACAATTGTCGTTTGACCATAATGACAATTCATGGACACTAGTTAATCCGGCTGAAAAAGTACTTTTTACTCGTATGTAAGGGGATAAATTTAATGTAGTTTTTCATTGTATGTAAAAATGTTTTTGCCAATGTGTAAATGCCTTTAATATGTCGTCAAATCTAATGAAATTTCTTTGTCAGGTGTTACGAAATTATATATCAGGAATGTAGTTTCTGAAGAAATAATTTTATTTTTGTGTGTAAGGGCACATACCTTTTGAAAACCGACACAAAGTATATTTTAATTTCTTTACATATTCTGAATACTTTGACGTAGCTGAACAGTATGCAACAAACCGGATTCAAAAATTCACATTAGTTCCTGAGATATAGTAGTATTTGCATCTTAAATTTCATTTGAATCTTAATAGCGAAGAGTCATTTCGCACATTTCACTTTTCAGCAAAGTGGACATTTTTATTAGAGTTTGTTAGAAATAAAAAATTTTAGAGATTCCCATAGGTGTTAAGTATTACGGAATATAATTAACCACTTTTTGTAAACAGTAAATTTTTTTAATGATTTTCCAAACTAGTTACCACGCCACGCCTTTTACTTAGAAATTTTGCGATATTTTATACAGAAAATTAAGGTTCACAAAAAGTGGTTAATTATATTCCGTAATACTTGGCACCTGTGGATTCCGATTTCCGCACGGAAAATTTATAAATCAATAAGTAATACGTATCAATTATTTGTAATGAAATAAATAAGTTCCACAGTTTGCTACATGAAACTTCGTAGTCTGGGCCGACCGAGTTGTATGGTGGCTAAAGCACTGTACTCCGGTTTCGGGTCCAACTCCCGGCGGCCGGGGTTCGATCCCCCACTGGGCGTGGTTGTAATTGTGTCCGTCCCTTCATAGGGGGCGACGTTGGTCCGCCTACTAGGTGCCCCCATAATAAAGAGGCCAACAATTCCGGTCTGTTGTGGCCAAAGCCTTCACGGCAGAGGCCGGCCATTGGAAAAAAAAAAAACTTCGTAGTGTTGTCCAAGCAAGTCATTCTGACAAGTTATTGTAAACGACGGGTTCAGGATTATTACATCGGTTATTCCTCCGGAGCGTAGTTGAGCCAGGGCGCACGAGGACGGAGCCTTGGTACTTTTTTAAAGGGGGGGGGGTCGTGTCACTGGTTAATAAAATATCAGGTGTTTAAAAATTGCCCGAAAATTTTCAGGTTTTTCAGCCATGAATTTAATTATTATTTCTCTGTGCTAAAAGTTCTAATGAAACTTGTGTCATACTGAATGTTTATTAAACTTACTGGCCCTCCACTTAAAAAATGGGATTGCAATCAGTACCTCATACAAAACGTTGGTCGCACACACAGAAATGCTGAATATTGGCAATCTCGTCATGTCAATCATCAGTGTTCCATAAGTCATACTGAATAAAAAGAAGAACTGTGGTCGTTCTAGATTAATCTTCTCTCAAAATTGTATTTAAAAAATGGTGACCACACCCCTTCTTTAAAAAACTTACCTGCGACGGGCTTTATTTATAGCGCCCCGTCACTTTTTATTTCAGGATTGCATCACTGTTAATGCCCATTTCCATTCAAAATAATTATCATTTTTAATTCTAAGGTAATTTTGATTAATAATTCGGTACAGCTTTTAGCAAACTCTATGACATTAAACTCTTTATATATATTTAAGTTCCAAGCAAGTTTGTAGAGAGGAAGAAGTGAAAGATTGCGACTTTACAAACTGTCATTCGTACTTATTCCAAAATATGTTGGTAATGAACGCATTTTTACATATTTTATCTAGTTTTCATCAGCGCATCGTTCAGAAATTGTATATTCGTACGTTTCTGCACATCAGAATGACAAGCTAGAATAAAAATTATTCAGCCGAACTGCAAGTATTATTTGTGACTATTTTTGAAAATCCTAATTTGGAATTCTATCTATAAAAGCATTTTAGGTCTGCAAAATAACTTCAGACGAACTTTGAGAATGATCAGTTCTGGCTTTTCAAATGTAGCTTTACTACAAAGCTGGAATTTAATAACTGTAGATGCATGTGCTCCAATGAATGAACGTGGATTGGCCTTGAGTTTCAATGTAAAATCGTCCGCGAAGTTTAATAATCAAAATTGTGCGCGAGCTTATGCAAAGCCATTTTAATACATTGCGACCTTCTACTAGTAAATGTTTAATGCAAGTTCTGATTATTTGGCTTTTGTTTTGCAGCAATTAATGTCCAATTGATATCAACTTTATTAATAACAGTTTAGCTTGCTTTTTTAACTTAAAATCGTCGGTACCTGAAACGT
Organism: Cheiracanthium punctorium; assembly: GCA_038373885.1. Lineage (NCBI taxonomy): Eukaryota > Metazoa > Arthropoda > Arachnida > Araneae > Cheiracanthiidae > Cheiracanthium > Cheiracanthium punctorium. The sequence continues at coordinate 1,773,852 of JAWZYV010015614.1, read as the reverse complement.
GCACATATTGAACGGGCACTCTTACAATCAGCTTCTGCAGAAAGTAACATGGTTTTAATCAGAAAACGGTGATGTCTGCTCATGTATTTAAAATAGTACAGCAATTTCGGAGTGATGGTCAAAATCATGGCGTTCCAACATGCTTTATTTTAAACGGCATTCATTTTTAACTTTTTAGTACATGTCTTAACAAAAAAAAAAAAAACAAAAAAAAAAAATTCAAATTTTTTTAATTACTAAAATGGATAAAATATTTACAAAGAATGGGGTCGGTATTGGGCCCAATAAAAATATTTGTGCAGGGTCCATGCTTTGATATTTATTTCATTAGAATTCAATTGTTTCATTTGGGATAGGTACGTGTGACAGTTTGTAAATTCATAGTCTTCCCTTTCTCCCTGTTGACGAACTTGCTTGGAACTTGCATGCATATAACTAATGAGTTAAAATTTTATTTCAAAGGCGTTGAATTTAATATTATAGAATTCCTAAAGCCGTAAGAAAAATTAATGAAAATTGCCTTAGAATTAAAAATAATTATTATGATTGGAAATGGGCCATAACTAATGTTATAATAATGTATCCGTAGGTTACAATAACTCCTCGAAATGACTTTAGTCGAACTTAATGACATCGGTTATTCTGTAAACGATTGACCTGAAAGTCAACGTACAATCTTAACGTTCAAAGTGAAGAAGGGGAGGTGACTTAAGTCCGCTATTTGTGGCTCTTTTTGTATCCTTAAATTGAAAATATAATCTTTGCATTTAATATTCGCAAGACTAGATTCTTTCTATCTTGAACTACTTGCTGTTAAATAAGGTAGCTCAAAAAGGTATCTTACTCTCAGCAAATCGGGTAAATAGTAATGCGATTTTCACCTTCCTCTCATCTCTTGGTTATTAAACCTTTGTTGCATACAAATAATACGGAAAATTAAGAAAAGTTTGTGTTTTTCCTATTCAAAATATCCTAAGAAACAAATAAATGTATTGAGATTTTGTTTTAACTAATCGCTACAGTTAGTCAACTACAGTAGAAAGCATTCATGTACATAAGTATGCATAGACGCAACTTCATATTTTTAAAACCATTTCAGTTATAAAGTAATTAAAAAATTTTTGTAAAAAACACACATAAGAAGTAAAAGGAAAGAGGATACGCGTTTCGTATCCTCTTTCCTTTTACTTCTTATGTGTGTTTTTTACAAAGTTTTTTTAATTACTTTATCGTTTAACACCAGTTTTTTGAGTGTTTTTTCAGTCATTTCAGTTATAATTCAGATTTTCCATAAATGCACAAATATGCTTTAATTTCATACAAAAGTATGTAGATAAACTGAAGAATAATTCCATTTTGCGTATTTGAGCGACATATTTTTGTCCACTAGAGTGAATATGATGCAACAAAGGTTGAAGAAATATAGTAGTAATGTTTTAGTGAATATCATAATAATATCAATACTTCATGAATTGTTCCATAATTTGTCGAACAAAGTGGCGTACACAAGGCAGGGGTCTAATTGGTCTGGATTCTTCCTAAAAGAGTTATCAAGTTTACTTCGTTAAATCACGTAATTTTTGACATTTAAATATGTAAGAAGACTTTATCAAATTTTCCTTTTTAGCAATTTGTATAACTAAATAAAAGCACAATAAAAAGGGGTTACGATTTTAATTTTTTCATGTGTTTGGTGACAAATATTTATGAGCTGGGCTGGATCCCCTCCAAAAGAAAGTCTTAATGTGTGCCACTGTTCAAACAAGTTCTTGTTCTTTCAAATGAAAATTTAAAGCGAGTTTTACCCATGAATTATGAGCATTTTCTTAGGTGTTGACTGATGGGTATCCATTCTAATTTTTGATCAAGATTACAATCTTTAACCTTTATGGACCTCGTCTACTGTTGAAGGATTTTACCTATATTGTCGTACGGGATGGAAGCCCTATATAATTTGTGCTTATAACTATTCTCTAAAATTTAATAAGGCTTAGTTTTAATTTCTATTAAAAGAAATTACTTTATCAGATCTGAAAAATTGAACAAAAGGTGGTGTAGCGTGCTACTTTAAAATATTATTAAGGTGAGATTTTTGATAACACAAACAGTATTTATTTTCAATGCAAGCAGCATGCACTGAGTCAGCAATGTAAAATTTTAGAGCACTAAATAAGTGGTCAACAGTATTTCAACAGAAACTATTATTGGGAAGGTTGTAATGTATAGGTGACTCAAGTTATTTCAATTTAGTAAGAGAGTGGTTACGATAATCTATTTGAAATATAAATTGATACTAGTTTAAATGCTATAAATGCACAATTTGGAAGGTCTATAAATTTGTAAAATAAATTGATTCTTCATAAAATTATAAAGAATTTTACTCCAACTAAACTTGTATTTTTGTGTTCTTTGCTTTCTAGTTATTTTTTAAAGATTTTTAATTTATGTGCCAAAGTTAATTAGTGCCAAATGTATGTAAATTATCTAGTTTTCCAAATACTTGCTGTTTCATATTTAACTCTTTTGAATAATTGAGTTTCCATGATCAATATTGTTCTTTAACAGAATATTCTTTTCCTGAATCTAGCGCTACTAAGCAACAAAATTTCAGATTTCGTTAATGAAATTTCTCTTATTCAAGTTATCTGTTAAAAGATAATGAAATTTTTGCTTATTGAAGTTTCTAAAACTATTGATACACATTTCTGCTACAAATGTAGAAGGAATTTTAATGTACAAATTTCCATGCTTGGAATTTCTAGTCCCTGATCTAGGCCTTGAATTCTTTGATAAATTTGATCCTAGTACTGCATGCACAAATCTAAGATTATTTTTAATTCACAGTGAATGACATAATTTATACAAGATCTGACCAAGACTTGCTATATTTGATAAGATAACTGTAGGATATTGCTTTATTTTGCCCAGAAGAGGAATATAACTCAAACTGAGAAGTAATAAGAGAGTTTGTTATTTTCAAAAATATACATAGCTTAAGGTTTTAATTGGCTTTTACCAACTTTTTAATGGCTTTGCCATGCTATGCAAATTGACATACATATTTATCTTGAAAATGAAAATTTGTAAATGTGTTTCCTTACTTTTAAAATTCATGAACTTTAATTAAATAACAGTAATGCTAAACTCACACTTCAATGTTGCCGTTCGTTTTGTAAAAGTTCTGTAAAGTAAGGGTTAAATTTTGATTTGCCAAACTTATTGTTCTATTTGTAAATTATTTTATCATTTCCTTTTTCACAGCCAAATTAATCAAAAGAGCTTTTTTCTAGTTTTTCATTTATTATTTTATACTTTTAAAAGTTTTAAATATATCCAGTTCAACTCGGTTTGCAATAAAAGTTTATCAGTACTGTACTTCTGAAATTTTGTACAATTGTGAAAATGGGTGCACTGTACTACACAAAGATGTTTACATTATAAACTTCATACCGTACTTATTTGAAAGGAAACTAAGAATGTTAGGACAATCAAAGTACTTTATTTAACGTACACGTTCAAATTCTTTTCTCAATTTCTTGTTAAAATACAATGTTGAATTTTGCTAGTATTGATTTACACTCTATAACAAAAAATTCGACGCACCAAGAAACAATCATCCGATTGCTTTGAAATTTCGTATGCATGGATGTTTTGAACAGATATGCAAATGATTCAAATTTGGTGTCCAATGAATGAATAGTTTGATCTCTAGCGCATCGGAACTGCGCATCCAGCAGACGTATATAAGGAGCAGTTCTTCAACGGTTATTAAAACTTTTAGTTTGATTGCGATTACGATGACCTTTCAACAACTTAAAAAATGCCTTGCTGCAGGATTCGTGCTCATTACGAGCAACTGTCAGAGTTTGACAGAGGTCGTATCATTGGATTGAAAGAGGCCGGTTGGACTTATCGGAGAATCGCTCGTCATTTGAGTCGAAGCAATGCGACGATTCGAAGATGCTAGCAAGGATGGGTGGAAAATGGCAGAGTGCAGCGTTAGGATGGTAGCGGTAGACCTAGGGCTGTAATAGATCGTGAGGACAGAGTGATGGTCCGATCAGCTGTCACAGCGCCTTCTTCATCTCTATTAACCATCAGACGTTCAACCCAAACACCAGTGTCCATCATGACCATTCACAGACGGTTGAGAGTGCGAAATCTACGCTCGCGCCGACCGTTACGCCACCTGCCACTCACGCCTGCACACTGCCGAGCCAGATTAAAGTGGTGCAGGACTCGATTAGGTTGGAATGATGCCGACTGGGAACGTATAGTCTTTAGCGACGAGTCCCGCTTCCAACTGTGTCCTGACGATCATCGAAGACGTGTTTGGAGACGCACAGGGCAGAGGGGGGATCCTGCTTTCACTATTGCACGCCCCACCGGCCCTCAGCAAGGCATTATGGTCTAGGGCGCCATTTCCTTTGGCAGCCGGACCCCTTTGGTCGTCATTAGAGGTACACTTACTGCACAGCGGTACGTGAACGACATCCTAAGACCTGTTTTGCTACCGTTCCTTTTGCAGTGCCCTGGGCTGGTTTTTCAGCAGGACAATGCCAGACCACATATGGCTCGTGTTGCTCTAAACAGTCTGCAAGCTTGTAAAACTCTTCCTTAGCCTGCCAGATCGCCAGATCTCTCTCCCATCGAGCATGTCTGGGATATGATGGGAAGGCGATTACATCTGGCACGGACTATTTATCACCTCGTTCGACAATTGGAGCGAATTTGGCAGGAAATACTGCAGGAGACCATCCGGGAGCTCTATCGGTCTATGCCACGCCGTGTGGCAGCTTGTATCCAGGCTAACGGCGGGTCAACACCTTATTGAACTTGTTACTGTAACTCTGAAATAAATTATTCAATTGTTCTGAAAATTTAATCATGTACTATTCTGTACATTGTCTTCCCATCCACCAATTTTCGTCTCAATCGGACACCTCCTTCTTGGTGCGTCGATTTATTTGTTATAGAGTGTATTTTTAATCTGTTCTGAAATTAATGCACATGGCTGATTTTTCTTGAACTATGAGTGATTAACATCGACTCTGTTTAACAGAACCATCGGAATAATTTCTTTTCGCAAAACTTCCGGCTTTTGTGGTTTGGTGTCGCTACCAGTTTTAAGGAACAAGTAAATGACACCTTTTTTTTAATTGCATTATTAGATACTTTATGGTTGGAAAGATTTATTTTGCATAAAAATACATAAAAATACAGGCATTAGGTATCTCGAAGTGCGTCACAAGTAATATTTGAAGTATGCGAAATCGTTAAGGCTTTTATTCAAAACTGGATTTTGCAGTTTAATGTTCTTTTCTCTTATTTTACCCTAACATGAAACTATATTTTATCCCCCAGTCAGGTACACTTTCGGTCATTGCAGAACTGGTGCTCTTTTTTTGTTGATCACTTTATAACACTAGCGACTCAAAATTTTTCAGCTTAAATCATTTCACGAACGCTTCAATAATGCTTTTATGAGCTACAAACTAAAACAACTTTAAGTGAAACAGAAAAAAAAAATCTTTAATTGGGAACTATACAAAAAAAAAACATTTAGGTAAATGAATTTTTACATAAATAGCCAAACTACAAAATAATAATAGTTAGTTCCAGTAGGGTAATTCCGGGAGAGATGGACCACGTTTTTCCCTTCGTTCTCTAAAAGCCATATATTTATTTATATACAGGGTGTCCAGTTCTAACGCTGTCCAATGGGTATTTCCTAAACCGTTAGTCAGAGACACATAGTTTCAATTGCAAAAGTGCTTTAAATTGTATAATCTATTTTATCAGAAACAATTGACATCAATAAATAAATTCCTATAAAATTTAAGAAATTTAAAATTTTATACGGTCCCCCTGTCGTATCAGTTATATTTAGAAAAATTTTCTTTATACAATTTCATGCATCATAAAAAAAATCGTCCTTATACGACCAAAATTCACCGAGTTGTGAAGCAACAAACATTTTGACTTAAGTCACTTTTCCACGTTCAAAATTGTTCCGTTACGGTGAGCCGTTAGGGGACTGTATAAATATTGAAATTTTGAATTATAGGTTTTAATTTGGTTTTCTGGCATAATGCGGAGAAAGAAGAAAAACTAATTTTAGAATACTAATCTATAAGCAGGAGCTTATAGCGAGGCTCTAGAAAATTTTTTCCGGGGTTTTTCGAAAATCTTTTCTCTAAGTGAAGTAAGAATTTTAATGAGTTGTGTAAATAAAAAAATGTTTTGTTGAAACAATGAGAAATTTATTAAAAAGTTAGAACATCTAAACTTTTAACAAATTTTTAAGTGTGTTTGAATAAATTGAAATGTAATATCGTGTTCCGGGAAAAAATCCCGTGAATGGAATATCGTGTTCCGGGAAATGAAATATCGTGTTCCGTTGGTTGGCAGACGATAATTGCTCGATATTCTGTTTTCCTGCTGATATGGCAACAGACGATAAAGATTAAATTTTAATATTTTACTGGAGTTGAAAAACTGTTGTTTAAGCTACTTTGTTAGTGTTTTTCTAAAGTTTATGATATTTGAATATGATGTTTAATACTAATGAATACACTGAAATGGTGTTACCTTACGGAGAATTCCATCGGAATAAGCGAGAGGCTGAGAAGAAGTATACTATAAAATTTCCGAATGACAATCACCCATCTGCTACTACAATATCAAACGTAGTGACGGTTTTTAGAGAAACCGGTCATGTTCTATCTAAATCGTAAAAGATCAAGAAGCATCATGGATTTAACAAAGCACGTGCATGTGGAAGATGTCCTAGGATATGCTCTCAATCAGCCACAGTCCAGTGTAAGAAGCATTAGCGAAGTATGTGGCTATTCTAAGTCGCAAGTATAGAATATTTTAAGTACATATGGTGCATATCCATATCGCTCCATTTTGGTATAAGATTTATTGCTTGGAGACAAAGAATGTAGATTAGATTTCTGCAATTTGATTTTGAATAAGCAAAATGATAATATGTCGTTCGTTAGTTACATTATGTTTACCGATGAGTGTCAGTTTACAAGACAGGGTGTTATAAATACACAAAATAGTCATTACTGGTCTCTGCAAAACTCGCATATTATTCGCCCGAACAGACATCAAGTGCGTTGGTCGATAAATGTTTGGTGCGGCATATGGAAAGAGCCCTTTATTGGGCCTTTTTTATCGATGGCGCTTTAACATCAGAAAGATATGCACAGATTTCAGAGGACTCAGTGACTGACTTCTTAGACGAGTGTGTTTCACTACGAGAGCTGTCACAAATGTGGTTTCATCATGATAGTGCTCCAGCACATAAATCACTAAAACCTCGTACTGTTCTAACAGAAACATTTGGAAATAATATAATTGGGTACGGGGGTCCTGTTGAGTAACTTCCAAGATCACCAGACTTGAATCCCTTAGATTATTTTTTCTGGGGTTTCTAGAAAAATAAAGTATACAAAAAGGAATCAACAAGTCCATCAGACTTACTACTAAATCGTATATGTGCAGCATGCATATGTGTTACACCGAGTATGCTACGCAAAGTACAGGAAGAGTTTTTGACACGGGTGCATGCTTGCATTCAGTCGAAGGAAGCTACTTTGAGCAAATGTTTCGCTAATAGAATTTTTAATATTATTTGAAGTTTCTAAAATTGCATATATTCGTATTGTAATATGTTCGATATTCTGATTTAATTTTTATTGAAAAATCCCCTTATTTTCCCTTGTTTTTTTAAATTTTATGTTATTTAACACAAGATCATTTAAAAAACTCTGTTTTCAGTATAGGGTATATTTTTTAAGTTAATTTATTGGATACACATAGTTAAACGTTAATCTACTTTAATGCAATCTACAATCATAAAATAGTTAATTAAATTGCTAATAAATATTTACAAGGCTCAAAAACATGTGCATTAATTTTTCTCAAATTCATTTTGTTTACAACCCCTATTTCGCAGCTGGAAAAGTGCTCTAACTTTAAGCAGCTGTAACTTGGCGAATTTTGGTCGTAGAAGAACGATTTTTTTTTTTTAATTGTTCAAAAAATTGGACAAAGAAAATTTTTCTAAATATAACTGATTGGACCGGGGGACTGTGTAAAAATTTAAATTTCGTAATTTTTAGAGGATTTATTGACTTCGATTGTTTCTCCTGTAATAGATTATACAATTTAAATGATTTTTGCAATTGGAACTATGTGTCTCTGTCAAACGGTTTAGGAAATAGCCTTCGGACAGCGTTAGCACTGGACACCCTGTATATTTTACTTTTCATAGTATATGCGTATAGTGTATGATATTCATTACAAAAATCACAATGCAGAAGATAATATATTTTAAGGAATTTTTTTTTATGATTTTTTTTAAATTTTCCTATGTGGTCCATCTCACTCGGGCTACTTCTAGTGAGATGGATCATATGAATTTGAAAGATGGACCACCTTAAAATAATGAAAAAATTAGACAAATATTAAATTTATAAATGTTTATTTTCATTACAAGAAAATTAAAATTAACTTACTTGGAATGAAATTAATTTTCAGTAATTTATTAAGTTTACATGAATTACTATGTGCCATTTAATGCATATGAAATTGTTTTTTATGTGCTATGACTTAAGATTGTTTTGCAATAACTTCTTGCTATTTAATTTCTTCCCAGAATAATCGCATGTTACTTGAAACCTTGAACATCCTTCATGAAGCCAACGTAAAAGGAAACACTCTCTATCCAATCCAACCCTTATTGAAGTTATTTTTTTCTTTTTTCTTTTTAATGTTATTTTCGGAATGCTAAAAGTCCTTGGCGCTTCACTGACACCCATGTTCCTTTCTTTAACGGTTTTAGTAGCATTTCTCAAATTAGCTTCTGTCCATTCCCTGCGTGTGGATGAACCTTTTCTAATATATCAGTTTGCATATTCTGAAAACAGAAAAAATCAGTCCTTTGGTATTTTAAATTCAACTCTTTAAAAAGTAATATTTGAAAAATTCAACATTCTATGGTCAATCTCTCCCTACTGAAAACTTGGTCCATCTCTCGTGACTGAAAACCTGGTCCAACTCTCCCGATCGTCCGGATGACAAGTACAGCCCATCATGACTTTACGTTGTGGATTTTAAGGTTATTTGGAAGCCTACATGTTCCCCGACATTATATCATCAAAACTAGACACATCACATATAAAACAAAACCTTTAAGAGGCATTGCAAGAGCAAATCAGGCAAAAAAAGAAAAGAGGTTTCCATCACTATCTGAGAATTTCATGAATTTTTTTTCTTGTGTTGCCTTACGCAATGAAAGAACAAATCTGAAATATTTTTGATTTGCCTCTTGCAGTTTTGGAGTTATGGGGGGTCAAAGTACCCCAGATGAGTGACGTAGAAATAATTTAGGGCCATTTTTGCCAGTTTATTGTCTGTGACTGACTCAGAGGTGCTTCAGAGAATTTTTTCATTTTATCCTATAATATACTTTGTATATTAACATCTCAAATTGAAAATTCATTCGAAAATAGTCAGAGCCCCCAAATAAGCGCCCCCCAAATATCCCCCCCCAATTTCATAAAAAGACAGTTTTAAGAATGCTTTAAAGCTGGGCTCTGACGTGGTGCAGAAAAAAATTTTTGCACAGTGCAGTTATATATCTTCATATAAAGTGAATCGAATGTTAAAATTTTTCGAAGGCCCCTCAGAGCCCCTCGGTATGGGGCCCCAAAGATGGTCCTTAACGCTAATTTATGCAATTTCGAAACATTGGTAGAGTTGAAGCCGACTTCCCCAGGAGAACTATTCGCATGGAGATGCAGTATGAACATATTAGTTTCATATTATGAAAAAAAAATTTTTGAAGGTACAACTGTTTCCAAAAAAATCCCAAAAAGTACCTCCCTATTTGCGACATTCCACTGACACGCATGGGGGCATTTCGGCGTAACTTATAGAAGTTTAATCGACTGTAGCAATATTGAAAATTAACTCATTCTGCATATATCACAAATTTATCCTCCATATATCACAAATAGCTCTTTTATAGGGGCACCGATAAGAATTACACTACGCTGTATGGGGGATCTCTGAAACTACTGAACCGATTCGAAAAATTTTTTCACTGATAGAGAGCCACACTATTCCTGAGTATTATAAGCTACCTTTCAGCATGCAGCATAACTAGTTCTTTTACTAGGACACTCAAAAGAATTCTAATGCATTACGCCACATGCACATCTCTGTAACTCTGAACCGATTCTAATTCATTTGGTCACTTTACGAATGGAGACAGTTACAATAATGTTTAGGAATTATTTTGAGCGTTCCTGTAAATTATGCTGCATGCATGAATTTTAGCCTATGTTACTCAGGAATAGTGTAGCTTTCAGTGAAAAGATCTTTAGAATCGGTTCAGTAGTTACAGAGATGTTCGCATAATGTATTAGAATTCTTTTGAGTGTCCCTGTAAAAGAACTAGTTATACTGCATGCTGAAAGGTAGCCTATAATACTCAGGAATAGCCTTACAAAATGTCTTTAAATGTCTCACTGAGATAATTGCGTCATCTATGGAGATGCGCATTAAGTAAATATTTCACTGGTCCATCTCACGTTGGTCCCCATCAAACGGTGGTCCATCTATCCCGGAATTATCATATGATATATTTTTTATACATTGCAGTAAAGAATTCTCTAAATCTCACATGTTAAAATAGGCTCGCATTGTCGGATACTGTTTTGGAAAAAACTCGCCAAAAATACATTTCACTGTTACATCGCGTTCATTTATAGTTATAAAAATGAAACATTTTAACAGTATTGATCATGATGCTCGTTATAGTTCTAATGAAAAGCGTATTATGCATCTTTATTATACAAGGTGTTCCAAAAACACTGACCTAGGCTTTTATTTATTAAATATTGATTATAAATGAGTACAATAAATTACAAAGCTCCGAAAGGTACATAGTTACATGGTGTCTATTAAAATCTATCAAAATAAATACTTTTTTTTTTTTTTTTTTTTTACGATGTGCGAAATTTTAGTGTTTCATCATAAAAGTCTCAGAGATATGAAAACAAATTCGTGCTCACTTCAACCATTTTTCAGTGGTCGAACGAGAAAAATCCCATCGGGAGATTTGCGTTTCAGGGGCTGTATCAGAATTGCGAAAAGAAAAATTGATTGAATTGATGCATAACACTTTAGTTATTAGTATTGTATAGCCCAGAGGTTCCCAAACTGTGTGCCACGGCACCCTGGGGTGCCGTGAGCATATGCCAGGGGTGCCGTGGAGATCATCAATAAAAGCCTAACATTTGCTTGAGTATAATTAAAAAGTTTTCTCTGAAACGATATCCACAAAAAAGTTATCGAAGCCGATGACCAGTGGGCGAAAACAAAAATATTTCAGTCAAATTCGAGAGAGTTCAGTGTCCAATTGTCTCTCTTATACAAGAACTCCCTGAGATGGAGGGTAGGGCAAAATTCTATATCGCTTTCCCAAGAGAATACTTTCTTGATAGTTAGCCCTATAAGAACAAAAGAAATAATGAAAAATGCTTCCAAACTGTTTCATTCTAAACTTCATATTCATACTGCTGTAAAGGTAAGGGTGCCAGGAAATGTTTTTAATCTTACAAGGGTGCCGCGGTGTAAAAAGTTTGGGAACCCCTCGTATAGCCTTTTAACAACTTTGACTTGTGTGAGCCTTCTTATGTTTTGACTAAGACTTAATATGTTTTGTGTAAGACTAAATTTTGTATATCACCTTATTAATATATGGGACACATTTTACTAACTGGGAATAACTTTTGTTTGGACGGATGCCGTATAAGAATTTTGCATTTCTTCAAGATTTAATTTCCTGAAAATCTTAATTTGTTTCATAAAATTCAGTATTTATTACACGAAGTATTAATATAGTATTTTTAAAAGCAATTAAATAGAAAATTAAAATTTTTTCAACCAAGTAAAATTTAACCACGGACTAACTCAAAATTGGTACGAATTAAATAAACGAAGAACAAAAAACCTTTCTGAAAAAATTTGCATTAATTATCATGGCGTTTACAATTTTTTTTTAAAGATTCGTTAAGCTTAGTACTCAAAAGATTGGAAGAATACTTTTCGGTTTATTTGATTCTTGGGAATACGGCATGAGGGATCTAGACCGAGGAGAGGGTCTTTCTGAGGGGTTGTAATCAGCATTTACGCTAAGTTTCGGAGAAAACCAAGAAAAACTCTGAACGGCTCGGTCCACGGGCGTGACCTATGTTTGAGAAAGGCATCTGCAGTCTCCAGGGAACGCTATGCGCACGGGAAGTGGTCGGGCGTATACTTTTTTGGACTAAGTTTTCCTTATCATTTGCAAATAACGTGACAGTTGAGACTCAATTTTTAACGTACAATTTTTGAAATATGTTGCTTAAAGCATGACCCAAACGCCATACTACACTGAACTCGCGATAATTCGAAGTTTCACAAGTAAAATATTCTGTTCCTTGAAATTTTCATGAAATATCAAAACAATTTAATTATATAAACACAAAATCACCACTACACCAAAGTTTGCTCTTTAAGTCGAAGTTTTTGTAGAAATTTTCACTTCATTTCATGTTTTGAAACACGTAGAATAAGAGGGGTGGGGGACTGGTATTAACTCTTTAACACTAAGAAGACTGACAATTGCAGTATACCTAGAAAGTCGGGAGGGGCCAGTATGGCCCCTTCTAGATTTTTGAGTGTAGACCAGTTATTGATATTGAAAATCTATAAATATGGTTAAAATTAAATTATTAGAATATAATATAAACTTAATCATCAAAATTACATGGAATTTTAATTTATATTGATAACAAAAATACCCTATTAAACAGAACATAAGTACTTTTTCAATCATATTTATATGCCCATTGTTCATAAAATTAAGTTTCCCCACTATAGAAAATAATGATTACAGATAACAATAAAATGAAATAAAATATGCCAGTTTAATTCATGAAACTGAACATTCATACACACACTTCATTTATTTCACTTTGTACAGTTTTCATAACAATTGATGCACCACACTTCTCTCGAAGCACATTTGCCACAAACTGCAATTTTGCAATCCGGACATATCTTCCATGTATGGTTACCTTTGCAAGATATTTTTATCCTACATTTGACTCCCTTTTTTAGAGTTTTGTCTTCTCTGCTTATACATTGCTCAATCAGTTTCCTTGCATTAGTTGTATTTCTCGATGACACGTAGGGACCACGGAGTTCTTCACATAACTGTTGGATAAAATCTCTGTGGCTAAGTTTTTTCTTCCCGGTAACCTCTTTATATAAAATCCACGCATTTATAGCAGATATATCCAAAACATTAAAAAACATATGCATAGGCTAACGACGTGTCCCGTCCCTGATTTGGTGCTATAAAGGCGTATCATTTGATCGACTATGTCTACACAGTACTTTGTTTGCTTATAATATGTAATAGTTTCTGGCTTTTTATTCTCACTGTCGTCGATGATAATGTTTTTATGAAGAGAACTTAGCAGCAAAACATTTTTATTTTTCTTCCCTTGATAAACAGTCAATGTTATATCGTTAACTCCCCTGTATACAATAGTGGAATAAAGATTTTGTTTTCCCAGCTTCGCTGATGGTGGCACCTCTATATCTACTGTCTATAGACTCTTGGGGGTTTGTTTCTGAACATTCCTTTTCCGAGATGTTAGTTTCATGGCATTCACCGTCATTCTCAGAAGCACATTCAGATTCATCATCAGAATTGTTGCTATTTGTGGGAAAATATTCTTGTCTTCGTCCAGATTACTAATTTCATTATCACCATAATCAATTTCATCTAATCGGTGTAATTCTTTTAAAATTTCTTCCTGAGTAAGTCCACGTACTCGGCGCATTTTTCCCGGTGACTAAATAAAACCTGAGTATGCGTATCACCGCGTTATCAGTACACGACAAAAGCAACATATATTTCTCTCTGGGAGAGCAATCGCTTTTGTTATGTGTCCGGCCAGGGCCTTCTCTATTGTACTGAGTAGAATAGAGAAGGCCCTGGTCCGGCTCTTACTGCGGTCAGCATGGCGGGGGGTTAATTTCTATCCTATACAAAAGAAAATATGTAGTTCAAAATGCACTCAGAATACCATTTGTCATGTGGCAGAGATAACGCGAAAGGAGGAATTTCTCGTATCATTGTAAAATACCTCAGGGGCCACTCTGGCCCCTGCCGTCATTCTAGGTAGAAGGTTCAATATTTACACTTCTGTGAGGCTAACAGATAAATAACAAAACAAATAATGAAATAGGATCAAATTATGAAAAGTCAGAAAGTTGCACTATGTTCAGCTAGTTATTATTGGAATTACTGAACAATAAAGAATGCGAAGGGCCTCACAGGCCCCTCCGTCTTTCTAGTGTTAAAATACATTTTTGTTACCACTTAGTTTGTCTTGCGGAGGAAAAAACATTCCTTCTCTACCTTGTTGACTCATTCAGGTTCGAGAATGGAGGAAGAAATTTTCCACGCCTACTTTTCAAACTGAAATTGGTAAAAATTATTTTTTCTTAAACTACAGTACTAGTACAATGCTGATTAACCACTATTTAAAACATGAAATTAAATTTTTACATAAAAAAGGGAGGAACCGTTAACACGAACTTTTGAAAACTCCAAGTTTCTGGCTGGTCCCTTGGACTTCGAGTTTTCGCGAATTCACTGAAGTGTTACGGATAATAGCAATACATAAACAATGATTGAACTAATGCATAATACTTCTGGTATTACTGGAACTGTTTAGCCCCTTCTCTTGTTTAAACATATGTCAGCCCCTTTCTATGATTAAAGGCTGATGTTTTGTGCATCACCTCATTCATGTATAGAACACTGGCATCTTTTTTTCGTAGATCATATAAAAATTAATTTTGTATTTTTTTAAGATTCTATCTCCTGAAAATTTTATTCTGTTTTATGAAATTGTGTATTATTACATAGGAGCACTAACATAGTATTTTAAAAAATAATTGAATAAAAAACTGAAGTAAAAGGTAGTAATTGGTTATGTCAAAATTAATGTGAATTAAACAAACAAACGAACAAAAACTTCGAATTTCCTAAACAATATTCATGAAGATCTAAAATGTTCCTTAACAATTTACTTTAATTATCATTTTAAAGTGTCTTTTTAAACATTCAATTAAGCCTAACACTTCAAATATTAAAAGTACACTTTTTGGTCTACGTTTTCCTTACTATTACAAATGCTAATGTTACAGTTGAGACTGAATTTTAACTTCCAATTTTTTAAATTTTTTGTTCGAAGCACGAGACCCAACCGCCATCCTGCATTCATGCATGAGTGAATCCAGTAAACAGGGTAGGGGAGATATCAGTTTTTTTTTCTCGTTTCCCTATAAATGCATTTCAGTTTACGAAATAAATAAATCTTTTCTAGCCTACATTTGATCCGCCAGGGGGACGGGCTTTGTTCCGTTTAAAATCCTTATATATTGTTAATTAAAACTAATCATTGAAAAATTATGCGTGAAATATGCATTTAAATTTATTTAAAAACTTATGTACTCCACTTTATAATCCTTAAATGTTAATTAAAATTATATTACTAATATGGTTGCAATTGTGATGAAATTCTAATGACTTGTATCAAGAAATTCCAACGGTAAACAACATGCGACAGTGATCTACATGATATCAACAAGAGTAATAAAAGTGTTACCAGATTTAGTACACTACACTATAATTTTTAAACCAAATGTATTACCGTATTTAGCAGTAACCAGGGATCAGTGCAGATGATTTTTGGGTCCATTTTACGGCCCCTTCAAAAAAAATGATAATCGATTAAAACGGCCCTTTCACAAAACACAATCGATTGAAACAACAGTTCATTGGCATATTACATTATATTTGAAATTGATTTATATGTTTTTTTTATGAAATAAGGGACTTTAAGAAAAATTTAAATTAAAATTCTCAAAAATAAATATTAAAATTCATCAAATCAATATCAAAAATTAATATTAAAACTCAAATGTCAACAGTTTTCGCAAAAATGAGACCCCGAAAAAAACTTCTCAATCGACCTCTGGTAACTTGTGTCACATGACCATTGCCTTTACGCAATATCATTAAACACTTTTTAGTTAAAAGTAAGTATTTTTAAAATATTTCTTCAAGTTAGTAAACCAGCTCACATATCCAACTCAGAAATTTTGCTCTATTCCTTAACCGAAAATGACTGTTTACAAAAAGTAGTCAATTATATGCACAAAGTTTGGAAACTCCGCATGACGGATACAGGTCCTCGACACTCTGCTGAATGGCATTAAAAATCAGTGACGAGTTTTCCCGTCATTTTAAGATCGGCACAAGTCAAGTTATGTACTCACGCTCTCAGATAGTGCACCTCTACATTACACCATTAAAATGCATTTTCCAAAGCTCCACAAAAAACATTCATGTTTAACAAGAACTATGGTCTCCTGAACATAATAAGACACAAATCTACATTGGGATCCGACTATCACATTCTAGTTTAGTAAAAGAGACAGACTAATTGTTTGTGTTGAGCGCAGGATTTGGCCGCCTGTGTTCATTTATTACTGAGCCGATATTTCAAGTAAACAATACATACATACATACATACATACATACATACATACATACATTGTCACAAGGTATGCCCCGCAATCCGGCATACGTGGCTGATTTTTCAATATCCGAAATACCATCGGATATCCGAATCACAATTACGGAATATCCGACTCCTCTGTCGGATTTCCAACTCACTATGTCCGGCCACATAAGCTATATCCGGCTATAAAAAGTCTGTATTTTTTAAATAAAAATTACTCATTTTATTTTCATTTTACAAATAAAAATTACTCATTCTTCTTAATATTATTACTACAGAGAGTTAAAAATTATTAAAAATATTCTAATGTGATTTCCTTTGGAATTTTAAACCACTACCAATGAGAACAGTAGTTATGGTTTGAAATTCATTCGAAAGCAAAACTTATTGCCTTTCAAGCTACTAAGTTTTCAGGTTGCAAAATAAGATTTTAAGTTGTTTATTAACATGTGATTTTATATTAATTATTTTTTCTTTTAAGTTAAACAATTAAACAGACCTATTTTTATTTTTGTTTTTAACTTTCAAATTAAAAATTTCTAATTACTTAGGCTGGCCAACACACACACACACACACAAACTCTCATATTTTCCTGATAAATTTTCCTTTAATCTGTCATTCAGACACATTTAGTTGTATAAGGCCCCCTTGGACTATGAAATTTTTGAGGCCCCTCTAC
Source organism: Cheiracanthium punctorium (assembly GCA_038373885.1). NCBI lineage: Eukaryota > Metazoa > Arthropoda > Arachnida > Araneae > Cheiracanthiidae > Cheiracanthium > Cheiracanthium punctorium. The sequence continues at coordinate 1,756,502 of JAWZYV010015614.1, read as the reverse complement.
AAAAACTGAAGGTCAAGCGAATTTCTTTCCAAGGCCTCTGGCCTGGACTTTTCAACGAATTTTTGGCCAATGGGTATTATTTATGTTATTGTTATGCTTTGAAATATAAATGTATTCTATTTTGTTAACATTGCTAGTTAACTGAACTAATCACATATGCGCAGTTCTAAATGGGTCATTTAGAATTTCAGCTGCACATGCACATCTGCTTCCAATTTTTCAAGCAGCGAAGGACTTGGCTATAAATATTTCCTATACATGTAATCACTAATACACTGAATATGGCATTTTAAAAATTTTATAAGATTAATTCTAACTGTATTATTTGTTTTCTCCTTTGTCTACCTTGCTTGCGGATCTGTGAAAGGGTCAGGGCCCATAGGTTAAAGCCTATTTAGCCCAATGGATAATTCGATCCTACTGTCATTCCATACCAGAATACACAGAATCCACTAAACTAATTTTTGCGAACTTTTTATAATATTGACTACTTTGCAGCGGCGTATCGAGGATTTTAGTTTAGAGGGGTTAGAAATACAATGGAACTTGCTTATAGTGATAACGTTCTTATAACATCAAGATATTTTGCATCTCTTCCTTATAGAGTGAAAATCTACTTAAAGCAAAATGTGAAATGTAATAATCGTGAATAAATTTATCAGGCAAAAATGTGAATGTGTCAGAAACAATGCTTGATTTTAAAATCTGTTAACTATCTAAAATACCATAAAGAAAAAAATCAACTTTTTTAGTAGCCTAATGGTTAACATAGTCTACTAAAAGGACTAATGTTAAAGACAACTTTATTTTATAAATACATGTCCAGGAAACAAAAAGTCCTTTTTAAAAATTTAGTTTAAAATGTCATCTGTTCGTTTCAGTTTCTTTAAAACCACTTTTTACTAAATTTCCATATATATCTAGAAATTAAATATTTAATTAAATCCAGGTCAGTGGGCAACATACTATTTTTAATTAGGGAATTTTAATGCGTAATCTGAAATTCTTTTTTCATGCCTGTATAAAACTTCTGGGGAAAATGCTTTAAATTCATTGGAAATATTTACTGAAAAATCTCACAAAATTATTTTAACTTTAAAAAAATGTGACTTAAAGTAAAGCAGTATTAAATAATTAAAACGGAAAAAAAGCACTTAAAAAAGTTTGGTGAAAATTACTTTCCAGCCATGTGTAGATTAAGATATATATAATTCTTAAATTAAAAAATGTGTTCTTTTTAAAAATACTTTAATATTAGTTATATAGTTATAACAAACATATGTAATGATTAACATATTTTTTACTTCTGCCAGTATTGTACAAATAAACAGAATACTTTAATGTTCAAATTACATTTTTATTCAATATATATGTAGCATTTAAATGGCTACGGGAAGTTGTAGTCGTGGGCCCGAGGGAGGCGAGGCTGTTTGAGACCCATTCTCGGTGTTGGGTATTAGGCGAGGCGGCTCGGGACTCTGGCCGGACGTCGCTGGTTGGCAAACGCTGGAGCGAGCCGTGAAAATCCTTGGGCACGCGTTTCGGCTGCTGGTGGATGGAAGAAATGAGTCGAAGTCCGATTATATTATTTTATTGGGTGATTCGATACATCTTCTCTTGGCAGTTGCAGTCACGCTGAAGAGTCGCTCCTGGGATGCATCAGCCCCTTTTATTAACTTTTGAGGTCGTGTCACATGATCAATGCACGTTGCAATTATTGGACAAACCCAAAATCTGGGCAGCGGTTTTTCAAGGTTTGTTATGTCTTTCAAGACGCCAGTGACTGAACACGGGGACTGTCTACAAAATTACAAAGGAATTGCAAGGGACCGTGTAGTAATTGCAGTTTTTGAAAGCATATTCCTTTGTTCCAACTGAATTAGAATTGCGTAGTTCTAGAGATGTGGGATTTTAGCGGCTTTTGATTTGTAATGTTATAGAATACCCCCCCCCGTCCGAGAAGAGGCTGACCACCAATGCCTGCATTGGAGGGCAGACTCACTCAGAAGAACGAGAAAAATTTGGAAAAAGCCTGAATTTTAAAATTTTTTAAAAAAGAAATTCTGGTCGTGGCACGATGTAATAAATTTCAATCAAAAGTAAATATACATTGCAAATTACCTGGACTAATTATTGTAAGTACACAACAATAAGTAGTTGAAAAATAATAATATATGAGCACAGAGATTTTAAACTTTTTCCAAAACAATTGACTTCAAAGACAACAGTCAATTTGAGCAGATGCTGTTAGAGTTCCAAAAATGTCACAGTTTTTTTCAAAGTCCTCACACACAAAATATCACTAAAATTATTTCTTCTAAAACGGTACAAAAAGAACACATTTGTATATACCATAACATCTTACATACTATACATTTAAATAAACACATTGACCTAAAATACATCACATAAAATACAATAAAAGGTAAAAATATTCAGACTAGATTATATTATACTGGATACAATTGATGTTAAAATACTTTAAACATTTGGCTTGGCTTCAACTCTACATTCTCAATATAAATTTTCTTATTTTTATTATATTTACTTTTATTTTTATTCCTGGCTTCTTTAACGTAAATTGTATTGCACTTCTCTTTCAACTAAATTCGCTTTTCTGGGCTTTTCTTTTGGTTAATCGTGTTCGTGTTGTTGAGGTACGTACCTGTTTGAATGGAGTTACCCTAACTCCATAATTTCGGGATTCTTTGTAAACTCTAATCTTAAAAAGGTAAGGTGTGTGTAAGTGTTTGTGTTAAAAAAGGAAAAAAAAATGGTTAGCTTTCTCCATACTGTGCGCCTCGACAAATAGGAATGAAAAGCTGTGACCGTGTAGTGGACCAACTTATTCTTCCAACAGGATATGACAGTCCAAAACAATGACATCTTGTGAAGGACAAGATGCGAAAAAGGAAGGGGGACATTCGTCATATAGTTTGAAGTTGGAAGATCTGCTTTAAGCAATTTGTGTAAGTCTCTGTAATTACACTTTTTGATGGAAAAGCCCAAGCATAATGCGTGGCATGCTCAATTATTAAATGCAGGTATTTTTTTTTGTTAAGTTATAATAATTAAATCCTCCTACTGTGTCCAATCTTAAGCATTCAAAAGGTTGGTCTGACAGGGGAACCTCTTGCCGCAATCCAAACCTTTTCTTCCGCTTTTTTCTTATTAATTTTATAAACGTGGCAATGCTTTACGTAATTATTTATATCTTCCGTAATCTTGGGACAATAATGATGAGGTGTGATTAATTGTACTGTTCTATTTACTCCGGGGTTTTCCGAATTCTTCATGAGCTTTACGTAATATCTCTAATCTTAATGAAAATGGTACTACTATTTTTAAAAGACCCTTTTTCTTAATATAAATCGCAGCGAGATCCCTGAACATTGTCCTTATTCTGAGAATGGATTCTGAAACAGGATTTCGGGAAAGCATATCAGCCTCAATGTTTGCTGTATCTTTTTGATATTTGATCTCATAATCGAACATGCTTAATTTTAACGACCATCGAAATAACCTACCCCTGAGATTTTTAACAGATTTTAGCCAAACTAAAGCTGCATGATCAGTGTGAATAGTGAATTTTTTCCCATAGTGATAAAATTTGTCTAGACTATCAACAATGGCAAGACATTCAATTTCTGTTATGGAATAATTTTCTTTATACTTTTTTAGAACGCGAGAATGGTAAGCTATTGGGTGTAAAATACCGTTTCATCTGCTTGGTTTAAAACTGATCCAATTTGTTTCTTACTAGCATCTACAAACAAATGACAATCTTTGTTCACATCATAGAGTTGTAAAATCGGTTTAGAAATAAGTAGACTTTTAAGAAGCTCAAAAGTTTCTTGGCACTTACCTGTCCACTTCCATTTAACTCCTTTTTTCAATAATGTATTTAATGGATGCCGAACTTTAGCATAATTTGGAATAAATTTATTATAAACATTAATTGTGCCCAAGAATCTTTGGAGTTCTTTCACATTGCTTGGTGGTTGCAAGTTCTTAATTTTTTCAATGTTGAGATTATCGGGAGAAATGGTTCCTTCATAAATGTGATAACCTGGAAATTTTATCATTGTTGCAAAAAAGTACACTTAGCTAATTTAAATTTGATATTTTCTTTACTGAAAATCTGAAACATTTGGTTTAGATGATCAAGATGTTCTTTCTTTGTTTTTGAAAAACTTATGATATCGTCGAAGTAGTGGCATGCGAAATTAATTTTGTACTTATCTAGAATTCTCCTAATAGTTCTATTAAAGATGTCAGGTGCATTTTTTAACACAAAGGGAAGCGTATTACATTCATATAACCCGAACGGGGTCGCAAACGCTACCTTTTCAGTATCCTTAGGATGTATAGGAACATGCCAATAGCCTGACGTAAAGTCCAAAGTAGAAAAAAAATTGCCTGACTTAATTTATCAAGAATATCATCAATCCGAGGTAGCGGTTCAGCATCAGTTTTTGTTATTAAATTTAATTTTCGAAATTCAATGCAAAGTCTTGTTTTTCCTTTATCACGCTTTTTAGCTAAAGTGACGGGAGCTGAATATGGGCTATGACTTCTTTAATTATTCCTGCCTCTAACAATGCATTTACTTGACTTTTTATTTCATTTATTCAGTTGGTAAGGCTCTATAAGCTCTTAAGATTACAGGCAAATCTGAAGTTAAAATAATTCTTTGAGGCTCCATTTTTATTTTACCTATATCATACTTGTTTACTGAAAATATTTGTATATTTTTTGTAAAAGATCCCTTAATTCCTCATCAACATTTAAATTTTCAATATCATTAACAAGATCAATTTTATTGGAGTTATGTAAGTTTTTACTATTTTTATGTTAGACACTTGCATTATAATCATTACTCAAAGAAAGATAATGAACACTTTCATCACTATTACCAACATAAATATTTAAACTTTCTGAATTATTTTTATAATTATTTATAAAACAATTATCAAATAAAGCATTATCATTACTCAAAAAATCTTTATAACTCAAAGAAACATTATTGTCAAAATCACTCTGCATATGTAAGGAAAAAGGTTCATTATTTGTATTCTTATTAATCAACTTTAACTCAAGTTCATTTTGATAAACTCTGAAATTAGCACAGTTGATGCTTAACTGAAACTTTAGACATTCAGGCAATCCTAGGATAGCAGAGGGAAGTCGTGACGGTACCACAAAAAATGTAACATTTTTTACAATCTTACAAATTTTAATACATACATGGCAAATTTTATTTAGAAATATTAAACCGTCAGTCTGTCTAACTGTCAAAGGAGAAACTCGCTCTGTTTTTAATTGAAATTGTCCAACCATATTTTGTGGCATTACAGAGAGTGTAGACGCCGTGTCTATTACACACGTGAATTGAAGAAGGCCTTCGTCTTTTTCTAAAATTTTTGTCGAAGTTTGAGTGTTTCGTGTCATTCGATTGTACCCGGATACGGGAAGTAGTCATTGTCAATTTTCTACCTTATCTCTGACGATGTGATCACTCATCTCTTGGGTTGACGCATTCAAGGATAAAGATTGACTCGTTGATAGTGTATTTGTGGTTTAACCTAAAAACCTAAAATTAGTCGAATACCTCTCCTTTTGGACAGGTATTCGACCAATGGTAGGCATGAAGTATACCCTGTCTTTCGCAATTCCTACATGGTGTTCTACGTAGGTTAACATCCTGCTGGTAATGTATGCTTTGGTACGGTGGCCGGAAACGCTCAGATCGAGATAAGTATTGCCTGGCACTCGCGAGTTATAAGGGTTTCCTGGACGATTAGAATAATAACTCATCCTCGAATTCTGGTATCTAGGTGTAAAGAGCCTAGGATCGCATGAACATGGAATCATAACATTTTCTATTTTTTATACCCATACTCAATAAATTATGCTACCAAAATCAAATTAAAATGGAAAGTAAAATCAAACAAAACATGAATACAATTGAAATCATTTTCAGCTAAAAGAAATAATATATTATCAAAACTAAGATACACATATATAATAAAGTTTTAAAATAAATGATTCTTAATCAATTTTTTAATTATTTCTGTTCTTTTCTTCTCTTTTGAAAATAAAAGCAATTTTCAATGAAATAAAAACACACAATATTAAAATAATAAAAGTTCTAATTTAATATTAATGAAATCAATTTATATAACTTGAGTAATCAAACTCAGTCTTAACCCTTTAACGCGCGGTATCGTATCCTCGCCGTGAGGACACCAAACTCTGACGCTTTGACTGTTGCCAGTCACGAAGAATAGATTTGAGTTCTATAAAAATAGTCGCGGGTAACATAGCTCCACGAGAATCCTTTACTTTTTAACACGCCATTTCCCGTAAAAAAATTTTCACGATTATTTTTAACAGCACTGACATCTGCTGAAAAATGGAAGAATGCGAGAGACAGCTGGACAGATTGCCCAATGCTGAAAAAAGGGCAGCCGTTGCCATCGCTCGACTTAACTACCAGCAAGATGGCGGACGATCGAAACGTTCATCGCGTGCCACAGATCTAGAGACCCTTTTTTGACGCAGCTGGCTGTGCCGGGCACAGCCATCTGTCGTCAAAAAAAGGTCTGCCCGGTGACGACAGCTGGCTGTGCCCGGCACAGCCAGCTGCGTCAAAAAAAGGGTCTCTAGATCTGTGGCACGCGATGAACTTTTCGATCGTCCGCCATCTTGCTAGTAGTTAAGTCGAGCGATGGCAACGGCTGCCCTTCTTTCAGCATTGGGAAAGGATTGCGCCTCAAATGGTTTAGTCATTAGAATAAATCACAGGCAAATCTCACGAGTTTCCACCATACAGCGAAGGGGGGGGGGGAAATCCATGCATTGAAGGCGCTAAACACACACACGCGAAAAACACATTTAGGCGCGGTCGTTGATGAGCCCTTTCAGTAGAATTTCAGCACTGAGCGAGGTCAGAGTTCACTTAATTGATGCGATATTCCTTCAGAGCGTCGTCAAGGAGAGAAAAAAAAATTCAGCTCGCAGAGGCATTTCCTTTCCACTTCAGCACTGTTATTAGATCATACCGGGTGTTTCAAAAATGGCCGGTATATTTGAAAAATCAATAAAAACCAGACGGGCAGCATTAGAAATAAACCGTTTGTTGCAATATGCTTGGGACAACATTAAATTTTCAGGCAGACAAACTTTCGAAATTAGTTACAATTTTCAACAACACATGGCGCTGCAGGCGATTGAAAGATATAGAAGAAATCGCAGTCTGTGAGTTCGCCATTCTGTTAGTCGCCCTTCTGCTGTAAGCGTGTGCTATTCACAGATTGTAAGTTTCTCTCTATTCTAAAAAAAAGTAAAGGCCGCTGTCGCCGCTGCTGGCGCTGTCAATAGCTTGTTGACCTAACTCCTCCTAAACCGTGGGGATTTGAGTTTCGACTAAGGTGCCTACAGATTCGAAAAATTCCGTGGAACCTGCTAAGCTGCCTTAAATTTCGAAAATCGAATTATTTTAGAAGATATTAATAAAAAAACTAAAAAAATAAACAGAATGGTTGCCAGATTTGGCATAAAATCATTCATTCCTTTGCAACAAAGCCTTTCCAAGTATCTAGAATCGCGTGAAATTTACAAAGTTAACACAAAAAGCCTAATAACTTCTTCACCGTTTGCACGATCCGCTTGAAAATTTTCATGGTCATGTATAAAAATATAGAAAACAATCTGCGCTTCTTTAAAAATCTGAAAATCTACCCGTTCCCTCCTTTTTAGGCGATTTTTGGCTATTTTTAGCACCATTTTATTTCCGAGAGTCAAAAAAGTAAATCATTTGCGTGACAAAATTACCCTTTTCAAGTGAATATGACGTCATACAATTGGGATTCAAATTCGTTTAAAAAAGCTTTTCCGGATTACACAGTTTATTATCATTTTCCACAAATAAATCGTTTGCATGGACATGAGAATAGCTGTGTACACAAAACGAAATCTTTCGATTGCGAAAAGATTCCTCGAGTTTCCAGAACAGCATGAAATTTAATTTGAGTATCTCTCTATTCTAAAAAAAAGTAAAGGCCGCTGGCGCTGTCAAAGCTTGTTGGCCTATCTCCTCCTGAACCGTGGGGATTTAAGTTTCGACTAAGGTGCCCACAGATTCGAAAAATTCCGAGGAACCTGCTAAGCTGACTTAAATTTCGAAAATCGAATTATTTTAGAAGATATTAATAAAAAACTGAAAAAATAAACAGAATGGTTGCCAGATTTGGCATAAAATCATTCATTCCTTTACAACAAAGCGTTTCCAAGTATGTAGTATCACGTGAAATTGTCAAACATGAAGTAGAAATACACCCATTTTACGCCAAAATAAAAACTACATGAAATAAGTAACTCAAAATGTGTTACACAAAGTTGACAAATTTCAAATAGTAAGTTCGCTTAGACAACAGGAGTTTAGAATTAGCGATTATCCGTTTTTCCAAAACAGAATAACTAATATCTTGAAAATGGAAAATAATTAAAATGCAGATTATTTTAAAGACGGTTCGGTCCAGCTGGATTATTTGCTACCAGTAGAAATATTTGGCGGCTTTATCTATGCCATTATACCAGTTACTGTACACTTTGGATATTTGCTAGCGCGACGAGATGGTATAATTCGTGGTGCTATGTACGCCAATCTGCAAACGATTATGTAAATGAAAATATGGATAACGGTTTTCCGGTAACCTTAAATGAACAGTAATTATTGGTTGTGAGCATGTGTAAATTGCCAAATAATGAAAAGTCGCCATTGGTGGCAAGCTATCCTATCTGCTCCGTAGCTTTTATTAACTTTACATGTGCGCAAGTCGCCAAATAATGAAAAATCTCCATGGGTGGCAAATTCTCAAGGTGTCCAATAGGTTTTACAGTATTAAAAATACAGTTGAAACAGATGTTCTGATTTTATTACGCTTTAGCTCCTAATTAATATAACTTTTGAATGGCAACATTAAATATCTTTGTGTTTCTGAGGAGTGCCAATAATTTTTCCTGCGATTATAAGCGCAGTCCGCACTCCAGGTGGAGTATAGCTCAGGACCCGTACAACACGGATTCCCAAATCAAAATATCTTATGTGTTATGAGGGGGAGGGGATCTACTGTAGTGTGAAGTTTAAATTTTTATGTACCAATGAACCTGCTAGAACCAAGCAATGTGTAGCTCAGTAACATTCTATCTGATCCAATCTTCGGTTTTTGTCTGTTGAAATTATGTCTTTTTTACGAATAAGCCTTATTAGGGGCCGAATGCCTCATACGAAAAGCGAGCGTAGCGAGTCTGGGGGCCTTGGCCCCTAGTGCTGTGAAAAAATGGTTCATTCAGCTTAGAACAGAGGGATTTTCTTGTTGGAATTCCAACGAAACACAGTATTGTTGCAACACGACGAAGTTTGCAAAGGAAGTTTAATGTAACCGAAGGACCGAAAAGCGATACAATAAAGGATCTGTTTGAAAAATTTCAACCGACTGGGAACGTGAATAATGAACGTGCTGGAAAGGTAGGGCTACCGCGTACCGCAACCACAGAGGGCAATGCTCAGCTTGTGCAACAGGTGATCCAACAGCGGCCTCTAGGAATGGACGCGAGACGACTTTTTGCGAGACGAGACAGAGATTTAGAGCTTTTTTGCGAGACGAGACAAACATTTTTAACATTATGATATAGGGATTTTTGCGAGACGAGACAAGCTTTTCGGATGTTTTGCGAGACGCGAGACACCAATTTTTCGTCTCGCGTCCATCCCTAGCGGCCTCCGGTTTCCCTTCGCCGTGTTGCAGCTGCGGTCCCAATTAAGCCAACGTCCACGTATCGTCTCAAGCGCCAGAGTTTACACCTCTATCCATACAAAATTCAAACTCGACAACCCCTCAGCGCTGCTTCCATTAATGCAGGAGAGACATTCGCTAACGATAACGTTATGGTGCAAAGGATTGATGACGGCGATACCCACGTGGTCAGCATTTGGTTTACTGACGAAGCTTATTTTTACCTGGACGGCTTCGCCAATAAACAGAATAGCACATATGGGCCATATTATTGCTGTGCATGGTGGATATATATCGGCCATTTTTGAAACACCCGGTAAATACAAAGTAATGATTTGCACGCAACTCACAGGCGAGGTCAGAGTTCACTTAATTGATGCGACCGCAAAGCCAGTTCTATACACATGGCAGACGACAGAGCTAGATTTCGCTGTTACTCGAGAGAGGAGCACGCACAAACAAAACAAAAAAAAAATACGTGGAGGAGACGCGCCTTGGAGAAAAAGAAAAAAAATCACTTCTTCACAAGTCATCTTGAAGGTCTGTGCTTTCTAAACCGCTGAGGTAAATCCTGCTCGACTTTCTATTGTAGCATTTTAACGGCTACGGGAAGTTGTAGTCATGGGCCCGAGGCAGGGGCGGATCCAGAGAAACTATCTGGGGGGGGGGCTCCGTTTTTCATTAGGATGATACATTGATTTCCCAATACTTTTTCTACCAATGTATAATTAGACATGGTATATCCCAACTAAATAAGCATGTTCTCTGCTGCAAGAACCGTCGAAAAAAAACTCGGAAGTGGGCGGGGGGAGGGGACAGAGCTATCGTGCAGCCTATACCGATCAAGTTAAGGTGGATGCTCCTGCCACGTGATTTATGCGTTTCAATGGACGACGGGGCGGATACGGGGGAAAATGTTCCGTTGCTCTCTCCATTGTGTGGGGGGACAGGGTTTTCAGTTTAACACATTGATCTTTTGTTGCTAGATCCCGACTGGTCATTAAAAGTCCGAAATTTCGCCAGAAAAATGTCGCCTTAACCACTGTAGTGACGACAAGACGTGGCTAATCATAAACGACCTTTATTCATGTTGTTGTTCGCGGGCCCTACCCAGTAACATATTAGTGTGTACAGAGAGAGTATAATTGCTTAATGCAATTGAACCCATTTCACAGCCACCATGCAATATACAGTGTTCACAGCATACATTTTCGCATTTTAGGATGGCATTAAGTTTTCCAGATTAAGTCATTCCCATCCTTTTCTGTGAGTAAACCAACCTCAATTGCTATTTACAACTATTATCACTATTACCTGCTATTTCCAATCTGAGCTTTCTTTTTCAAAACCAGACTAGCTATACATTGCCAGGTACTCACTTTGTCTGATATCTTAGAATATGTTTTACTTTTATAATGAAGATTTGTACCCATACGTCTGGGTGGTGTGGACAATTTATGAGAGCAGTTGAAAGAATGAAAGCTGTACAAATTGCGGAGGGTTGGATTGTTCGTCTATACTTCAGCCGGTGTTGATTGCCGCTGCGTCTAACGTGACTGCAGTGGGTAAGAGGGCATTTTCGTCGACTTTTTAATGGCAATTCGAAGTTTACTGATAAAAGATTTCTGCACTAAACCGCAAACTAATTCCCTTACGAAATGGAGAGAGTAACGGAAGATTTTTGTCCCCGTATCAGTGTGCCGTCGGCCATTCAAATACGGTGAAACCTGCTAAAGTGACCACCTTGGTAAAGAGATCGCCCCTCCTTCTGTTTAAAAATAAAAGCTCTATCATTTTTGTAAATAGAGAAATTATGTTTAGTCCACAAGGATTCAATAAGTATTGGTGTAAATATTCTTGATAATATATGTATATATATATATATAAATATATATATATACATATACCAATATATATATATATATATATATATATATATATATATATATATAGTTGGCTCTGTGTTTAACGACTTTCAAGGAACCGTGAAAATGTGAAAAATCGTCCTTAGATAGAGATCTTCCATAAACAGAATTTGTTACAGAATAACATACCCCTTTACACTTTGGAAGGTTCAAAACCAGTTCGTGTTCGCCGACCTACTGTTCGGAGTTTTCCGTGCTTTCCTCCGAAACTTAGAGAAAATAAGGGTTAGGACCCCTTTGAAAGACCCCCACGGAATGCACCCCACCCATCGGCTTAGATTCCATGTGCAGATAATTGGAAGTAATCCTACAGCACCAACACCAACCCTTTACACTTTACATTCTTAGGACTGTGAATATCTTTCTTGATATATTGGCGTGTTTAAAGATGTTACTTTTATTATCATTATATTATTTTAATATCCACAAAAAATTATTTTAAGTTACCTTTAAAAAAGGTAGTAAAAACAAGCAGTACAATAAAAATAATTTTCAAGAAAAGCAAAATGAGTCAGTTGTTTCATTTTTCGCCTTCCCGTTATTCTTTCTTCCAGATTTTCTAAAATTTGAAATGCGTCAGCTTCCATTTTATGAATTTTTCTAGCTAACCAGCAGATGCCTGAAAATTTTGCATTCCAAATTTTTCTGCCAGAATAAGAGCCCTGCAGTAATTGCTTGATTTTATTTTGGTAATACGAACAATTATCTACATGAGAGATCTAGACCGAGTACGGGGTGCCCTACGTGGGGTTTTTCTAAGGGGTCTTAATCCATACTGATGAGAAGTTTCGAAGAAAACTGCGTAAGACTTCGAACGACTAGATTGACGGACGTGACCTGAGTTTGAACCAGGCACTTTCTCCTCACAGTTGCGAGCGCTATGAGCTCAGCCACTCGTCGGGCCTCCAGAAATTGGAGTTATGTGTTACTTGATGTTATGTGGCAAGCCTATACTAGAGGCATCTGCATTCTGGGGCGGTTGCCTTTTTTCAGTGGATCTAACGCGTATTCACGTTAAATCTGGAGAAAACCATCTGGAAAAACTCCAGATAGTTAGTTCGACAGCCGCGTGGTTGGCCCAAACGTGGGACCTTCACACTTCAGCCGCCTGTCATGTCGAGTGTCTTATCCACTCGGCCATGGTGGGGCCCGATGATAAGTCGGCCATGGTGGGGCCGAGCATCATCATAGAATGATGGATGCTCTTGCTTCTTGCAACCATTTGCATGCAGAAGTGCCTTGGCAAACTCTTACAATCGGCCACATTGACTATTCGGCCGTTTGGATTTGGATCCCGAACTAAATTTTTGTGCTGTTTCGAGAATTTTCTCTTTGCTTCTAAAATACCTTTGAGAATACACTCAGGCAGTTGAGATTGCCTTGCGAATTGCACTTTTGACATTCCCCGCACTTTTTTCCCACATTTAAAAAATTTGTCCCCTGTTCCTGTAGCGTAAGATGAAAAAAACATCGTTTTTAAACAGAAACGACGTCGTCTTTGAATAGAAATTTTTTTACGTTGAAGTTGCTGGGACTTGGAAATATCGTCTTTGGAAAGAGATCGTCGTTAAACAGAGAGTCAACTGTATATACAGTGCTACTTTTTTAAATTTCAGTTGATGTGAAAATTTACAATTTTTTTAAACTTTCCTAACCATAGTGTATTTCTAGCTCTGGGGGGGTCGATCCCCCAGAGCCCCCCCCCGTGGATCCGCCACTGGCCTGAGGGAGGCGAGGCTCTTTGAGACACATTCTCGGTGTTGGGTACAAGGAGAGGCGGCTCGGGAATCAGGCCGGTCTTCTCTGGCCGGCAAACGCTGGAGTGAGCCGTCGATGCCCGATTGCATTATTTTATTGGGTGATTCGATGCATCTTCTCTTGGCAGTTCCAGTCAGGCGGAAGAGTCGCTCCTGGGCTGCATCAGCCTGCTGCTATGCATGTCAGGTGGCATTGAAGCTAAGCAACAAAAAACCCTGGATATAATTACTGTTGGTTAGGGAAAGAAATATACAAGGTGTGCAAATTAGGTGGTAATAAGCTTTAATTCTTAATCTATTACAGATATGTGGGCGACGTAAAAGGAAAAAATGTTCAAAATAAGGCCGAAAGAAAACTACCCTAAGAAAAAATTCCTTTTGTTAATTTTCAAAAAGTTGGACATTTTAAAGTTGCATGCGACCCCGTACAAAAGAATTCTACACTAGTAAAATGTGCCCCATGCATTAATGAGGAGATGTACAAACTTTGAGTACTATATCCTGAAAAGTGTGAGAGGTATAAAGATAAATATATGCTGACTGTAACCACTTTTCAATGGCTCTCGAAAGGAAAAAAATCACATCGGATTATAATATTTAAGGGGTCGTTCAGAAATTACGAAAGAGCCTTTTTTTTCCACTGTAGCAATAAATATTTACATTCGAATTCATGTATAGGTCACGATAATATATTCTTATATGTATCTCTTGGAAGTGTTAGGATAAAATTGAGGAATTTTTACGTCTCCTAATCAGCGTATGAGGCACATTTTACTATTTGGGAATGTTTTTATACAGTGGTCGTATACAAATTTAAAATGCCTAACTTTTTAAAAATTAACGAGAGGAATATTTTCTTAATAGGAGAGGAATATTTTCTCATAGTCCCTTTTTCTTACCTTATTTTGAAAATTTTTTCAATTTACATTGCCCACTTATCTTTAACAAATAAGAAATTAAGGCGTGTTATCACTTTTGGGGGATATCCTCTATATTATATCTAGAATAGGGTACGCTACTTTGCTTAGAAAAATGAAATTTTAAAAATTCGATTTTGACACAGAAGGGAAAAATCTTTATGTGGGACAAATAAATAAAGCACTCATTAAGTAGCCTAAGCCACAAATGGCAGGTAAAACGAAACAAATTATGCAAGCATAAATAAATAAAGAAAAAAAGAACCAGAAAGATATAGACCAGAAAGATAAACATGCTTTAAAATAAAATGCTCTACAGCGTCAGTCTCGCTATTTAAAATGCCTTCCCGAAGTAATCTATAAAATTTCTTACTACGACCGCGGTCAAGAATCTTATTATGTCAACAGTACCAAAAACATACGTCTAAAAATATATAAATAAAAAAAATTCATACATGCATGTATAAAGATTGCAATTGCCATAAAATACAAATTATACATGACTTAAGAAAGAAAAACAGTAACTAAAATACCCCATGCAAACGGGAGTATTTGCGTTTGCTATGTGATTATCAGATGCAACAAGCAGAGGACTAGAGAAAAAAAAAGAAAGAATAACTTCACCTTTAATATTTAAAATGAGCTAATACATACACTATAGTTCACTGTTTTGCTAAACAAAAACATGAAAGATGAAAAATTGAGACGGGAAGAAAATATTTCTTAGTGATGCCTATAAATAAACAAAATCAATAACTTGAAACAGCAAAATTGGAAAAAATAAAATAGAAGAAAAAGAGAATGTTAAAAAAATGTTATACAAAATAACTCTGTACGTTTCCGGTCGTAAATTTAGAAAATTAAAAAGGGTTTTGATCAAGGACGTAGCCAAGACATGGGACATCTATTCCTATCTTCTGTACATTTTTCTATACCTGAAGTATTTGCTGTTTAGTTTGCATGAGACTTCGTAATTTTAACCGAGAACAAAATTTACGTTTTTTTTTTTTTTGTGTGTGTGTGTGTGTGTGTGTGTGTGTAAATGTGTGCGTGCGCATAATTGTGCGTCTTATCCTACGTAAAAAAAATCCTCGGCACGCCCGCGCTAAGAAGAAAAATAATGTGATGGGAGACATTCAAAAAATAAGTAAGTAAATCCATATAAATAAAACAAACTCTAACATGTCAGTTAGTTGGTTGGTCAGTTAGTTAGTTTGTCTGTGTCCCGCGTAGCTCCGAAACGGGTGACCGTAGACCTACCAAATTTTGTATGGAAATTCTCTAGGAGGGTCCCAGCATAGCTCGAAGTGATTTTTTCGAAATTCGAATTATTTTAGGAGATATGGATAAAAAACATGTCGCAAAAGGCTAATTTTTGCTCCGCCATTTCGCAATTGTAATCCCGCAGTGGAAAAAGAGAAAATAGCATATCTAGGTTGCCATATTTGGCAAGTTTATTAAATAATTCAGACTCTTGAAGTAAAAATAAAAGAATAACGATTTTTTTTGCTTAGATTGTTTGTAAGGTTGTTTTTTAATTAAAATATCGTACGCATGTGTAATCAGAGCAGGAATGAAATGTTTTATACGCAAAAGATAAGTAGGATTCGGAAATTTTCCCAGACTGTAGTCTGTTCGCGGAAACTAGAGAACGAAAGTAAACAAACGGGTTACCAAAGAATTACATTTTTGGGTACGAATTCCTAGTTTGGAATTAAGAAAGTTTAAATTCGACTAAAGCGTAGATGGAAGAAAGCAAAATTCATACTGTGTTTGGCGCTTTTGCAAAATGCCTACTATAAAAATGCAGACTATAAAAAGTGCAACTTTTTAATTTGGCGAAAAATAAAATGGTTTATGTGCGATTTTGAGGAAGATTTTAACGCTTGGTGCTATTTAGCGTAATTTAATCGTCTGTTATTTGGCTTATGAATACACCTGAGAATAAGTTTTTGAAATTTTCATTCAGTTGGAATTGTGTATTTTTCTGCGCAGCTTTTCTCCATCTATTTCTAATGTATTACATCCAGAAAAAGGATGTTAGAAATATCAATTTTAATGTTGTGTAATCACACTCATGAATAATGATATACTTTCTAACTTAATGAAATAAGGAACGAAAATAGGGAAGACGCATGGATCATAATACGCTTTTAATATACAGGGTGTCCAGCCTTAATGTGACCCAATAGCTAATTCCCGAACTGTTGGGTTTAGATATGCACTTCCAATTTGAATAATGTTTTAAAAAAGGTAAATAATGTTTTTACGTGCTTTTCGAACCAAAAAAACCCCTTAGAAAAAAATTACAAAAATTAAATTTTTATACGGTTCCCAGGTCCTATCACTTATACTTAGGAAAAGATGCAGCACACAAAAACAAAGTAAACATAAAAAGTTTCATTTTATTACGATAAAAACTGATCGAGTTATGGAACTTTGAAAATCATGCATTTCATCCATTTTCTCGGTCATTTTCAAGTAGCTAGGAAGGGACCGTCTTGAAAATGGCCGAGAAAATGGATGAAATGCATGATTTTCAAAGTTCCATAGCTCGGCCAGTTTTTATCGTAATAAAATGAAACTTTTTGTTTTTACTTTGTTTTTGTGTACTGCATCTTTTCCTAAATATAAGTGATAGGACCTGGGGACCGTATAAAAAATTAATTATTGTAATTTTTTTCTAAATGGGTTTTTTGGTTCGAAAAGCACGTAAAAACATTCTTTATCTTTTTAAAAACATTTTTCAAGTTGGAAGTGCATATCTAAACCCAACGGTTCGGGAATTAGCTATTGGGTCATATTAAGGCTGGGCACCCTGTTTAATACTGTAGTGCGTATTTAAAATCTGAAAGTTTCGCAGATTTCCTTTTTTTTTTTTCCTTTCCGTTTTTTCATAAAGGCCAGTATATCCAGAAGCTCTTCAGAGTTAATATAGGACGAAAATAATTTGTAACTTTTTGTAGGTTTTTATCATTTAACTATCTAATTTTTGTGTTACCAGGGGCGGTCCGACGCGGTGAGCATCGCATCTGGGAGCCGGCTTCGAAGGGTCGTCATTTCGAACTCAAAAACTAACTTGAGCCTAAAAGGGGGAGTCTTCTTTTAAATTAGCAGGGGACGCCACTTACCTTAGGGCCGTTCCTGTTTTTAACCATCTTAATTTTAAATTCCATTCAGAATCCGAGAGATTTCAGTGCCAAGGAAGCCGGTGAGGATCAGGATTCTCTCCGAACAAGATTTATTAAGATGGCGAACCAACTGGCCGCCGGAGGCCGCTAGTATATATCTAAGAATGAATATAAATGAAAAAGTGCATACACAAACAAACAAAAAATCCATATATTATAGCTAAACGGGTGATCCAAAAGTCAGAACAAACTTTAAAAATTAATAATTCGAAAACTAATCAAGACACAAAGATACGGTTTGCACCAAACGGATGGAAAAGAATCCGGGTTTTGTGTGGCAACGAAACGAAAATAGTTCTGTTGGCGAACAACAGATGGCGCTATCGTGTTTTATTTCACCAAAAGATGATTTACAAATGAAAAAATGTTGACAACTTACAAGTCAGCTTAATTACAGTTAATTGGTACAGTAAATTTTCAATGTGCTGCCCATCATTCGGAAGTACAGTTGTGAGACGAGTCACCACAATGTTCACTACATTAAGTAGCATTTCTTGCGTTACAGCAGACACATTTTGGCGAATGGTATCTTTCAGTGCTGCTAGTGATGCCGGTTGGTCGCGGTACACTTTTGACTTCAAGAATCCCCACAGCCAAAAGTCACAGGGCATAAAATCCGGAGATCTTGGAGGCCATGATTGATTAAAGCAGCGACTGATAATGCAATCCTCCGCAAATGTTGAGCGTATCAGATGTTGCACAGGCAGAGCAACATGAGGTGGTGCTCCATCTTGCATAAAGGTGACTGTTTGAAGTGCCTGTCGCGCTTTCAGTTCAGGAATAATGTTGTTCTGTAACAGTGCTGCATATCGCTGACCAGTGACAGAAACTGTTTTGGAACCCGTCTGTGTGACTTCCTCGAAAGAAAATGGACCAATTATGAAATCAGCAGTGAAGCCACACCAAACTGTCACTTTAGGCTGTTGCAAGGGTACCTCAACAAATGCATGTAGATTTTCTGTGGTCCACACTCGGCAATTGTGGGTGTTAACAGTGCCAGAAAGTGTGAAATGCGCCTCATCTGTCCAAAGCACAGTGTGAAGCCAGTCGTGCTTCTCTTCCATTTTATTAAATACCCAATTGGCAAAATCTCGACGAGAGTCGAAGTCAGAGGATTTCAGTTCTTGGTTATGTTGCAACTTATAGGGATACCATTTCAGAGTTATTCGCAGTGCTCTCCACACACTTCCGTACGATACTCCTGTCTGCCTCAAAACTTCTCGGGCACTGCTCTCCCCATGTGCAGAAATCGCCGACATGGATTGCACCGTCTGCTCCACTGTCGCGACAACAGCAGCGGCTGTTGAGGGACGACCACTTCTTGCACGTGACGTCAAAGATCCGGTAGATTCAAATTTCTTCATCATTTTGATCAATGCAGAAGGCGTTATTGGTCCTTTTCTGTTTCGCTTGCCTTTCATGTAGCGATATGCTCGCAATGCCGCTGTGGCATTTTACGCATTCTTGTAATAAAGTTTGACTAAGAGGGCTTTCTCAACTATGGACAGCATTTTCATGGGTATAAGCTTCGACTACCGTTGCCTGCTCCAGTTGCTCTCTTTTATATCGCTTGTCGCTTTGCATAATCCTATATCAGGTAATGATAGGAAGGAAATGTGAATGGAGGGAAATGTGACACACCCTATATCAGAAATCCAACAGCGCCATCTATTGCACACCGAGAGAACTATTTTCGTTTCGTTGCCACATAAAACCCGGTTTCTTTTCCATCCGTTTGGTGCAAACCGTTTCTTTGTATCTTGATTCGTTTTTGAATTATTAATTTTTAAAGTTTGTCCGGACTTTTTGGATCACCCGGTACTTGAATTACAAAGCAAAATTTGAAGTCGAATACTGCAATGAAAAGTGAATATTTTCTGATGCTATTATGCTTAATAGATGGCACAAGCAGCAAACTGAAAAAAAGTTTGGATTTAATTACTGTTGCTTAGAGAAAGAGATATATATTATACTTACTGCAAAATTTGTGAAACAAAACTTGTAATTATTTCTCCAGTAAAGTCTACTCTGTTGCTGTATTGCTAATTAATTTTTTTATGAGCCTTCCAAACCCGGGGGGGGGATATGTGACACACCCTGTATATAATGCAGATATGAAACATTTCTGCATTAGTTAGCATGAGCTTTCTGAATTTTTTTGTGGTATAAAAATTTCGTTTACTTATGTTTGAAGCTAATAAAATCATTAATATAATCCGTGATAAAAAAAAAAGAAATCCTATTGACGATAGTGCTTAAAACGTCATGTGGATGAAGCAACACAAAAAATAATTAAAGTCTAAAAATATGTTGATATTTCGTGGCAATTTCAGAAAATTTTAACTTTCGGGATGTGCGAGATTCTAAATTTAATTCCCAAAAACAAATTTCCCAGTTCAAGAAATAATTGGCAAAGACTAAAATGTTAGGACCAATGGTTTAGTCGGATAGCCTTTATTGCTGCGACGTTGGAATTTTATATGGTTTGAAGAAAGATAGAATTAAGATGGTTATTGATTGTTTTAGACAGAGAGAATGCTGCGGTGCGGAAGCAGTGGAATTGGATAAGTGAAACTGTATTTCAGCGCCATCTGAAAAGATAAAGATTAAAACGGAAAAGTTGTGTTATCATCGTTTGCTCATTTAAATGTTTTTTGGCTGTTTAATGCTGTAAATAGACCACCGGATGACCCTTTATTAGTGGCTATTCATTGATTATTAATATTTTCTAATTAAAAATGGACAAGGGTTTAAAAATTTTCGAATCATTATATACAGAGTTGCAGGAACCACCGAGGTTCTAGTAAAAAACAAGCAACTCGATGAGGAGTTTCGAGTGCAATACAGCAAGTTGTCGGACCTACAGAATTTTTATTGTGTTAAAAACGGACTACTGTATGATAATTTTTAAGCTGTTTTGCAGTGAGTTTGACATTTTTTCTGTTTTATTAGTGTTATTTATGAGCAGTTTCAACTTGTTTGTTTAAATTATTATACTATTATCACGCAAGATGGTTGGAGACGATTGCTAAGGCTTAGCGACCGCCATCTTGAAGAAAAATTCACCAAGTTTCGGTGTAAGAGTTCGAATTTACAGTGTTTAGTGGTCTATTAAATAAAGACAACTCACAAGCATTAACATAAAGAATTTGGATGAAATGTAATGTTTTATAGAGCACGTAGTAGGGCAGAATGCTGAGGTAATGGATGCCAAATTTTGAATTTCGAGAAAAAGATTTAGCGCAGCATGCTTATAGATAATTGATTTCGTCTATCGTGTACTCTAAGTTTTGGAATAAGGGTTGCTTTTCCAGCTACTAAATATGTGATTTTAGATTCAAATCTAACAATATTTTTCCTCTTCCAGTAACATATATAAACATACAAATGATCTTCGAAAATTCATTTTTCGAAGATCATGAATCGAAAATAACGTGACTGCTATTTTCACGCAGTTCGAAATAACGTGCGTTATTTCGAATAATTCACGAAAATAACGTGAATCGAAAATAACGTGACTTCTTGAGAAAAACTACTTTTACTTATCAATGCTAAAAAAACACAAAATTAAAGTGACTGAAAAATTTGACTGGACGTTATTCAAAGTCATACATAATTTAAGGCTATTATTAAAATGTTAATTTTGCTGTAACGCATGTATGTATAAGTATATGCACTATTTTTTGAATCGTTCTTTAAAAATAGAAACAGATTTTTTTAAAGCGTTAATTTTCATTTTTAGCAAACAAACTGATTCAAATGCTTTTTTTAAGAGTACACTTAAATAATTTTTTAAAAATTATTTCAGAAGTTTGACTTCGGTAAAATAAAACGGATTTAGTGAAATAAAATGGATTAGTAACTTCAGTACCTGCAAAAACAAACAGTCTCAATTCATCTTAAGAAAAGAGATATAGAGGGAATGCCCAGAAAAAAGACTTTTGTTTATTTCCGGTTTCAGCCCCTTGTTTACCGCATTATGAATAGCCGAAAATATCAACTTGAAACTACTTTCTTCTTCTTGTCTTAGACGGTGATCAATGATGATTAATGCAATACAAAGAAAAATTAAGAAAAAATTTACTAAACATTAGCTATATGTCTGATGATTTTTTCATAAGAAGTTAATGAGGCTTTTAAAAAAGAGTATCGCACAAAAAAAATTGAAGAAGTCGAGTAACACTTTGACTGACACACTTTTGGGAAATCTACAGTAAAGGTATTATTTAACGGAAATTCTTCATATTCAACTGTTTTGCGAATATTTGCAGCTGCAGCTTTTTATGACACCTATTAGAGGACGGAATGCTGTAGGATGTTTTTTTTTTTTGCATGTTAATAAACCTTAAGGACTGTATTTCCTTTTCATAGGTCCATTTTGGACAGGAACGGGAATAAGAAGGATGATCCTGTTTACAGTTAATACATTTAGGTGACTTGAGGTACTTGATGATTGCTTTTAAATGAATATAGGCAATTCAAACATGTAATCTACTCACCTGAAGTACCATAAATGAGTTTCATGACGTATATTTGAGAAATCGACAGAGCTCACGCACACATACTTAAAAATTGTCTAATTATTTCCAATCTTCATAAAGTTCTCAAACTGTTGTGTTATACTGTCCGTAAAATTTGATTTAGGAGTTTTATTTACATTTTAGAGTAGTAAAGAGTGCATAAAAATAATTGTACCGGGTAGTTCTAAAAACTTTGCCAATAGATAGACCTTTAGTGGTCATTCTGTTGAAAAAAAGAGACAAAACTTTAGGTATAGCTTTATTGAGGCATGAGTTCGAGATTCTGTAAACAGCAACAAAATGCAGCTTACGATGACCGTTATAAGTACAGAAACTCAAAATTTTCGAGAGGCAAAACCCTCATTATTCCTTCTCAAAATACCCAGCGCATGGGAAAACCTTCAACACCGTTGGAACGGTACAAGTATCACAAAAAACCAACACGTTATGCGCATGCAAAAACAGAAGTTTCACTGATAGAGTCATTACGTCGGCATGTGCGATCTCATGTCTGTAGAGCTAATATTCCCACCTCCTTTTTTATTAATTTTTAAGCTGAATATCTGTCGAACTGCGTTCTGTGATTTGTTTCTAGCCTCAGTCATATGCGAATTTCCTCCGTGCATCCCGGTTCTTTTTGCTGGTCATTTACAGTTTTTTAGTGGGCGAATAACACTTCCATTTTTTGTGATAAATGTACAGCTGCGGAAAAAAAAATGTCCCACTTGTACTTTATTCAGCCGTCGTTCGTCGTACAGCAAAGTTACATATACCAATCGTTTACGATTGACGAACACTTTAATTTGCTATACATAAAAATTGCATAAGGGGCCGCCTCCATATTAAAATTCGCACCAACTTTTTTTTTTCCAATAGCAACCCCTAGATTTCACTTCATATTTCAAAAAGTTAGCTCATTTTAACTCCGGATACCAATTTTCAATAAATTTGAACTGAAAATGAGTTATGAGCACCCAAAATCCCCCTCCCCCTCTGTTAAAATATTTTTTCATACTTTAATTAATATCTCATATAATATTGATAATAAGAAGCTGATTTTTATTCTTACTATTAGAACTAAATGACCCAAACATAATTTAATGTTATTATGATTTTAAATGTTCGAGTTCGACCGTAGATGAGTAACATTCCTGCTGGTAGTCAGAAGAGCAGAGAACAGCCTCTCACTCCTGGCAACATTTATCCTGTCTAAGCGAACTTTCAAGAGAAATACTAAATAACAATTTCAAAATTAGAAAGATTTTTAAAATAGTAAGCATTCGTTTTGCATTTTTCCTTTAAATCATGTGTATAAACTTCGAACCAAGGAAGTATTGGACTCACGGATCATTTAGACCACTGACTAAATATTCTAATTTCTACCCCTGATATTCTCAGCACAAAGAACTTTTAAGAATAGAAAATGTGTTTCCCTTGAAAATAATATTTATTTCTTTTAACTCTCGCAAGCGAAATGAATGAAAGGCGAAAAGTTCGGAACCTACAAATAGCGTTTTTCAATTTGCAGAAAGTCCCTTAAAATCGCGCAAAAAAGAATGCGCAATATCACCGGAAATTATCTCAGAAAATTGATATTTAGGGTAATTTGAAGGGTTTCTTTCGTTTAATAAGGTCAAAATACAGTGTTGCCATTGAGAAAAATGAAGTTCATGCAGAATTAAATATGAAGACGGTCCCTTATGCAAATTAAATTAATAGTAAATTAAAGTATACGTTATTTGCAAACGAATGGTATATATAACTTTACTGTGCGACGAATAATGGCCAAATAAAGAGCAAGTGGGACATTTTTTTTCCGCAGCTGCACCTTCCAATGCTGGGATTTTTCTCATGCGCTGACCATTTTCCAACGGCAAAAAGTACGCGTTGCTATTCGAAGATTTTGAATTTCTCTGTCTATAATTATAACCACTAGCGTCATTTTGGTACCGTTCACAGAATCCCGAGCTCATACCTCTGAATAACTATAGCTAAATATTCACCACGATTGGTTAAACGGAACTGCCACTAGAGGTCCATGTATCGGCAAGGTTGCAAAGAGTTTTGTTAATGGCACATTTTTATTTGGCTGAAGTATTAGTGAGAAATGGACAAGCGAAAATAAGGGTCATATATTTCTAGTTTTATGAATTGCAAGACATCTAAAAAAGCAAGTAATGCAGAAAGAAAATAATCAATTTCTTAGAGATATAAACAGTTTTTTAACCAATGATCTAGAATTAACTAATGTACATCTACAGAAAAAAAAGCCCTCCCACTTGCTCTTTATTTGGACGTCGTCGCCATACAGCAAAGTTATTTATACCATTCTTTTGCAAATAACGTGTACTTTAATGCACTAATAATTTAATTTGCATATGGAGCCTTCTTTATATTCAATTCTGCATCAACTTCGCTTTTCTCAATTGTAAGACTCTCTTTTTACTTTATTAAACGAAGGAAAACCTTCAAATTACCCTAAATATTAATTTTCACCAGGTTTCTGAGACAACTTCCGGAGATATTGCGAATGCTTTTTGGCGCGAATTTAAGGGACTTTCAGCAAATTAAAAAACGCTATTTATCGGTTCCGAACTTTTGCTCCTTTCGTTAATTTCACCTCCTATAGTTACAAAAAATAAACGTTATTTACAGGGAAAATATTGTTTTTAGTCTTACAGTTCTTTTGTACTGAGAATATCAAGGGCAGAAATTAGAATATTTAATTAGTGGTCCAAATGAACTGTGACTCCAAAACTTCCTTGGTGCAAATATATGATTTAAAGAAAAAAATGCAAAACGACTGCTTACGATTTTGAAAACCTTTTTAATTTTGAAAGTGTTACTGAGCATTTGAAGGTTCTCTTAAACAGGTCAAATGTTGCCAGGGGTGATAATCTGTTCTTCGCTCTTCTGATTACAAGTATGAATGTTACTCAGTTATGGTCGAACTTGAAGAGTGTTTCCATGATTGAAAGATTATTTGTTTGAATTTCATGTAACAAACGCAATTCCTTTTATGCCGAACCAATAATATCACTGTGCTTGTTATTTCACTTTCTTCAATTAATATTATCGTCTGCAATGTTCAATAATTTTATAAGACTTTTGGCGGTATTTTAATTTATAGTTAGATGAAAATTTAGACAGAAAAATGTGATTTTGAATATCTGTTGAATGCTTGATAAAGTATGGGAAGTCCAAAGACCTGATGTTTCAGATATTTGAAAAAGGTCAAATTTATGCCTGGAATGCTGAGGATGTTAGTTTTTCAGAAATAGGACGTTGTGCTGGAAGACATACATCTACTGCCTCTAATTCCAGAAAAGGAAACTATTTTTGGGGTGGGGAGAAATAGTAGCGGACACCACTATAGACGCTCTATGGACGACACAGCAATAGAAGCTTTATAGAATCACCATCAAACTGTAAAAATCTCTAATTTATTTGCTTCAAAATTTGATATTTTTAAATGACGCAATCTTTTACTGTGTTTTTGCACAAAAGAAATCTAATTTATGTTTATTTTAAGCAATTTTCAAAAAATTGTCACTTAATACATTTATATATGGCTCCTTAACTCATGAAAGTATTTTTTTTATTTAACATAAATTAAACTACTGAGCGTAAAAATTTGAAATTTTGCACAGCCATGTAATATTACTTTCTGCATCTATTTCCATTGCAATTTGGCTAGGTGGCTATTTCATAATTTTTTTGAATATTAATTTAGTAATCCATAATTCATATTAATATTTTATTAAAAATTATAATAATAGTAAATTACCATGTTTGGGCCTTTTAGTTCTAATAGCACGAATAAAAATCAGCTTCTTATTATCAATATTATACGAGATATGAATTGAAGTATGAAAAAATATTTTAACATATGGGGAGGGGGATTTCGGAAGCTCATAACTCATCCATTTTCAGCTCAAATTTATTTTAAATGGTTATCTGGAGATAAATGAGCTAAATTTTTGAAATATGAAGTGAAATCTTGGGGTTGCTATTGGAAAAAGAAAATTTGGAGTGAATTTTAACATGTGGATAGCCCCTTATGCAATTTTTATGCATAGCAAATTAAAGTGTACGTCAATCGTAAACGATTGGTATCTGCAACTTTGCTGTACGACGACCGACGACCGAAATACGTACAAGTGGGCCTTTTTTTCCGCAGCTGTACCCCACCTTTCAATTCATCGTTTAGAATAAAACTATATGAGCAAGCTACTGTTTGTTATAATGATTTGAATCTTTTCATTATTCAAGAGTCTTGATATATAGCTTGTTTTTGGAAGAAATAAAATCTAAAGTAAAAACTCCCACTACAACAGTCTCATATGTATGGCGGTTTTTTTTTTCTAGGAGCTGTACAATACTCTTAAAAAATGATAAATGCAAATAGGTTTGTCCGCTGGCTGATATACACCAAGAAAGTGCTCATTTTTTAAAAAGGAACATAGTAGTAATTTAAAAGATTTAGCTGTATTTTGCATTTTAAAAATTGAAGAAAAAGAAAGTAAAGCAAAATAAAAATAAATATGCCCTGCGAATAGCTGATATCCCTCTAAAAATTTAATCAGGTTGTAGTGTGCTACCGAACCTAAAAGACTAAAAATTTTTTATTTAAAAATATCTTTAAAATCTAAAAAATTTAATCAGGTTGGAGTGTGCTACCGAACCTAAAAGACTAAAAATTTTTTATTTAAAAATATCTTTAATCTTTCTCTCACAGAAAAAGTTCTAGACATTATTCTAATACCTTGTGCGAAAGAAAAAAAAAACTCTACCAAAAGATTCCACACATTCCAGCCGACATATTTAAATAAAATATGCTCACAAGAAAACATTTACGTATTAAACTACTGTCCCACATTTGTTTTCCCGAGTTCAAATTTAAAATATGTTTTCCAGTAACTGCAGGTTAAATTCTTGTTTGGAAGGAAGAAAAGAATCCTGAAACTTCCTTCAAAGATTACGCATTTTCTTTAAACATAAACAGTCTTGATAAATAAACGCATATCTGAATCAGCAGAGTTGTACTAGGCAATCAGAACCATCATATATCACTACATGATGGATATTTGCACTCTTGATTCAGACATATCCCGATACTAGTACTAAGCTTACATCCATCAAAATTTACTCCCCCCTTCATAACTTTATCTTCCCCTTCTCCCACTATTGTTTTTTCCCCCTTTCCTGCAACTAATTTTGGAGGGTGCACGCGTACTTGCATTTTTGTCTTAAAAGAACAGAGGGAAAAAACAGAAGGGCTCGGGATGATGGTTATTCCATTCAACTTGTAATAAATCAGGAATCCCTTTTACTGTGATAATGGAAGACCGCGACTCCTTAACAAAAACGCGCCTTAGTTAAATCGCATACACCTAGCTTTTCTAAAAGAATAACATCTGTTGTTCATAATTCATTATCAATAATCTTCACTAGCTACTTACGAAAATGAAGCGTGTTTCCATGTTACCCAACTGCAAATACTTTTTTTTTTCTTCTCGCTGTATTTCTTCGATACTTTTTAAAAGCGGATGGAGCACGCTTTTACTGCGTGCCACAGTAAAATAATAAAAAAAGTACTAACAAACTGTAACAGCTCATATGTGAGCTAAGATACGAAACAGGCTATCTATTCAATTACGATGCGAAGCATGGCGGCACAGCTGCAGTTTTTTGAAAGGAGCTTCCTTCTCTGGGGAAAATCTCGTTTCTAGGGGTTAGGAGATTTTGACAGCTAATTCATTTCTAAGCTTAGTTGGCAGCAGCTTATGAGTTTGCCTTATTTTGCTTGATCATTTACAGCCTTTTTTTGAAGGACAAGGTGCTTTATCAGTCATGGACAAGATCTTGACAAGTATTCAAGAAGGTGGTCAGCTATTTCGACACTTGCTTTCAAGAAGAACTTAATAACGATAAATTTCAACATTAAACATAAATCTTAGCAGCAATGACCCTTATTGATCTCTTAGAAGCACCGTTTATGGAGTAATCGGAGTTGAATTGACAACACATTCTGTAAATATTTTACAAGAATAATAAGAGGGTAATGAATCTAATCAATGAAATACAACGGTTAGAATGTTGTTGACTACTAGAAGGGAGTTAATAATTTGTCGTTAATAAATGTATTAAGAGATTAACTAAATCCAAATTAAAATATTAATGCTTTATCCTTTCAGTAGAGGGGTTGAGATATTAATCACATATTAAAATGCCATCATTTTGAGAATTATTTAAAGAACGCAATGCATTTGCTAGCTGTTTACACAGATTAGGATATTTGACTCGATAACAGTACTGTGCTGTCGATTTTACAAAACTTCTGTCTCTCTGTAGTTACATGAAACGAGCTTGATCTCATGACCAGAAAAATTTCAGACAAATTTCAATCTTGTATATCAACACATTTAGGCATTATGGAAAGTTTTCACACGAGAAGTGCATTAAAAATGAATTTTTTTTTTCTTAAAATTTAATGCCCTACATTTTTTATTAAGTTAACAAAGTTTTTGTTATTTTTTTATGCTTTGTATTTTAACAAGTATGTTTATGATCAATTTTTGATGGAATTATAAGCCGAAGTTGGAGTTTATAGGACTCACAGCATGTACTTATTTCTTTAAGAATTTAGGGCATTTCTAAAATATTATATGTGTTCGAGGTATTTTCTGTCTTTTTTCTTTTTGCTATACAGAACGAATTAAACGATATCATATGCATAAATTTTACTTCAATGATTATACTGTCAAGATATATTATTTAATAATTTCTCAATATTTTTGCGCGGGGTAGTTCGTCAACATAAGATTAACTCACAATGTTAGCGTGTTCTTATCTACGTCTTGATTAGGTCGTCAATAGACCTTTCAATTGATCCTGCATACTTTGCTGGAGATTCCTAAATCTTAGAACGCTTGTTACATAAATTCTTGTTTGTGCTTAAGCTTAGCTATTGAGAGAGATTTCTGAACTACTTTTCCATAAAATACACGAAACACGAACATAATTATTAAATGCACTTGTATAGAATACGCATAAAAGTAAATTAATAAAATTGCCATTCACAGGTGCCAAAAATTCCTCATATATCTTGTTTGAAATTTCATCTCAATGGCTTATCTATAATTTTTTGTTAAAAGTGTGTAAAGTCAACCAAATTAAACAAACCGGCATCAAACTTTCTAGATACTTCTGTACTAGTATGGCAGTCGTAAAGTATTTCATAATTGAAATTATAATTTATTTTTGGGTCTTTGCTGGATCCTGTTCAACACAGGAGCTTGCGTTCTTTGGCATTAAACATGTGGAGTTTTCTCTCATCATTAATAATAGACGTTTACAGAACGCTCTGTTTATTAATGTTTACGTTTGTACAGTCAATGCGTGTAAACCTACGTTAGCGCTAGAAATGAGACATGTTGCGTGCTGGTTTTGAAAGTTATGTGTTATCAATAGTTTTTTGACAGAGTTGGCGTAAGCATTTCCTTAAAACTGAATTCCTATATTACTTTAGAATATGATATGAAGTCAAATGAAAATCTACTACTCTTGGAATATGATATGCAGTCAGGTGAAAATCTGCTTTTGAAGTTTTACTGGTATCGCTCGTTCCTCTTGAAATAGCGTTTCTACGAATACTTCTGCCAGAACTTTGTTCTTAAGTCTTTGCTTAATGCTAAAGCTCTAATTAATCATTTTGATGAACGGTCGTTTAAAACCCTATCAATTTCATATGAGGACGTTTCATTTCGATTATGATTTTTCTTTGTCAAAAATTAATTAATTTTGCATAAGCCATATTTTATTTCTATTATTTCAAAAATTGCTGATAAATATCGAAAACAGAACCAAAGTATAGCTTCCAACAATTCCACACCGTAACTGACCACTTTTTGTAAACAGTATAGTTTTTAAGTAGTTTTTCAAAATAATAACAAGGGCTCCCGCTGAGCACAGACATTTTTCTGGATTCGAAGACGAAGTTACTGTTAATAAAAAGTGGTTAATTATATCTCGGAGTTGCTGGCAGGTATGAGAATGACTAGTTATTTTTACAGATAGAAATTTCTTCGATCTTCGAATTGCGGAAGGTTCTCCGTTTAACCTTTATTTTATACCCGATTTTATGAATAGTTATTTTTTATTTTTGCCCATTATTTTCGCGCTGGAATATTGGTTAAATATATTATATTTGGTGAACAATGTGTGTGTTCCTTTAAAAATCGTGCAATTCATAACGAAAAATGGCTCGTTTGCAATTAACTTTTATTGGCTGTATTTAATTTAATTGCCAGGTTTTTTTTTAATCTTCAAAAATTACACTACATTGTCTGAAAGTAATTATTAATACACTGCTCAAAACAATTAAAGGATATAGTAAGTTTTATATAAAATAGAGATATAAGCGAAATTTTTTTTGCCGAAAATGGGAGAAGAGAATGTGCGCGAGCACAGCCAGCTGTCGTCACAAAAGCGTCTCTAGATCTGTGGCACGCGATGAACGTTTCGATCGTCCGTCATCTTGCTGGTAGTTAAGTCGAGCGATGGCAACGTCTACCCTTTTTCCAGCATTGGACAATCTATCCAGCTGTTCTCGCGTTCTTCCATTTTTCAGCAGATGCCAGTGCTGTTAAAAATAATCGTGACAATTTTTTTACGGGGAAATGAGGTGCTAAAAAGTAAAGGATTCTCGTGGAGCTATGTCATCCGCAACTATTTTTATAGAAATCCAATCTATTCTTCGTGACTGGGAACAGTCAAAACGTCAGAGTTGGGTGTTCCCGGAGTGGGATCACTGCATTTTAAAGGGTTAATAGCCTCATTGACTCCATGCATCAAAGGTGTTCAACGTTGCTGGCCGTCCGTGGAAACCATACCCCCTACAGAAAATGATTTCCTTTGAAGAAAACACCTTTTCTTATTCTTTTTTTTCTCATATGCACAAATTGTGTTTTTTCCCTTTTCTATCCAAATGCGCAATGAAATGCATTTTTTTTCTGCCAAACATGTGTGATTTATTCTCATATAACCTCCTACGTCTGTCGACCATGTATCAATCACTTAAAAAGTTTCCCAGCCACAAGATCCACCTAAAAACGCAATATCCTTTAATTCTTTTGAGCAGTGTAAATTAACAAAGACGACGCTCAAGCCCTACATTCCTTTTTACGAGCCACTTTGAGGACCCTATTTTTACTAGAAGGTTCTTTTTTTTTTTCAAATGGCGGGACCTAAAAATGCCTTTGAGGCATTGCCCACTACAAAGGCCAGAGTTGTTGGTCACTTTATAACGGGGCCTCCTAGAAGGTGGACCGACGTTGCCCCCTATGAAAGGACGCACACAATGACATCCTAGCACAATCGGGGATCGAACCTTGACAGCCGGGAGTTGAACGAAACCTGCTACTTATAGAAAGCCTTAAAACTACTACGTCGCCAGTAGGTTTGCATTTAAAAGTTTTAATTTCAGAAAATAAAACTATTAAAAATTTCTGGTGAGTGCTACGAATATTAGAAAATATCTTAAATTAAACATGAAAATTA
This sequence comes from Cheiracanthium punctorium, assembly GCA_038373885.1. Taxonomy (NCBI): domain Eukaryota; kingdom Metazoa; phylum Arthropoda; class Arachnida; order Araneae; family Cheiracanthiidae; genus Cheiracanthium; species Cheiracanthium punctorium. The sequence continues at coordinate 1,724,831 of JAWZYV010015614.1, read as the reverse complement.
AATTACCTTCCTCATACAAAATTATTCAGTATGATCTATTTCCTTATCATATTATCTAATTAGTTATGATTAAAACCTGCCTTTTGTCGTAAAATTATCTTGTTATCTCAAATTATAAAAATATTGCTATTCATAGGTACTAATTCCACCAGAAATTTTTAATAGTTTTATTTTGTCTCATTAAAACTTTTAAATGTAGCCTAACGCCGACATCAAAGCTTGATGAAGGAGGAGTGCTAAGGCTTTCTATATCTAGGAGGTGTTGGCTGAAACCGTAGTACGGTGCTTTATCCACCATACAAGCTGGTCGACATTTTTGCTAGAAGTTTATTCCAGAATTTAGAATCACCTTGCAGAGATTATTGATTATAATGAGTTGGATTATCATTTGAAAAATTAATATGTACGGGATGACTGGTGAAACAAAAATATTAATAAATGAAGTTAAAATTCTAAAAACGATATGAGATATCCGAAGGTTAAAAAATGTCAGTTTGATTTGTTTCTTCCCTGATTTTTATAAGGAAAAATAATTCATGGATTTTATTGATGATAGTTAGTTCACATAAAAACCTGGTATATAAATAAGGCATTTAAAAAAAAAAATAATTTAACTGCAACTTGCCCATAGTCAGTTATGTAACAACGGGAAGTGAAAAATAATGATAATGCAATCCCAAAAGAGCAGACAAAAAAAATTTGATTTAGAAGCACATTTTGTGATGTTGCTCGAGTGAAAGTCTTATGTATTCATACTTTATAACATGAATTCGATTATTAGAAATAAATTTAATTTGCCCGAACAGATATATGTGTATTTCATGTAATAGATGTAAATAGTAAGAAGAGTATAAACAAAATGTGAGGTAAAGTTTATAAGTTCAATATTAATAAATAACATATGCTTATTTATTCATTCATATTTATATTTACCTTTTTATTGAATTTTATTAATGGAAAATGAAATTATTAATACATTCAGACATAAATATTAGGACATTAATATTTATCTTACTATACATGACGGTATGTCATGGTGCAGGAAACCTTAATGCGAAATCAATGAGAATCTGATAAGAGATTTGCGTGGGCGAAAAATAGTTCAAAAATCACCACCAGGTGGCATTTTACAATCCAATCGTTGCTGATGTGCAAATTCTCTCACTCCGCAGTGGTGTAAAACATGTGTTTTCCTACCTCGTCATTGTTCTCTTTGCTTGAGAATGTTTATTTACCTGTGTTATTCCTAGTAAAACGCTGTAACGTAACTATGAGTACCTTATAATATGGTGTATTTGAGTTGATTAAATCGAATATGTGCTTTATTATTTATGGATGCCTGTTATTGATGAATAATGTTATTTTGTATCGAAACATCTCATTTAAAATTTTCTATATTGCTGCATCTGCGCATTTATGACTTTGTACTATTATTTTCCTATTATCAATAAAAATCCATAATATTTATTATATTATTTGAAATTTCTTATAAATTTTGAATGTATGGGTATTATACATCATTATAAGTACATATATTTGCTATATATTTTACGAGTAATAATAGCAGTTTACGATATCAGTTTTCAGATATTGAATTACAACCACGATGCTCGGTCCATTGACTTTTTGTTTGTCGTGTATGATGGTATATCACGTTTTTCAAACTAATTTGCTTCTAATAAACATATTTAGCAGATTAGTTCTGAAATTAGCAAACAAATTTTCTGTAAAAACTTTCCTAGTTCTGTAATTTAAAATGTTGTAATGCTGTTTGACAATCTTGCCGTACTAAATTTTAAGACTGTGTACGACTCATTATACTCCATAGAAGCGTTGGAAGGAAATCAATTTAAGGTGTGACATGCCATATGAATTACTCCAGGCTTATCCTGCCAGTGAGTCTTAATTGGGCTCAGCACAGCCTTTCAGAAGAAGTGAAACGCTCTTTTCGTCAAGAGCTAATTGCTAATGTCAAAATGACATCCAGACGAAAACAGCTAAGCTGAGAGATGTTTTCCTTGAGAGACAAAAGGACATTGCTGAACAAAATACTGCTAAACACAATAAAATATCTGGAAGAGCTACCAAAACTAAAAATAAATTTCAGGAAAATATATGAATAAAAAATTGAAGAAGCTTATATAGAAATACCAGAGTGATTACACAGAAATATGAATAATATCTGAAATTCAGACGGATTTAAACTTGTGAATATAAGCCTATCTGGAAATAACAATAGAAAAATACTTGAATAGTAAAAAATGCTTTAATTCACTTTATTTAATGTTTTCTAATTAATGCCCTTTAGATTAATTGGTAGAACATAAATTACAAAGCTCTATATTTAAAATTTGATTTGATTATATTGATAAATTGCACAAGTGCCAAGTATTATGGAATATAATTAATCACTTTTTGTGAACGGTAATTTTCTGTTTAAAATATAGCAACATTTCTGAGCTAAAGGTGCGGTTTGGTAACCATTTTGGAAAATTATTCAAAAAGTTTACGGTTCACAAAAATTTGTTAGTTATATTCCATAATACTTAGCACCTTTGAAATTGTTGTCAAGTAATTACCGTCTGTCATTCAGTATTAAGCTAAGATAAGCTCATAATCACATAATAGCATTATGAGTTCAGGCTTGGTTTTATACTGTTGGCATAAAGCTAAAACGTGTAGCAGTTTTTATTCCATTATGTTTTAAACATTTTAAGTAGATGTATTACAGGATTTTCCTTCGTTTGGCTAGTTTAAAGTAAATAAAATATAAAAATGTAATTTTTGCCATGTTTTAGTGCTGTAGGTCATCATGGCATCAAAATTTTAATTAACATATAAAAAAATCCTCTCTGGGAGTATAAAAAAATCACTGCTATTGTAAAAGAGATTTCCAGTTAAAATAAAAATATAATTAATTAAAATTAGTTTTAGCATCAGGTAATCAATTTGAATTTTTTTTTATTTTACAATCTTTTATTGTAATTTCATTGCCACTTAAACAGTTTATTTTCTCAGGTAACATACATATACCTTATACAGGCAGGGGCGTTGCCAGAAATTTTTCGTGGAGGGGGGGGGGGTTACGACTACTACAACTCATACATATGTATACGTGTGTGTGATAATATAGTGAAGAATATACATTTTGTATGTCAAAAAATTTCTCATGGGTTATGACCCCCCTACCCCCCCCCCTTGGCTACGCCCCTGTATACAGGATATTTGTTTATTTCAATAATGAAAAAGAATAATGCTTATAATAAACTATAAAAGGCAGTTATTTCAAGCTTTTACCTTGAGTTGGAATATAATATTTATCTTTGACTAGACTATGTTTAATTCTGAAACAACACACTTCCAAGCAAACACCACAGCTTTCAGCATACGCGAGTTCTTTCAAACAACACACTTCCCAGCAAATGAGTTCGAATTAAACTACTTACGCTCTAGATGCACTATGCAGATTGATGGTATTCGCTTTTAATATTACCGAAATGCCCCAAAGATTCTTCCGTTCCTTAAAATTGTATCGAAATCTCGTCAAATACATAGCTGCCAACTACTACGGATTATCCCAGACAGCACAGCAAACTTGCAGCAAGCTTGATTTATCAAGTCAATAAGCTTGAATTAAGCTTGAAAATTCCAATCGTGTAAGCTTGATGCAAGCTTGAATCAAGTGTTCTAGTTTACACTTGCCCAGCTTGCATTAAGCTTGACATTTTAAGCTTAATTTCAAGCTTAAAAAATGTTCCCAAAATTTTTTTTTTAAATACACGGGGGACCCGCTGGCTAACGCGCCCCACATAATTTATTTTTCCGCGCATTTTCCCCCTCTACGCTGAAATTTCAATTTAATTTAATCTGTTTCCATCGAGTGTTCGTCGCTGGGATAGAACCCGGGCCCTTTGTCTTCGTAGTCGAGCACGCTATCCATTCCGCCACCGTAGCCTTGTGCAACTATGACTAAAGTTTGAAGTGACTTACCACGCTGTTTTCTCGCCAAATTGATAAGTGGGCGATGTGTTATTTGTTTCTTTTATTTTTCCATGGGATGCATCAAAATTAAAATAATGCATCAAAATAAATTAAATTAAAATAAAAATTAAAATAAAAAAACACGTTTTAAAACTTTCAGTACCGCAACACTCATGAAGCAATACTGCTGGCCAAAATCGAGACAAACGACTGATTTTGAAATCAATTTCGTAGTATAATTGTATTTTATTTTGAAGAATTTCCATATTTGGAAATATAGAATGGGTTTACTTAACACAAATTTTGTGTTAAGTACTCTGAAATGAAAGAAACAGATAGTTAAACGTTACTTTGAAATGCTATATCACAGTTGCTAACATGTATGGAATACAAACACTTTAGTCATTTTTGTAAATATTTCTTAAAATAACAAATAATTGAAAAATTTTGCTATTTTTTAACGCTAAAAATTCTATTTACAAATGTGGTTATTTTCCTACACTTTGGTATGCTATAGTGATATAGAGCATTTCGAAGAATTAAAAATAAGTTAAAATTAATTTATACAAATGTAAATTTGAATTATTTTCATTGTTCATACTTATAATTAAAAAAATTATTTAACTTCTGATTTTTTTAATCCTTTGTAATTTTATTTTAAAATTACAAAAGTGTAAGATCTAAGATTTTTGGGCCCTAAAATCTGTAGGCCCTGGGCAGTTGCCCCGTTTGCCCTGCCGGTAATATGGCACTGGTAATATAAAATAAAACACATCTTTTACGAACTTTCAGCAAATATTAGGACGCTAGACAATTAATGTCCATTCTATTTCACAGATGGCGCCATCAACGCTCCTTTAAAAAGGAAAAATCACGCGAGTATCAATTTTCACGCTTAAATCAAGCTGTATTTAAACTTGACAATTCAACTTGACTCCTGCAAGCTTGCTGCCAGCTTAGAATGAGTTGAACTGTCAAGCTTGCATTAGTGCGTCAAATTCAAAGAAATATCAAACTTCATTTAAGCTTATGTGCTGTCTGGGATAATTAACCACTTTTTTTGAGCAATAATTTTCGACTTAAAATATAGCAAAAATTTTGCGCTACGCGCGACAGCTGGTTACTGCTTTGGAAAAAAAATACACAGTTTACAAAAAGTGGTTAATTATATTCCGTAGTAGTTGGCACCTATGCAAATATCTTTTAAATAGTCATGTCATACCTGCCAACTCTTCCGGATTTTCTGGAAGATTTTCCACCTCTAATTTTTTCTTAGCAATTTAAGCTTTAAATAAGTCCAAATTTTTAATATGAAACAAAACTGTTTAAAGACAGTGGTGGAAAATCATCCGGAAGAGTTGGTAGTTATGCATGTCTTCAGAAGTTAGTCATCCTATAATAGCTAAAATTTATGTAAACTCATTCAAAAGACTGTTCGAGTGGATGACTAAATTTCCTTCCTGGTTTCGATAACATAGGTTTGTTTTGAAAAAAATAAAAAATGCAAAAAACTCTCATGAATGAAGAAAACTTAAGTGCTATAGAAAAATATATCTGCATTTATATTATAGCCAGGTTACGAGTAAATCCTATTTAAAATTATACTCTGCTGTTTGAATAAATCATGAAAGAATTTCAGATTTTTTTATTCTACCAGACATCTGATATTATGACAAAAATAACTTTTTGATAACGAATCGTTTCTTTAACAGAGCAATGGGAATATCAAAAGCAAACTTCACTGGTATATCGTTAATAAAAGCGGTTAAATGCCTGTTTTTTGTAGCATTATTGGAATTAATACAAATATCTTCAGATCGATCAATTTACAAAGCTAATCTATCTACAATAACAGCCTCAAGAAAATTAAATCAGTTCTAAACATTCTTTTTTTGTTCATATTCGGGGCAGAATAGCCATCTTTCTTGACCAAATCAAACTATGTAAGTTGGTCTTACGTATGTCGTAAAACGATTTATTTTTTAATATAGTTGGTTTGAATTAAGAAATTCTGTTAACACTCTATACTCGTATTAAAAATATATAGTTAAAAAAACTAAAAAACACGCTTTAGTGATAAATGGAACTAACTAAAAAGTGAAAAATAATTCTTAATATCGAAATAAATTAATGAACGAAAAATAGTAAAGTGTGAGGCGCTTCGTGCTATATTTTCTGTATCATTTTTGTACTAATCGTACAGATCGAATATTCTCAAGAACTGATATATGGAGCACCACACGCTTTTTCACAATAATACTGTTTTTCGTTCATTAATTTATTTCTATATTAAGAATTATTTTTCACTTTTTAATTAGTTCAATTTATCACTAAAGCGTGTTTTTTAGTTTTTTTAAACTATATTTATTTTTCACTTTTTAGTTCGGTTTGTTATAAAAGCGTGTTTTTTAGATTTTTAAAACTGTATTGATTTAAAATTTATCTATTTTTTAATTTTCGATATCTTTCATAAGAAACTAAGGAACATTAAGTTGGAATGTACAAACTGTGAGATAATTTATTTTCACTGTGCACGTGCACCAAAGTATTAATTAACCTGCAGTTAAATGCTACTTTCTTCACTAAAAATAAGTAAAGGGACCCATTTCACGGGGGGGGGCAGAAGCCCCCTCAGCCCCTCGCCTTAGGAACCCCCCCCCCTCAGCCTAATAGGGCAAACTTTTCAAATTATTGTACTGTCATCGATAAGTATACGAAGTTTAAATTAAATCTGACCGTTTAAAGTGGGTCAAAATGGAGTTCAAAGGAGTCGGTTAAAAACAAACATACAGGTGAAACTAATAAAAGCGGGTTAAAAAAAAGAAATTGCAATACTGATAGTGAAATTCAAAATTGTTTACACACGTAAAGAACACATAAGTACATAATATACATAAAAACATTTAAATTGAAATATACTTTATAAAAAATGACTTTATGAAACACAGCATTTGCGCTTTGACTGAATGCGTGAAAACAAAGTACTACTATATCATTAATTTTTATCGATTCCCTTAAAAACGTCTAGGAAGATCTGTTTTATGTTACTTTACATTTTCTTTTGTTTCTAGATGCTAGTTCTTTAAATACAATTTATAAAATTCAGAGAGTATTTTTGGCGGTTCACAAAGCGTAATTGTCTGGTTTATGTGTGCAGGTTAATTTATTTTTATTATTTGAACTCCGAAAACACTACAGGTCAGTTGCTTTGTTTAACATCTGACTTTTTGTTACCAAATTTTTCACAACTGCTCCACCTTTTGTTTTGAATCAACATGCTTGTGAAATAAGATTACAAAGGAAGAATTGTTTCAGTCAAAATTATATGTATTTAAATCATGACCTAAGAATTCATATTCATTGCGAATTTGTCTAAACCGAATATGTAATGTAGTTTATATTTTCTTGGTGATTTATTTAAAAGTCTGAATTTGTCTAAACCGAATATTTTCTTGATGATTCATTTAAAAGTTTGTTAAAGAAAAAAAAAATTGAAAAATTTCCTTGCATAATTGAGACTTTCGTAACCCAAAAGCTTAAAATAAAACTGTACAGATACATTTCATCTATTAAAAATAAGTAAATCAGTGACTTTAAAACTTTAAAACATTAAAAGGACATTACATCAGTAAATAAATGAAGAAAACGAAAATCTAATATTTATTGATTCAATCATTTTCATCGCATTAGCAATCAAATCACCTGAAATGTTAATACAGTAGACTCCCCTATAACACGGGTTTATATAAGATGGATTCGTAGGACACGGAGGAAAAATTGCGATCTTTTTAAGCATTAAAAGTACTACAAATAAAAATACGAAAAGTATAGATCTATTTGAAAAGTTACAGGTGCCAGTTGTAAAATACGCAATAAAATTTAAAAGCATTAAAAATAAAAATACGAAAAGTATGCATATATATTAAACTTAAAATGACTTTGAAACCTCAATTACATTCCAACGCAGTTGTTATGTTCCAAGCAAACGTTTGCTTTGCGGATAATTAAACACTCCGAGATGTAAAATATAAAATCTCACAGAGCGTCTGAATAACCTTTTTTGGGGTGGGACAACATTATTTTATTTCGTTCATTGTTCCTCTCATAATCTCTATCAATTCTTTCTCAAGATTCCATCCATTCCGTGGCCTGGCCAAATGACATCTACAATGTGCCAATTCAGGGGGAGCTAAGTGGGGTTTTATCAGGAAAGTGAAGGAGTTAGAAAGAAGCCCCAAGCACTTTTCGTTGAGCTCAGGTGGCAGACGTTAACAAGCAAATTGGCCGGCATTTCCCTCGAGGAATTTCCGCACGAATCTATATTGCGTTGCAAAATCCGGAACTTTATATGAAACCATCGTCTTAGAAACTTCATAATCGGGAAAAATATTTGAGCAATTTTCTACTTCGGAAAACGACATCGTCCGTTGAGTTTCTCTTTAGTTGTAATTTTCGGCGAATGCATTACAGGAATGAAGGATTTAAATGAATATTTTAAAGTGAAATTTTTTAGCGTGTAAGGGAAAAAAAATCACGAACTGATTATGAATACTTTTCTATTTTGGACTGCATGAGCAAAACTTTTATAGTGGCATATGTTAATCCAGTTTCACAATATTTATTTCATTATTAAAAGTTCGCATAGCACAAGGAAAACTGAAAAATTTGAATATCGAAGCTCGAGATTTTGAAAATAATAATCTATTACTCTCTATTAAGGTACCTATAATAGATATCTGTACTTATGTTCACCCCCTTTTAATTCATCGTTTAGAAAATAATTATATGAGAAAATTACTGGTTGTTATAATGATTTGAATTGTTTCATTATTCAAGAGTCTTTTGATATATAGCTTGTTTTAGTATAGCTTGTGTTAGCTTGTTGAAAGAAATAAAATCTAAAATAAAAACTCCCACTAAAACAGTCTCATATATTTCACGTACAAAACAAATTTAAATATGACCTGCACTACAAAATTATCAGTTAAAGACTTACATTCAAGCTAACTAATTCATTTTTTATTATAAACTACGGGCATTTTTACAAGTTTATGATCTGTGCTGTGAAATTTAATACATATATATATATATATATATTTCACAATATTTAAAATTACCTTAATTTCCTTATTCCCAATTACAATAATAGTATTCTAAAATATTAATGATATTTTTAATGCATACTTTATCTTGCTAGAGTGAAAATACACGGTAAGAAAAAAATCGGAAACGTTACCCCAAAATATGGGGCAGCTTTTGTAGCTTAAAATTGCAGAAACGTTTCCGAACCATGCGGGTAAAGTATTTAGAAACGTTTCCGCATATTTCGGAAAAATATTTACGTATTTTCCTGCATTTTAGGTAAGGTTTCTGGAAAAGATGTGTAACGTTTCTGTATATTTTGGTAAAATATTGAGTAACCTTCCGGTGTATTTCAGAAAGGTTTCCGAATTAAACTTTCTGTGTTTTTTCAGAACGAGTAACATGCACCTGATGTAGCGTTTCGTGTAACATGCACTAGATGGCAGCACCAATCTCTCACGGAAAGAGCGCTCAGTACCAGCGAACAGCATCGAACCCTCGACGCACTGGTTCGTAGGTCAGCACGTTACCTCAGCGCTGTGAGCGTCTTACTCTGATTGCCTTAAAAATAAACTGAGTGCTGCAAAAGTTAGTTCTGGCATGGCTTGTTTTGGAAACTTAAAATTTCTTTGGAGTATTTTATAAATGTAGGGAAAATACCATAATTAATAAATATAAATTAAAAATAATTTTTTTTTCACATAACTTATTTTCAGGAGATAATGTGCTGTTTTATCTAAGTATTCATCCGTTTTATTTAATTATTCATCGGGCGACGTCACCTGGTGACTGGTCACAAATAAACTTGACAGTGACCACACAGTGGAGTCACATCACTCACAAGTCACAATGTGACTAGTATGTGACAGTCTTGTGACAATTGTGACCCTCTGTGACGTCACAGCGACTCTTTTGTGGCCATATGTGCTATTAGGGAAGACGCGTTCACTCTTATCCCTCTGTCTCTTGGCACTTGGCGCATGCGCGCGAAGTCCCAAATGAAGATTTCCTTTCCCCGTAAATATTTTACGCCGAAATGTGGGTTATGTTTCCGAAATCGTGAGTTCGAGTAGAGCATCGGTAGGTTCCGCTATACTTTCGGAAACCTTTCTGCTATAAGTATGTAACTTTTCTGAATTTTTTTACTGTGTACAATGCAGCATGAAAGGGGTGCACTGTGTTGGGGAACACAGGGTGCAATTGGTTATACAAAAACATAATTAATGTACACTTTTAACCTACTCTCAACACCACCTAAAGGAACTTTGGTGGTTTGTAAATGGTATATTTATACTTAAAAATTTACTAAAGGTAAATGTATTACGATGTTTTATTTTACTCTGTATACCGGGATGCAATGAAACAACATTGACACTTTACGAGCATAGAAATAATATGCGTCAGAATTCAAATTTAAGCATATACGTTTTATGTAAATTTATAGCCAACATAAAAAAAATTAAATTATAAAAAACAAACAAATTGAATGAAATTGTTGTAGCTTAAGATGAAAACATTGTATATTTATCTGAGTTTATGTAATAATTTTTCATTTTATAGTCAAATGCAATCTGATTAATTGTACGTTATCTGTAGAGATATCATTGTAAATATTTAATATTAGGTTGTAACGAAAGTTTCCCGCCACCACGAACATCGTCAGCGCACAGTTCGCATTGGAGTATTTGCTCATATTTTGTCAAACGAAGTTTGGCATTTGAAAGAAAGAGACTTCTTCATAACACTGTGTCGTGATATTTGTAAAAAAATATTGTTATCATTAAGTACAAGATGTCTTAAATGGAACTATCACTCTAGCAGATTAGAACCATCATTTACTTCCACTTCTGTTGCAAAAAGTCAGCTACAGAATATCAACGAATTATGTGTGCAGCTTTAACCCATTTGTGCCTAGATATTTTTGCGACTTTCTTCGATTTTTACTGATAACAGAAATAATAGATAAATTTCTGATGTCAACTTCTTGAACAAGGGATGCTTTCTTTTAAAAGCATTATGCATAAAAATTGAAATATCAACATCCTACTTGGTCATGTTAAAATATTTTGTAGCGTTGAGGCTCAATACTCATGAATAAAGGCTAGGAAAAATAAATAACGTTTTCGACTAATAGCAAAAATGCCGTCCCAAAAAAGGGACGCTAGGCATAAATGGGTTAAGTACTATTGTTATATTATGTGACACTATACAGGTTTGGTACCGAAAGTTCAAAAGCAAGGGCTATGAGATTCAAGAAGCAGAGAGCTCTGGCTGGTCCATTGATGTTGATGAGACCAGCCTGCGAGAACTTGTGGAAGAAGATAATACTTCAACCACTCGGCAGTTATCTGAGGAGTTAGAAGTTAGTTTTTCAAGCAGCGATTTGTCAGAAAACTTTCGTTACAACCTGATAGTAAAATCTTTGTTTTAAGAGATTACAACGAAACATGCTTCAATATACGCTGTATCGAGGCTACAAAGTAAATGGAATTTTATTATAACTACCAATATATATATATTTTTTAATTTTGACTCTGAGAGTATGATGACTATAATATAGTGATCACAATATTTGAAAAAAAAATAATTTTACATGTGAGAATACAGAGATAATATTACTTTTAATAATAAAACTCTTTGTTGATTTTGTTTTAAAATGCAAAATAATTTTTTTCGTTTGACCACTTATTTAAACATGCTAAATCTTCTAAGAGAGTAAAAAAAAAAAAAATGTTTTAACTCTCCAACATTACCATCAAATGATGGAATATTAACAGAAAAATCGCGATTTTTGGACATTTTCCAATAGTTTAAAAAAAAAAAACTAACTTACCCTTTTAGACGATATGTAGAAAAAACGAAAATAACTTGCCTTTGGGCTACTCATCAGGACACGGGAACATCATAAACTTTCGGCTTTAGACGCGTCGCACACCGCCGGGTAAGAAAAAAAACACTGGTCCTTCCCAGAACACTAGGGCAGAGAAGACAGCAGCTTGAAAAAATAAGTTTGCAACCATTTTGGAAAGTCGGGCAAATTAGTAGAACAATTTCTTTACAAAAACAGGAACAGTCTGTCCGGCCCATTTTGCTGCAAATCGGAAACTTTGACAGCCGGTGACATGGGTTTAACAACCCCTCTTGCAAGAGCTGGTCGCTCACCTGTATGGATTTTTTAAGCAATCGATGGTCGAAAAAAAGTATATCCGTTCGCCGCCGATAAGAAGTCGCGTAGTCGATGAGTCAAGTCCACAAGAAGTCGAAGAAGGCGAGAAGACTTATATGCAGGATGTATTTTATTGAAGTTAAAAGGCAACACTTTTTTAAAATATAAGTTCACTGAAACACATTTGCTTTACAAAAATGCAACACCAGGCTTGCCGGAGTTCCGTAATTAAGCAAAACGCAAACCTCCTCGAACGGAGAAATATGAAGAAGTGTCTAAAAACTTTTTTCTAAAGGGCCAGCATTTTACAGCTTGGTGAGTAAAAGAAAAGCGACTGTCCACGTGACCAGAAAGAGACCAGTAGGCGTAAGAAATAGAAATATTTCAAAGAAACAGTACAAAAGCCTAAAACCAAGGCAGAAGTGCCAGAATATGCCGATCATCATCACAAAAGAGTACAACCCTGTAATTACAGAGTACATAAAAAGGGCCGACACCTAGACCTTAAATTGCATACTCTAAATCGAAAAAAAAAGTTAGAACAGAAACCGCAGACTGACCGACGGAAAAGAAAACGTGCAAATCACCATGCAGAAAAGCGAAGTGGAGAGAGACAACTGAATGCAGAATATTTGAATCACAGAAAGGAAAGGAAAGAAAATTATTTTACAACCGAAAAATATGTGATCTTCATTAGAGCATCTATTAAAAAGTAAGTGACTGTAAAAAATTAAAAGGACATTAAATCAATAAATAATTGAAGAAAACGAAAATCTAATATTTATTGATTCAATCATTTTGATTGCATTAGCAATAAAATTACCTGAAATATGAATACAGTAGATTCCCCTGAAGCACGGGGAGACAGATGTAAGACAGATTCGTATGACACAGAGGAAAAATTGCTGTCTTTTCCTGTATCACGTTAAAAAAGATTCGTACAATACGGTGGAAGAACGAGACAGATGTTCCTGTATTGCCTTTTAACACTGTTGACGATCGTACAACACGGATTCAAATAGTACGGAAAGTAACTACCGTGTTATAGGGGTCTACTGTATTCTCATTCCATTTTTTAAAACACTTTAAGAGGCTTAATAGCATGGAAATCATTTTGAAAATCTTACAGGTGTCAGTTGTAAAATACACAATAAAATTTAAAAGCACTAAAAATAAAAATACGAAAAGAATACATATATTTTAAAACTTAAAATATATATGTCGTTGAAACATCAATTTCATTCCGACTCAGTTGTAATGTGCAAAGCAAATGTTTGCTTTGCAGATAATTAAACGCTCAGAGAAGTAAAGTATAAAATATCTTACAGCGTCAGAATACGTTTTTGGAGGTGGGAAAACATTATTTTATTTCGATCGTTGTTCTTCTCATAATCTATCAATTCTTTCTCAAAATTCCACCCATTTCGTGGCCTGGCCAAATGAAATCTATAATGTGCCAATTCAGAAGGAGCTAAGTGGGGTTTATCAGGAATGTGAAGGAGTTGGAAAGAAGCCCCGAGCACATTTCGTTGAGCTCAGGTGGCAGACGTTAACAAGCAAATTGGCCGGTATTTCCCACGAGGAATTTCCGCGGGAATCCATATTACGCTGCAAAATCCAGAACTTTATATAAAACCAACGTCTTAGAAAAACTTCATAATCGGGCAAAATATTTGAGCAATTTTCTTCTTATAAAGAGACATTGTGCGATTAGTTTCTCTTTAGTTGTAATTTTCTGAGAATGCATTACAGAGGATTTAACTGAATATTTTAAAGTGGAATTTTTTATCGTGTAAGAGGAAGAAACATAAATCCCGAATTGATTTTGAATAGTTTTCTCTTTTGGACGGCATACAGCAAAACTTTTATAGTGGCATACGTTAATCCAATTTCACAATATTTATTTCATTATTTGGTTTTTTTTTGTGATTTGTTGTTTAAAGTTTCTTTATAAACAAGGAAAACAAAAAAATTTGAATATCTAAGCATCAGATTTTAAACCAAAATAATGATCTATTACTCTGTATCAAGGTACCTATAACAGATATCTATGCTAATGTACAGCTGCGGAAAAAGAAAGTCCCACTGGTACTTTTTTCGGCCGTTGTTCGCCGTACAGCAAAGTTACAGATACCAATCGTTTACGTTTGACGTACACTTTAATTTGCTATGCATAAAAATTGCATAAGGGGCCATCTACACATTAAAATTCGCACCGAAGTTTTTTTTTCTCAATAGTAACCCCTAGATTTCACTTCATATTTCAAAAATTTAGCTCATTTTAACCCCGGATACACATTTTCAAGATATTTAAACTAAAATTGGGTGAGTTATGAGCTTCCAAAATCCCCCTCCCCATATGTTAAAATATTTTTTCATACTTCAATTGATATCTCATATGATATTGATAATAAGAAGCTGATTTTTATTCGTACTATTAGAACTAAACGACCCAAACATAATTTAATGCTATTATGATTTTTAATAAAATATTAATATTAATTATGAATTATTAAATCAATATTCAAAAAAATTATTAATAGCGACCTAGTCAAATTTCGATGGAAATAGATGCAGAAAGTAATATTACATGGCTGTGCAAAATTTCAAATTTTTACGTTCAGTAGTTTAATTTATACTAAATAAAATATGTTATTTTCACGAGTTAAGGGACCATATATAAATTTATTAAGTGACAATTTTTTGAAAATTGCATAAAATAAACGTAAATTAGATTTATTTTGTGCAAAAACACAGTAAAAAATACCGGTATTTAAAAATATCAAATTTTCAAGCAACTAAATTAGAGGATTTTACAGTTTGATGGTGATTCTATAAAGCGTCTATTGTTGCGTCCGCTACCATATTCCCACAAATAAAATATTTTCCAGCTATAAAATTAGATTCAGTAGATGTATATCTTCTAATACAACATCCTACTTGAACTTTCCAGGCATGAATGTGACCTTTCTTATTATCGGAAACATTAGGTCTTTGTGGACTTCCCCATACTTTATCAAACATTCAAAATCACGTTTTTCTGTCTAAATTTTCATCTGACTATAAATTAAAATACCACCAAAAGTCTTAAGAGTATTGCACATTGCAGACGATAGTATGAAATTAAGAAAGTGAAATAACAAACACAGTGATAATATATGGTTGGCAAAAAAGTAATTGCGTTTTTCACAGGAAATTCAAACAAATAAATTTTCAATCATGAAACCATTCTTCAAGTTCGACCATAGCTGAATAATATTCATGCTTGTAGTCAGAAGAGCAGAGAGAAGCCTCTAACACCTGCCAACATTTCAGCTGTCTAAGAGAAACATCAAGGGAAATACTGAAGAACAATTTCAAAAACAACAATTTCAAAACTGAACAACAATTTCAAAACTGAATAACAATTTCAAAATTAGAAAGATTTTCAAAATCGTGAGCAGGCGTTTTGCAATTTCCCCTTAAATCATGTGTATGGACCAAGGAAGTTATGAACTCCCGGGTCATTTGGACCACAGACTAAACATTCTAATTTCTACCTTTGATATTCTCAGTACAAAAAACTTTGAAGATGGAAGAAATATTTTCCTTGAAAAAAATTTATTTCTTTTAACTCTCGCGAGCGAAATTTATGAAAGGCGAAAAGCTCGGAACCTACAAATAGCTTTTTTCAATTTGCAGAAAGTCCCTTAAAAACGCGCAAAAATTAATTCGCAATATCTCCGGAAATTACCGTAGAAAATTGATGAAAATTTATATTTAGGGTAATTTGAAGGTTTTCTTTCGTTTAATAAAGTAAAAATACGGTGTTGCCATTGAGAAAAACGAAGTTGATGCAGAATTAAATATGAAGACGGCCCCTTATACAAATTAAATTAATAGTAAATTAAAGTATGCGTTATTTGCAAACGAATGGTATATATAACTTAGATGTACGACGAACGACGGCGAAATAAACAGCAAGTGGGCCTTTTTTTCCGCAGCTGTACATCACCTTTTAATTCATCGTTTAGAATAAAACTATATGAAAAGGCTAAAGATTGTTATAATAATTTGAATTGTTTCATTATTCAAGAGTCCTGATGTATGGCTTGTTTTTTGTAAGACGTAAAATCAATAGAAAAAAGTAAAAACTCCCATTACAACAGTCTCATATATTTCAAGTTCAAAACCCATTTAAATATGACGTATACTACAGCATTATCAGTTAAAAACTTACATTCAAGCTTGATGTGTGTGTTTGAAGGACACAGTTTTTTCGAGATCTATAGCACTTTTATGGCTGTCATCTCAGTTGTTCATAAGTACAAATTCATATTTATTTACAGAAAAGTACAATTGACAATGTTTACATCCACGCCCAAAGCCGGGAGTCGAACCCGGGCCCAAAGGATGGTAGTAGGGCGCGCTAGCCACTACACCGCCTGGGCGGCTACATTGAAGCAAACTAATTCGTTTTTTATTATAAACTACAGGCATTTTCACAAGCTTACGATCTGTGTTGTGAAATTTAATACATATTTTTTTCACAATATTTAAAATTACCTTAACTTCATTATTCCAAATTATAATAACACTATTCTAAAATACTAAGGATAGTTTTAATGCATACTTTATATTGTTAGAATGAAAATACAGTGCAGCATCAAAGGGATGCACTGTGTGGGGGAACACTGGGTGTAATGAAGCAAAATTTAATATTCTTTTTTCCAGTTCACAAATGTGATTCTACGAACATGTAATGAATATACACTTTTAACCTACTCTTAAGCAGTGGCGGATCCAAGGGGGGGGTGGGGTTCTGGGGGCTCTACCCCCCCAGATCTAGCTATACTATGGATTAGGGAAGTTAAAAAAATTTTTTGTTGTAAATTTTCCCATGAACTGAAATTTTAAAAGTAGAAGTGTATATACAGTTGACTCTCCCCAGACAGCACAGCAAACTTGCAGCAAGCTTGATTTATCAAGTCAATAAACTTGAATTAAGCTTGAAAATTTCATGCGTGTAAGCTTAATGCAAGCTTGAATCAAGTGTTCTAGTTTACACTTGCCCAGCTTGCATTAAGCTTGACATAGCAAGCTTAATAATTTTTTTTTAAATATACGGGGCGCCCGTCAGCGCACTCACCCCACAGATTTTATTTTTCCACGCATTTCCCCCTCTATGCTGAAATTTCAAGTTAATTTAATCTGTTTCCATCAAGCGACCGCGGTTGGAATAGATCTCGGAACCTATGGGTTGCGAGGCCAGCGTGCTATACGTTCCGCCAATCTGCCTCGCGCAGGTACAACTAAAGTTTGAAGTGATTTTCATGGTTGTCACGCCGTTTTCTGGCGAGATCGATGAGGCCGATGTGTTGATCTGTTTCTTTTATTTTTCCATGGGATGCATCAAAATTAAAATAATGTTATGTGTGATTGAGAGACTCTACTATAAACATAACAGCAGCACACGTTTTAAAACTTTCAATATCGCGACACTCATGTTGGGTAATACTGGCCAAAATCGCTTCAAACGACTGATTTTGAAATCAATTTCGTAGTATAAGTGTATTTTATTTTGAAGAATTTCCATATTTGGAAATATAGAATCTTTTTTTTTAATTCTATGGTCAAGTACATTTATGACTGATGATAAGTTATTTGGTGGCGGACGGATTGCGCCTCATTCTACCACCCATAAAGTGAAGTATAATTGTGTTAATTATATTAAAATGTATTTTTAGGGCTAATTAATTAGTTAGTGGAATTACTAATGTTAATTAGATGTAAATAAAACTAAAACTCCCCTCGTGTTACACTTCAGAGGGGCTTATCCCATTCATTCCTTCCCCTTGCGGGTTGTAATGTCCAGGTTTTGTGCAATAATAAAATAAAAAAAAAACTTTTACGAACTTTTCTTTATTTAATATGAGCAAATTTGAGAAAACGCTAGAAAAATTAATGTCCATTCTCCTTCTCGCCTACAGCGACAGATGGCGCCATCACAGCAGTCTCTCCCTTTCAAGTAGTAATCAAGCTGTATTTAAGCTTGACAGTTCAAATGACTTCTCCAAGGTTGCTGTAAGCTTAAAATGAATTGAACTGTCAAGCTTGTATTAATACGTCAAATTCAAAGAAATGTCAAGCTTGATTTAAGCTTATGTGCTGTCTGGGTCTGTTTAACGACGATCTCTTTCCCTCCAATGCAAAAAATTTCTATTCAAAGATGACGTCATTTATTTTTAAAGACGAATTTCTTTTTCCTTTTTCATCTTCCGCTTCACAAACAGGTGAAAAAATTTTTAAGAGTGCGAAAAAACTGTTGGAGAAGGTCAAAAGTGCAATTCGCAAGATAATTTCAACTACTTGAGTGTATTCACAAAGGTATTTTAGAAGCAAAGACAAAATTCTTGAAGCAGCACAAAAATTTAGTTCTGGATCCAAATCCAAATAGCCGAAAAGTCAATGTGGCCGATTAAAAGAGTTTGCTAGGGCACTTCAGCACGCAAATGGTTTCATGAAGCAAGAGCATCCAACATTCTAATTTCTGGGCCCCACCATGGCCGAGTGGATAAGACACTTAATATGAGAGATGGCTGATGTGTAAAGGTCCCGCGTTTGGGCCTACCGCGCGGATGTCGATCTAACGGTCTGAAGTTTTGGTCAATTTTCTCCAGATTCAACGTGAATACGCGCTAGAACCTCTGAAAAACTCCTTCGACCAAGGCAACCGCCCAAGACTGCAGATGCCTCTAGTGTAGGCTTGCCACGTAAATCCCGTAACACATAACTCCAATTTCTGGAGGCCCGACGAGGGGGTGAGCGCATAGCTCTCTCAACTGGGAGAAAAAGTGCCTGGTTCAAACTCAGGTTGCGTCCGTCGATCTAGCCGTTCGGAGTCTTACGCGGTTTTCTCCGAAACTTCGCATAAATACGGATTAAGACCCCCACGTAGAGCACCCTGTACTCAGCCTAGATCCCTCGTGTAGATAACTGTTCGTATATATATAAAATAAAATTAAGCAATTTCTGCTGTGATATTCAAAGAAAATGCTATATATATCTGGCAGAAAAATGTGGAATGCAGAAGTCTCAGTTCAGTGATTAGCTAGAAAATTCTAAATGGAACTGACCATTTCACATTGAGAAACTCTGGAAGAAATAATAACGGGAAGGCGAAAAATGAAACAATTGACTCTTTATGAGTTTCTTGAAACCTAATTTTATTGTATTGCTTGTTTTTACTACCTTTTTTAAGGTAGCTTAAAATAATATTTTGTGGATAAAATTATATAATGATAGTAAAAGTAACATGTTTAAACAAGCCAATATATTAAATAAATATATTCAGAGACCTAAGAATGCAAAGTCTGAAAGGTTGGTGTTGGTGTTGTAGGATTGCGGCCGATTATCTGCACGTGGGATCCAGGCCGATGGGTGGGGTGCACCCCGTGGTGGTTTTTCTAAGGGGTCCTAACACGTATTTACTCTTAGTTTTGGAGGAAAGCACGGAACATTCAAACGGTTAGGTCGGCGGATGTGACCTGGTTTTGACCCAAGCACGTTCCAAAGTATAAAGGGAAATGCTATTCTTTTACAAATTCTATTTAAGGACGATTTTTCACGGTCCCTTGAAAGTCGTTAAGCAGACAGCCAACTGTATATATATATACACTAAGAATATTTACACCAATACTTATGGAATTCTTCTGGACTAAACATGATTTCTCCATTTACAAGAATGATAGAGCTTTTATTTTTAAATAGAAGGAGGGGAAATTTTTATTGACTCGCTATCGCCACAGTGGCTGGAGCACAGTTCCCACTTTTATTTGTACAGTGGAACCTGTCTAATGGGACTACCCTTGGGAAGAACAGAACTGGTCACCTTATACAAACGTGGTAAAGTGTGATGGTTGTAAAGCGAAATTGCACAAAAGTGGTCACTATAGACAGACGATCTCTTTACCAAGGTAGTCACTTTAGCGGGTTCCACTGCATTTGAATGGACGACGGGACACAAGTACAGGGGAAAAAAATCTTCCGTTGTTCTCTCCATTTTGAAGGGAACGGGTTTTGCGCTTTAGTGCAGAAATCTTTTGTCAGTGGACCCCAAATGGCCATTAAAATGTCATAAAATTCGCGACGAGAATGCCCTCTTACCCGCTACAGTCACGTTAGACTCAGCGGCAATCAGCCCTTAAGTGATGCTAAAGCATAGACGATCAATCCACCCCTCCCCAATTTGGACAGATTTCATTCTTCCAACTGCTCTCATATGTTGTCCCCACCACCCAGACCTATGGGTACAAATTCTCATTAGAAAAGTAAAATATATTCTAAGATATCAGACAAAGCGACTTCCTGGCAGTGTATTGGTGGCCAGGTTTTAAAAAAGAAAGCTGAAATTGGAAATAGCAGGTAATTTTGATAATAGTTGTAAATAGCAAAGGAGGTTGATTTACTAGAGCCCTCACAGAAAAGGATGGGAATTTCTTAATCTGGAAAAATTAATGCTATCCTAAAATACGAAAATGTATGTTGTGAACACTGTACAGGGTCATTCGCTATCAGACTGAGAAACTTTCAGGGGGTGAGGGGGTACAGAGACTGTTCAGAATCGCACAGCAATGCGGGGTGGGAAACGTCGTCTTCATGTACCTGTTAATAATCACTTTAGGAGAAGTGTTCAAGTGATAGTAAACTTTCCGACCATGATTTTTAAAAAACTAATCCCTCTTTCACCAATTGCACTTGATAAAAATTGTTATTTTACACTCATGTCCATAAATTAAGGATAATTCAGAATCACACAGAAATTGATCTCTAAAATAAAAATTTCACCTGTGGAATGATCACACACATCTTGAAGAAGAATATGCAAATTACAGGAAAACACCAGATGGCGTGGATGGTACGTCACAATGACGAGAGTGTAAGAGAGGGGTATATAAGGAATGGTGGCAAAGAAGTAAAATTGTTCACAAGCGCTGTGAAAGCCTTTCAGTGCAAAAACCGCATAGTTGAGGCATTTGGATGATGTTTTACGTGGCAGAATTATCGGACGACTGGAATGTGGACGTACCCAGCTGGAAGTATCCGAGGAACTTGGAATCGCCCAGAGTGTCATCTCCAGGCTTTGGCAACAATTCCAAGATGATGGTAATGTGAGTAGACGTTACAGCACAGGTCGCCCCAGAGTTACAACGCCGAATGAGGACCGCTATTTGGCAGTTACTGCCAAAAGAAACAGACGGAGTACAGCATCAGACCTGTCTCGTCAGCTCTCTTCAGCTACCGGTACGACAGTTTCAAGGCAGACCGTGTACAGACGCTTAGGGCACATTGGTCTATATGCTCGTAGGCCTGTCAGATGTGTTCCACTTACCGCAACTCACTGTCGCCTGCGATTAACCTGGAGTAGAGAGCATGCATTGTGGACACCGCAACAGTGGTCTTGTGTGATGTTTTCTGACGAGTCCAGGTTTAGTTTGGAGTCTGATTCTCGCCGGACATTCATCTGGAGAGCGCCAGGTACCCGTTACCACCAAGAGAACACCAGTGAAAGACACCGTTACGGTGGTGCAGGATGGCTCGTTTGGGGAGGAATTATTCTTGGTTCCAGAACTGACCTGCATGTTCAGAGTGTAACGATGACAGGCCACATCTATCGGGATGTCATTCTGGAACAACATGTACGTTTGTTTCGGGGCGCCATGGGTGCTGAATTTGTGTTTATGGATGACAACGCCCGTCCTCACCGTGCAAACATTGTAGACGAATGCCTTCAATCGGAGGATATCACCCGTATGCATTGGCCAGCATACTCACCGGACTTGAATCCAATAGAGCATGTGTGGGATATGCTTGGCCGACGAATTGCAGCCCGTCAACCCCCTCCCACCTGTCTACCGGAACTTCGGAGTGCATTGCTTGATGAGTGGTGTAATATTCCCCAAAATCAGATTGATCCTTTGATACTCAGCATGCCTAGGCGTTGTCAGGCCTGTATTGCATCGTCCGGGACACATACTCCGTATTAACCATCCTACTAACCATGTTATACTGTTTTTTGTAAATAGGTTCTTTTTTGAAATTTGGTCAAGGGAGTAAAACTTGCAATTTTTATTAATTATGTCAAACATATAGCATCTTTTTTGCTCTTTACTTTTTGTTTAATAAATAGACTTTACAAATAAGTCAAATTTGTTTTGCTTCTTTCTCTTTCTTTGCCTGAACTTCATTATCTTTAATTTATGGATATGAGTGTAGAATTGTGTCTTTCATTGCATTTATGAAATTGTCTGAGGAAAGCCCATTTTTAATGAAACTTGTTTAAGGAATTAGACGCACATTTCAACACTTCTTCCAAAGTGATTATTAACAGGTACATGAAGACGACGTTCCCGACCCCACATTGCTATGTAATTCTGAACCGTCTCTGTACCTCCTACATCCCCTGCAAGATGGTCAGTCTGTTAGTGAATCACCCTATATATTGCACGGTGGCTGTGAAATGGGTTCAATAATGCATTCAGCAATTATACTCCGTACACTCTAAAATGTTAAGGGGGAGGGCTCGCGATCAACAACATGAATGAAGGTCGTTGCTGATAAGCCACGTCTTGTCGTCACTACAGGGGTCAAAGCGGCATACTTCTGGCAAATTTTATGACTTTGTAATGACCAGTCGGGATCTACACCAACAAAAGATTAATGTGTTAAACTGAAAACACCGCCCCTCCCCCACACACACAATGGGGAGAGCAACGGAACATTTTTTCCTGCATTAGTCCCGCCGTCCATTGAAACGCATAGAAAACGTAGCTTATGAGCATCGACCTTAACTGGATCAGAATAGGGAGCCGACAGCTCTGCCCCCCCCTTCCAGAACCCGAGTTTTCTTTCGATGGTCCTTCCAGCAGACAACATACTTATTTAGTCGTGATTTAGCATGTCTAGTTATGCATTGGGAGAAAAAGTATTGGGAAATCAATGTATCATCCTAATGAAAAATAGAGCCCCCCCCCTACAGATAGTTTTTCTGGATCTGCCCCTGTTCTTAACCCCATTTAAATGAACTTTTGTGATTTTTTAAACCGTATATTTATACTTAAAAATTTACAAAATGTGAATGATGATGTTTTATTGTACCCCGTATACTGGTTTGCAATGAAAGAATTATTGACATTTCACGAACGTTCAAATAATTTGCGCCAGAATACGAATTTCAGCAGCCGAAGTGTGAAGGTCCCGGGTTCGGGTCCCATCGCGCGGCTGTCGATCTAACGGTCTGGAGTTTTGGTAGGTTTTCTCCAGATGTAAAGTGAATACGCGTTAGAACCCTTTAGAAAGTCTTCCTACCAAGGCACCCTTCCCTTGGCAGATCGCCCTAGTGTAGCGTTGCCGTAATCACACAAAACAACGAATTTCAGCATATACGTTTTATGTAATTTTATGACCAACATTAGTTAGTCATAAATATACAGTTTAAAAGGAAAGAACAAACTAAATGAAACTGCTGTAGTTTAAGACGAAAACATAATATATTTATATGAGTTTATGTTATACTTTTTTATTTAATAGTCAAATCCAATCTCATTAATTTTACGTGATCTGTGGAGATCTCAATCTATATATTTAATAGTAGCATCTTTATTTTAAGATAATGCATTCAACTGAATTTAATACGAAACATGTTTCATTATACGCTGCAACGAGGCTACAAAATAAATGAAATTTTGTAATAATTACCGATATGTATATTTTTGAATTTTGCCTCTGGGAGTATGATGACTGTAACATATTGGTCACAATATTTGAAAAATAAATAAGTATACATGTAAGAACATGGAGATAAAATTACTTCAAAAAATGAAATACTTTCAATAGTCAAAATTTACTATTTCTTTTTTTTTTTTTTTCTGTTAATGTAAAAGTGAGATTGTCATGAAATCACATCAGTGACAGGAGCATACGTTTGTAAAAGCAAGTGTGTGTGTATTACAATTTTCTGTGGCAAATCTGATTGATTATAGATAGTATCTTTCATTTTATACACCTTCTTCCTCTATACTCTGTGTTTAGAAAGTGACAAAATTAATTTGGGATCAACGATATATTTTGAAATGATTAAATAAGAACAGCATTCCAGTTATTAGAAATTTAATTAAAGAACCAACATAATTAAATGCATTATCAGAGTTACATAAAATAAAATTAGTTTAATAAATAATTAGGTGTACCGTAAAACAATATGGTTTTTCTTTTTCTTACATTAAATTCAAACGAATACATTTTAAACAAGATTTTAGTGACAAAAGAGCTGATCTAAACAGTCCTTTCATATTTGTTACTATTATGAGCAAGAATTTCGTAGATGACTTTCTTTTATTTCAAGAAAAATATGTAAAAATGGGTGTAAGCGGCTTTCACTCTTTGAGTTTGTTAAGTGGCGGTTTAACTACATGTTTATATTAACTTGATTCCGTTCTTGGATATTTGCTCAGTGCGTTGTGTTAAGGGAAAGCTGAGCAAGGAATATACATTTCTGCGAATTCTTCTTCCCCAAATCTTAAGAAGAGGCAAAAAATTCGTAGAACCTGAAGAAGTTTCTTCAATTAACAGGAGAAGACATGAAACGGATATTCATCAAATAACGGATATAGTCCGGCAGCACTGATGCCAGAAAATTTTGGTGAATTAAATAAACCATTTTTGAGTGTGCATAATTTATTCCTCGTTTTTCAATGAATAATTTCCGTATTTCTGCGATAAGTTATATTTCTCCGAATTCTTCCCGAATTTCTGAAGAGGAAGACCATTTGTTGAATCTCAAGAATATTCTTCAATTGACAGGAGCCAAAAAGAAACGGATATTCGTCAAATAACGGAGTTGTTCCGCCAGCACTGATACGTAAAATTTCCGTCACTTGAATGAGCAATTTTTGAGAGTGCAGAGGGGGTTGGGGTTTTGCCTTGGTTGAAGGACTTTTTGGGGTTCTAACGCGAATTCATGCAACATCTAGAGAAAACTATTCAAAACTCCAAAACGAATATTTGCTCAAATTCATCGGCTGATTTTATTTACCAGTGACGGCTATAGTGACGGCTTAAGTGACGGCTATTGTATTAACTTCAGTTTCTTAGCAAGGATAACTACCAACTACCGCTAGCCCCGCTCAGCTTGGGCTACATACGTTAAAACGGCATTTCTTACTGGTACCCCTTATATTACACTACCTTAAAGATGCCTAAAGAACATAACTGGGTTTTTGTCCGTTACTTAACCCTAAAGTGCATACTGTAGCCAATTAGCTACACTCCAATTTTTGCGTAATAAAATGAAAATTTTGTAGTTTTTGTCTAAAATATGCATTTAAAATAAATAAAAGAACATATAAAAAGAATTTTTAGCTTTAAAAATTTACGGCACCATTATTTTGAGAAAAGAAGCACGAATTCATAGCGTGTGCATTCAGTTCCCTGAAAAAGTTTTTACACCAATGTTTGATTGCTCCTCATTTTTATTGCCAAATGAAAATAAATACAAAACTATTAAAAATTAGTAGTATTGGGACTAATAAGGTAGAATAAGGCTATGTTACTTTCTTTAATGAGAGCTATAGGTTAGACATTTTAACTTTTCGAATTTTAACTTTTTTCATGATTTTTCTGGGAAACTATTCCTAAAATTTAAAAAAAAAAATTATTATTCCCAACATAAGTAATCCTAAATGAAGTTACAATTTTATCTTCAGCCCATTAAAAAAAAATCATGCATTTTATAGTTAATAGCTTTTAAGTTATAAAAATCTACTGAATCAGTATCAGAAATGTTCGAAGAAAACGCTCTTATTATAATTTTAAGTACACAAAAATATTAAATCCGTCAAGTGAATACAGAAAAATCCCCGAACACACAGCCACAAATGTAGTCACATACACTAAATTATTTTTCAAAATTGTTTACAACTTATTCCGACTTGCGACAGCGAACTTCATGAAATTGTATAAACCGTTAGCCTACAAGAACACATAGTTAAAAAAAAAAAAGCAATCGTCCATCTTATGATCTAAGTTAAGGTAGTATAACAGTAATCATTAATATTTATTATATCTAACTGCAACTACTAGAGCAGTTAAATCTTGTTCTAAATATAAAAAGGAAACTATCTTTAGGAGAAAAATGCATTTTCGTGACCAGCGTTGTTAATAACAAACTTTTCTACAAGTGAGACATTGAAGAAACTCGACTATATATCACATAAAGCTCATACTCGCATAAAGATCACAAAGCGTTGTGTAGTGAAAGTCAATTTCTATGTTATATAGCATGGCCATCGAAATTTCCTGCAGCGGAACTAACTGATGAAAAAGAGAGCTGATTCAACAAGAAGTATTGTCCGAAAAATGAAAACTCTGAAAAGCATAAAGCCACGTTTTGCGAATACAAAACTAAAAAATCCGGTTTCCTTCTTCAACTTTCATGGCTGTATTTGTTCTGCCTCCATAATATGATGCATTTCTAATGCAGTTTAAACCTTTCTACTTTTATTTGATCGCTGTTGCGTTCCTTTAGTCGTGGACGGCATAAGCAAGCGTATTCTTTTATAGGTTTAGAAGCTGTGAAGCATTTTCTACAGTTTTTAGATACTCGGAAATACCATATTTTACAATCCAAATCGAAAAGTTCTATTTTTTATATTCATGTTCGTTTCGAAAGTGATTTCTATATTTTAAGGAGCTTAAAGATTTAACTATTGTTTCTTTTTACACCAGTTGGTATTGTAAACATCAAAAACCTGTATTTTTTAACCTTTTGAATTTATTTTTCAGATTTTGAATGAAAATGTGAAGATCTATTTAAAACAAACAGTGGCGTCTTTTTTGGGTTGTTTCTTGAATTCATTTTCGAGTTTAATATTTTGATTTGTTAAAAAAAAGAACTATATATTTCTTCTTTATGTATACTAAATTTAAGAACTCAGTAGAAAAAAAGAAACTTTCGCCAACTTCTATTGATTTTCATTATGTAAAACTTTAAAAAGTGTTTACAGAATATTTTAAGATTCCTAACCATGTACTAAGGATCCTCATAAGGCTTACGTCATGATACATGATTGAAGTCATCATTAAAATAAATGTATCTGCTCCTGCAACGAAATTACCCAAAACTGTCCAATCAAAGAGCTGGTGAGCCATACATATGCATGAGAATGAAGTTAACATAACATATGGTAAACAGAAAAAGTTGCTGTCTTCACGGAATTTGAACTTCCATTATGTGTGTTTTTATCTTCTTCCTAAGATCATCAACTGCCTTGAATGCCATCAAATGGCAAGAGTGAGTGAAGACTATTAATCTTTCTAAGCGATATTAGTGATATAAAAGAGAACACATTTAAAATCTAAATGCTCATTTAGAGAAACACTGTAGAAACGTAAGCGCAGTGTATTGACAATTTTAAAGAATAATTAAGTCTGTTAAATGTAAACAACGGATTCTTTTGATCCAAAGTATAAAATGACCCACACATGCTTGAAGGAATTGTTCTAAAATATATTTTGAAAGAGAACAAACACATTTTGTATGTTTAATGACTATGCACTGGGACTATAGTGGACAGAGTACAGGATAAGACAAATATTGTTTGGTTGATCTGTTTATTTGAAATATCTTTATCTTATAGTAAACGCTAAATAATAACAGGATCAATGAAATTGGCTTTTGTTGTGTTAAATTTCAACTGAGAAGTACTATTTGCATCATTAATTATTCACCGCGCACTCATCAAATATGTATATTTGAAAATTTGTATTTTAAGAACTAACAGGAAAAAAAGTCATTATGTAATAATTCATAAATAAAAAACCGTCCCCTCTTCCTGTCAAAGTACACGAAAAATGCAAAACAAAAACAAAACTCACAAAATCAAGCCTCCTCAATTTTTGTTTATATTTAGGAGTACATGGTTACAGTACACTTAGTTCATAATCGGTTTAATTTCTCACTGAAAATAGCACTTTATTCAAATTTTTGTAATTATTAAATTTTAATTACAAAGAGTGATTAGACGAGAATTGCTTCCCCTGAACTGAAAAAAAAAAATCATTCATAAGCAACCAATGTCTCCACACACAGTGCCTTCCCTCAATGTTTTTAGGAATATCCCGATTTTTTACTTTTTTTAATTGTTATAAATGTCTGAATTCAGTAGCATGCTTAGACATTGTCGAAGGAGGAGGCTTATAACATTTAAAAAAATATTTTTAATCTTCAAAGCAGGCCTAGCCTGTTTTCTACTATCTTTGAAACGAAACTGAAATATTCATCTAGTGCCAGGCCCATGCATATACTTATAATTCTAAAAAAAATATTACAAATCATGCATTTGCATTCAATTTTTGCTCGTTGTTGCAACTTTCGAAGCTATTGGAAAAGTAGGTAGTCTTAGAATATTATTTGATTTGTTTTAAAATTAAAAATCATTACAATAGCGTCCGAAATGCTTACATAACATTAAGTGCTTTCTCAAAATACTTTTATCTCAACATAAATTTAAAAAACAGTGATAAAGCTCCAAAAAGTAAAACGGTTTTCTATTAATGGGACATATAATGCTATATTACACATCTGCATCTTTTATACTTTATAAATTATTAAATTTTAACTATAGCAACTAATTTTTTGTTGCTCAGTATGCTTTGTTCCTACATATTTTCGTTTTTTTTATATCCACTATGTTATCAAATTTTTTTAGCTGAATTTCCCAACATATGGCCCTTATTAAGTAGTTACCTAATGTTGTCATTACTTTCTTTCATGGCTGCAAACTGCATTTGAATGGTCATTTTTTGATAGAAAATGCTATATTGATTAAAATATTACGGTCAATACATTTATCCACTGTTCACTATGTTACCTATTTATGTTAAAATATTATTTCGCCTTTTTAAAACCTTGAGGGGCTTGATGGTAAGTAGAATAAACAAAATGCGTAACCCAAAGTGCAGCGTTTGTTACCAAGAGTGGCCAAAATTTAAGTGGAAACTTAAATTATGTTTTAACTTCTATATTGAGTCATTGAGGCACACATACATTGTTAAAATCTAGTGAAGTAAAATAAATTGAAATTCGTAAATCAATGATCTTTCTTTTTTTATGAAGGAAAAATGTACGCCTATGGTAACAGATTGAGTATATATAATAAATAGTTTTAAGAAATGTATATATTTAAATATTATTTGACATTGATACTTGTTACCTGCCAGATTATATGTGTTAGCACTAGAATGATTACTTTACCTTCAATGTCTGGTCCTTCAAGGTCTTCTTACTTTTACCTTGTTTTAAGGTCTGGTAACAAATGGCTATCTTTCATACTAAGCAATAATAAAAAAAGCTGCTTACAATGATCCCCAGTAAGCACAATTATTTCAAAAGACGTTCAACCTGCATTATGAAGCCAAATACCTTTTGAACTAGTTGTGCTATTAGGGTTAAAAGTGTATTAACTTTTACCCCTAATTAATAAATTTTAGTAAATGAATTGGTTTTCTGGCTAATAATTACTAAATGTTGTAGAAAAAATATTTTTTTAAATACACTTTGAACAAGGAAATTGCTACATTTTTCCAGAATGATCATATAAGTTTTAAGCTCTGTACTTCAGGTAATATTTCTGTGTGAAATAATACAAAAAGGTAATTAAAAAAATTTAGCTGTTTTTATATCATCATTTCTCTTTCATTAGCCTCATAGCGAAATCAAATGCAGTATTTTTTAAATCGGCTCTAAAAACGAAAATACATTTTTCCTGAATATGTCTGCCACTTTCAAATAAAAATCTACGAGCGAAATATAGGGTCACAATTTGCGTAAAAATATATCTACTTAAGGTGTATTACAAATGAACTAAAGAACAGGAGTGTATTCTCGTAATTGGGTATCGGTGTCAGGATGAGGGCTGTAAAGGGCAACTTTGTCCTCTCTTATGTTTTTATTTCTCTAACGCAGGTGCTATAATGTGACATGATGACAGTGTTTAAGCTAAAAAATGAAGAAGATAGTTTCTTGCATCTATG
Source organism: Cheiracanthium punctorium (assembly GCA_038373885.1). Classification (NCBI taxonomy): domain Eukaryota; kingdom Metazoa; phylum Arthropoda; class Arachnida; order Araneae; family Cheiracanthiidae; genus Cheiracanthium; species Cheiracanthium punctorium. Next base: position 1,694,533 of record JAWZYV010015614.1, on the reverse strand, counting down.
CTATAAGTTGGAAAATGTTGGCTCTAAAATATGCTACAGAGGCTCATTATTTGTTCATAATGAGATAATTTGCTTTTCTGATAACACATATTTTTGAGCGTTGGTTCTTAAAGTCGGAAATGAGTTTTCTGAAACACACAGGAACACCAGATACACATTGTTGAGTTTTTAAGATTTAAAAATAATTTTTTGGTGTATAAGTATTCGAAATGATATTACAAAAACAATTTAAAAGTGTGCAAAAATGAATACATACAAATTATTTAACACGTAAAGAAATAACTAAGCTCTATGACGGAAAGGTAAACACGTCAGGTTTATCATTTAGTGATTGTAACTGTATATATATTTGGCACATGATTCCGAAAATAAAATATTAATTATTTTTATGTGAAACCTTAAATTCTACCATTTCCTAGAATCTTATACAGTGAAATACAAAATTTATATTGGGTCAACATGTACAATTATGTTTACTTATAATAATTATAGAAACTATATCTAATAGTACTTACTTAGGATTATAATTGATTTCAAGGTTCATGATATATGCAAACAGACATTCCTATGCAAATTTTAAAATTTGATTTTTTAAAACAAAATTATAAGGCTAATAGCAACAGAAAAAATATAAAATAGATATTGATAAAAATATCTCTTAAAAGCTCTGATACTGGTGTTATGTATTACCATATTCTATTCAAACTTATATAAATATACAATTTTTTCTCTTCTAGCCATTCTGATAGTTGTTTCCAATGATAAATAATGTAAAACATTATAAAACACCTTTTCACAATAAATGCACGATCTTTATGAGCATCTAACATGTAAATAAAATATATTATGTAGATTTTTTTGTCTGTTCCATAAACAGTGTGTCCCAAAAAGATAGTAACGAACTTTAATTCTTTATCTATTGAATTCTATTCTTCATCTATTGAGATTAATGAGCAATGGAAAGTGAAAAAAAAATGTTCAAGTAAGGTAGAAAAAGAGGCCTTATTAAAAATTTCCTGTAATTAATTTAAAAAAAAACTGACACTTTTTAAATTTATATCCGATCCCCCTGCAAAAAAATTCTCAGTTAGTAAAATGTGTCCCATAGTAGAAATTATTTTCTTTCGTAATTTCTGTAGGACCCTTGAACCAGATCATCCGACGCTATTTTTTCTCTTTGACAGCCTTTCAAAAGTGGCTTAAGTCAACCTATATTTATTTAAATTAATATCTTTAAGACATTTTGGTTATAATTCCCAAACTTTGTACATCACCTCATTAGTGTACAGAGCACATTTTACTAATTGGGAATTCTTTTTTTACGGGAGATCCTACACAACTTTATGAAGTGTTAATTTTTGAAAATGAACAAAGGGTAGTTTTTTTTACGTAGTCTATTTTTCTTACTTATTTTGAGCATTTTTTCAAAATGCATATTCCCACTAATCTCTAATGGATAAAGAATTAAAGTGGGTTACCATTTCCACATATATCTGAAACACATATTACCTATCCAGTCGTCTTAATTTTTTTGGATGCCGCACAGCTTTGGCAAACTACAAACATATCATATTTTATGGGAATATCATGAAAAACTGCTAGAATTTACGTAATATGAGTTGAAAGAAAACTACTACAGTACCATTTATTTCAAGACTCTAAGCAAAATCGGTCATTTTCTACCTCTGATTGTTGACTTACTGATGTAGGATCCTATTCACTTTTTGCATTCATCAATACACTTTTCAGTTGGGTCGATAGTATAGTGGTTAAAGTATCCTATTTGTAATCTGAAAGATGTGGGTTTTTGATCGTTAGAAAGGCTGAAGACCACCGTATATACGATTTACATGCAGTTACAAATCCTTTCCAGTAGTTTTTAGTAGTTTCTGATTAGCACAACATTCAGACATCACTTTCCGTTCTGATGAAGATCTAAATTTTTGAAACAATTTCATGAAATGGTACAAAATGCTGTCAGTCTCACACACTAAGTTTATTTTACTTGAAAAAAAACAAAAGAACTCTTAATTTAGAGTGAAAGTATTTTCTGTTCGAAACTATACTTTTACCCTTTACAAGTGAGTAAGTAAAAGATTACTCTTTCCTTGAGTGTATGGTAAATTAAGCAGATCGATGGAAATAATTTTGTAAGTGGACTACGTAAACTTGACTATATTCTAGCGTTTCGAAAACTGCTACCATAGTTTTCAATTATAAGATTCGTTATTAATACTTTTTGGGGTCTGACTTGTGATAGTTCGATGTCTTTTATTTTTGCTAAGGATTGGTTTATTTGTGGCCATGGAAAGCCTGCAGACAACAAAAGGTTTGTATTTATAACATGAATAAAGTCTTCGTTAATGGTTTATGGCCAGGCTTGTGAAAAAATAATTAATAAATTTTATACTCTTTTTGTGTTTCTCTTACAACATTGGTTTGGGGAAATTGGAATTTATGATATAAATTTCAACAAAAATTTAATGGTGAAACAAGTTGGATATGTCTTTATTGTCCTACTTTTGAATATTCCTCGAGATAGGTACCCTGAAGAGTAATGCAGTTTTGTTTTGGGAAATGTTAAATGTAGAATCAGGAGGAGCACACAGTGTAACTCATACTTTTACGATGTTAAATAATTGAATTTGTGATTTTGACATCCAAATGATCTTCACATTCTGTTCAGGATAAAATTTCGCAAAAGTTTTCAGCGTAATCCAACAACTTACGTAATTACAATTCAACAATTTATCCAATGACTATGTTTTTTTCTTAAATGATGAAATTAAATGGCTTTCGCTTGGTACAGTATTTTTGAAGATTGTACTCAAATGGTTTCTTCGAAAAATATTTGGGCATGTAACCTTGAAGATTTTTTTCACGCAATATATTATCGAGACACTTAATCAAATGAGCTAGAAAAAATGATAGGAACTTTGCTAAAAAATAATGCTGCACATGCATGAAAAACCTGGAGGCAAACTTGTGTCATCATAAAAAATGCTTGATTAATTTTTGTCCAACCGAACAGATTACACGCTTTTGTTTCATTTGATTGAATAGCTTGATGTAATTAGGAAGAATATATTTTTTTCTAGACAAAGCCACAAAGTATTTTACAGATACCTCAGTTTCATTTTTGAGAAAGATTTTATTTAGAGAAATCCACTCAACGTAAATATTTAATCTGAAAATAAATGGACTCATCCTTTACACATAATTATCATACGATGAAAAAAACTGCGTAAACGCAAAAACAAATTTATAATCTATTTTTGTGACTAACTTTTAAGTGCGCGCATAAACCAATAACTAAATTTATCTCATTTCACGACGTATTTATGTTTATCTATATATATAAAGCGGATTTCTTCTCCGTTCGTTTCTCCGCTAAGGGCATAGTAAAAATAATCTGATTTTTACTTTTTTTATGTTTTGAACAGATTTGGAAAGTTTCGCGAAATTTTTTGTTCCCGTGGGCGAAATTTTCGTCCGAAAATACATTTTTTATATCATCGGAAGGACCACAGAGAATGCTTTTTCAAATTAGCTATGCTGGAACATACAACACAAATTAGTTTGTTTAATTATTAAAAGACACAGAAATTTACGGCGTCCATTGGATTTTTAATTCAAGCCCGAGTTTTTTTTTATGGAAATATTCTTTTAAAAACATGAAGATAATTTGGAGTCAACACAAGTTTTCTTGCTGTTAAAAAATATATGAAAAAGAAGAAAATTTGATAATTATTCTTAATTTCATATAGAATATATTCTAAAGTATCTAATGGAACTTTCCCCATTTGGTCATTCTTTTGCAATATGCTTCCGGAAGATCTCCCATTTCCTAGCTACGTCTTCGTAGAATGTTAATAGCCTATGACAAATCGTCTGGTGCGTTTGAAATAAGATGCTTATAACTTTTTGTGTTTGAAAGGGATTTTATGAAATTATTGTCTGGATGTTATACTCGCAGTTTTATAAGAAAACTCCATCCCGGTATACTAATCTGGGAGTTGCAATTTATGTTTCTTTTATGTAAAATTATGTAAATCACATAATTTAGTAAAGACGGGTAATTTTATAACTTTTGTGTTAAGGAGAGATTTTGACAGGTTTTTAGATATTTCTTTTTAGAAGTTGGCAACACTGTTGAATATTTTTGAACACAGCGGTGTAATTAAATGTGGTACTTCCATGGTGAATGCTATTCTGCAGTAGCTAATGATATACAGAATAATGTTTTCAAAACTCGTACTCACTTTATACATAACATGTTGTGAAAATAAGCCAAGGGACTAGATTAAGGAACATCGGCAAACACTTTTCGCCAAGTTATGCCATAATACCTAACGTCCCAGCCAACTTCGGGTTACACAGCTAGTTAATCTATAAAAACATGCATTATTTTTAAGTCGGCAGTGAAAAAAAGAATATTTCAACCTGCTTGTTTTAAAAGAATCACTGATCACATAATGTATTGAAATATAATTTAAAATTTAGATATTACAGTAAAAATAATTTATCAAAATAAATTACAAAAAGAGTATCTATTTTTAATTGAAAAGAAATTATCTCAATTAATCGGCTTTCCTTATAGTAAGAATATACCTATCCCGCCCCTCTCATTTTCTACAGCTTGTTCATGTTTGTTTTTGAAAAAAAATTTCGCTAATGATGTAATAGTATGAATCCCATAAAACTGATAAAATATCTTTTCAGAAAAGAGAGAACTCGCATTTTTTTATTTTATTATATTCAATTTTTTTCATTTCCAGACGTGAAAAGACTATTTTCATAAATATTTGGTTTCACGTGGTTGATTGCATTTTGATAGAGCCCCTACTATTTTAAAATCATCCTTTCACCCCCTCCGCCTCCTCTTTTCTCGGAAAAGACCAATGAGCGCTGCTTTGAAATACTTTATAGACAAAAACTCAGTTCAATATCTTGTATTTCAAAGCGAATGTAAGAGCACCGCTTCCCCCTCCTCAGCAATACGCGGGGAGTTCTTTTTGGCTCATTACGAATAAAAGATTGCTGGCATGCCAAATTAGCCCTCGTTTTTTGATAAAGCTCAAAACAGCGGCAGCGCTTCACTGAACACGAGTCAGAATTCTTTCAGTGGCCTACTTTTTAAAACCTATATTTGTCAAAGTCTTTTTGCGACTTTTGTTGTGTTTTTATTTACAGAAGAATCGTAAATTTTAAAGTTTATCATAATGAAAAATGCGGTTTAAGTGAATGAATGATGGAAATAAAAACAAAAATAAAACTATCTCATTAAAATATCCCCTCCCTCATATTTGAGATTCTGGTTATTTCGTTTTCTTATTTATGTTCTACAGTACTGTGGTAGATGCGGTTTTGGAATCAGTTTCCATCTTCCCGCATTTCGATGCTTGATGGATGCTAATGAGGTACGAATGAAAATAGAAATTTCTCATGTTTTAAATTGCTCTTGTTTTTCAGACTTCATTTGAATTACGATTTATACAAAAGCTTCAACATTTCAAAACTTTTTAATTTATATATGCTTAGCCATTTTGTTCAGTAGTGGCTCTGTATTTATTTGGCACTTTTATCAGGAAAATTATTCTAATTATAGAGAAAAGGAGGAACTGGTACTTTCGTTGACTCATGTCAAATCTGAATTCTGATAACTTTGACAAGTGGTTTTTTTTTGCAGCCTGTGAGTTATTATGTCACATAAAAAATTCCAACTATCATGTCATTTTAAAACTTTGCCATGTTTGTTGGAAGCTACTTCATCAAGACAAAGACATACAATAACGAATGGGAAAAATTGGTTTTTTAATTTCCTGAGCTTGAACCCCGCATAAAAAGCAATAGCGAAATCCATCGTTAATTATTGCCAGACTTGAACAAGAGGTTTAATATGCTGTCCACAGTTTTTCGTTCACGTTGAAACCTAGAAAATGCATGTTTCACAGGACACTAGAGCGCCTCGGGTGTCACGTGCTGCTAGTGTGTACTTTCAATTAAGTTAAGTTTGAAATCGTAACACTGAACAACATTTTTTACACAAACCTGCAGCCAGAAGTCGCTAGTGTAGACATGAGGGATATTAATGGGCAAGCTGTTGGAAAATGATGTCTAATAGATAAGTCTTTTCGGAAAATGATGAGCAGCAACATGGCCAGAGAAAATTCTCTATAAGTCGTCTAATTATCAAGCACACTATGTACTGTAATGGTGATGCTATGCAAAAGACTTTCATTACGTTTACAATTAACACAAAAGGTAAAAGGGCCCAAGTCAACCCTCTCATTGACAATAAAATGGCATTACGAAACCACAACCATCATCAAAAACAACACTGAAATCGATTTTGTTATCATGAGGCCAAAAACCACACATAAAGACACCATCGAATGTCAATGTTTGCTAATCTCACGCAAGAAATGTTAAATACTTACACAGTGAAATAAATGTTAAATTTATTTCACTGTGAAACAAGATGGTCTTTATCTCCATAGAAAAATTTCTGGGGTTGCCTGCGGAGCAAAGATTTTACCTAAAAATGTACGAAGCAAATAGACGGCCACGAATGTCTTTTTTGGACTTTAAATTTATGGAAATCGGGGAGAGATCGGGTACACATAAGTACTTTCCAGAGAAATTTCTTCGGCTGGGTATGCAGCCGTAACAGCCTGGAAGCATGTGAGTAACATGCCATTTAAAAAATTCCAACTATCATGTCATTCTAAAATTTTGCCATGTTTGTTGGAAGCAACTCGATCAAGACAAAGACATACCACAACGGATGGGAAAAATTGGTTTTTTATTTTCCTCAGCTTGAACTCCGCATAAAAAGCAACAGAGAAATCGATCATTAATTATTACCAGAATTGAACAAGATGTGTAATATGCTGTCCACAGTTTTTTTTCCGAGATGGAAACCGAGAAAATGCATGTTTCACTGGACACTAGAGTGCCTCGGGTGTCGCTGATAGTGTGAACTTTCAATTCAGCTAATTTTGAAATCGAACCGTTGAAGAACAATTTTTACACAAACCCGCAGAGAGAAGTCGTAATGTAGAGATGAAGGATCTTAATGGGCACGCTGTTGGAAAATGATTTCTGATAGATAAGTGTTTTCTGAAGTGTTATGAGCAGTCCAGAGGCTGATTTTGCAATATCTAAAGAAATTTATCTTTAAGTCTTCTACTTGTAAAGCCCACTATGTGCTGAAATGGTGAGGCTGTGCAACAGACATTCATTACGTTTACATCTAGCACAAAAGTTAACTGTACTCACAAGAACCGTCTCCTTGAAAATAAAATGGCATTACGGAACCACAAACCTTGCGCATCAAAAGCATTTAGTGCGCATCAAAAGCAGAGCCTGATCATAGGTGGTCGGGGTCCCGGGAGAAGAGGTTATTTTGGAGCCCCTACACTGCAAAAAAAGTCTGTAAAACGTACAGAAATTACTCGTATTATTTACAGAATAAGTCTGTTCGTAAGAGAAAACAGTTTTTTTTCTGTTTTACCTTCACCCGCGCGCATGCGCATCACCCGCGCTAGACGAAGACGTCATTGCTCAACCTTGAGGTTCATTTCGTCTCCGGCGCAATTAAAACGGCAAGACATTGTACTACGTGTCGTTAGCTGGAGCTGGAGAAAAGGGACGGTATATTTAGTTACAACTGCATACGTAGGTTCAGGTGAGTGTTTGATGTTATGTATGGATTTTGTTCACTGGGAGCGTTGGCGTAACCCGGCTCGTTTGGACTTAGAACATTTTTAAGTACTTTAGTGTTTGTCGATAATGTTGACGCCGCGTAATTAATTAGATTAATTAATTGACATAATTAATATTAAATCAATAAGTAATTAGCGAGATATAAAGCAATACGTTAGTTAATTAGATTGATTACTATTAATTAATTATTAATACAGTACTTTTTAACTGGGAGGGAAACCCCACCACAAGAATAAAAGGAGTTACATGAAAAAATGTAAGAATTCTTATTTTATTTCCATAAAATGGACATTTAAAATAACTTTGAAAATTTTTAAGGACTTTAGTGTTTGTGAATAATGTTGACGCCACATGATTAATTAGGATAATTAATGTTAAAGCAATAAGTAATTAGACAGATTAATTGATTTATTTAAGTTTGTTAAAAATCCAGAAAACATCCTGAATATACATAATGTTATTAAATGGACTTGCGAAAGAGATGAATACTTAATAGTAAAAATTTAATAATTTCTATCAAAAAACATTGTAGTAAATTAACTAAATATATTATTATGTTTTGTTGATCTCCAGCAGTCATTCAATAAAAACAAAATTAATGATTTAATTACAATGTATAATTAATATTTTTTTTAACTAATCACCTTTTTTTAACTTGAATAAACATGAAGATATCACCTTTGAAAACTAAATGGTGACACATATTTAGTAACACTGGACACAGAAGAGGAATCTCAGTCACTGTTGTGTATCCTCATTGTTGACTGCTAGATGCTGGACCGCAGCGGGGCATTTACTCCTATTGTGAGTAGCAACACCGTACTCAGAAGAGGAATCTCAGTGACTGAGTCTCCTCAGTGTTGGCTGAAAAATGCTGTACCAGAGCGGGGCATTTATTCTCATTGTAAGCAACAATATCGGCCTTCTTTGGTAAAAAGTGGCATGAAACATTGAGGGAAGGGGGAAAATGGTTTCTTTTGTAGAAAATATTTCCAAAAAGGTTGAATTCTTTTTTTTTGGGGGGGGGCAGTTACCCCTCCGTCTTCCCTTTTAATCCGTCCTTGGCGTTGAATGATGGGAAATAGAACAGTTATGGAACTTGATTGTGAATTCGAGACTTTTTACCTTCAAAAAGAAACGAAAAAAATCACCTGTGAATTTGATATATTTATTTTAGACTTACGGGTGAGGGGAGGGGGGGGGGACTTTTATGTGTAAAACTACGCATCGAAACCAATGGACCAACCAGACAAATCGGCATAATGATTTTAAGCAGTGCAGGGCATCACTTGATCTGACGTCATACTATGACGTCACCTTAGCGACTCTTTCTTCAGCTACTTGCGATTTATGTGCAAAAGTTTCTGGCAACACTGATCGGAGGTGACGCTCTGGGTCGGCTAACGAACGATACGTACCTTTCACCTCACCATGGCACAACGTTTATATCACTGGAAATGGTATACGGGCGAAGTGTGAAAGTCCCAGGTTCGGGTCCCATCGCGCGTCCATCGACCATTAACCGTTCAGAGTTTTCCGTGGTTTTCTCCGGAAGTTAGCGTAAATACGGATTAGGACCCCTTCGAAAGACCCCCACGGAGGGCTCCCCTCTTTCAAGGAAACCTCCCCAAAGCTCACTCACCAAATGGAACGAATTTCACACAATCTCAAGTACACACTCAAAGGAACGTACTGTGTGAATATTAGCTGCTATCTCCTCATAGAATTTGAGAAATTAAAGGTAAAGAATTAGTTAAAATCGCGCCAATTGTAATCCTTTAGCTAGTATTTGGTGACAGGGATAATTGGTCGAAAAGTTGAAACGCTCATACGAGTACGTATTCGAAATATTTATAAATCCGTGTTTGCTATACCGTGTTATATTTCAACGTACTGGGTTCTTAAGTAGCTTAATCTCGTTTTCTACTAGTTAAACTGAAGTCCTATAATCTTTTTATTTTAGTTCTGAAAGTCCCTGAAGAAAGTCATTTCTTTTTATTTGTATTAACTCATTGCAAGCTGCAAATTCAGTTTACGCATATATTTTAATTCTATTCTTTTTATCCACATGATGATACTATGGAGCAAATATACTTAATGTTGTTTTTATGCTTTACGCGGAATTTTCTTCGAAAAATATGACATTGTCTCCATGCACAGACGAAGAAAAAGTCTGCAAAATCAAATTGTTGAAAGCTTGAAAAATTATCAGAAAGTAAATGCAGATTTGGTAGCAAATGAGCAATGCTTATTACTCGATACCCCTGAAGATCCTATATTTTCTAGTTTAGAAAACGAAAGCATTGACTTCATGTCCAGTGAGGACATCATGCAAAATAAGCAATTTATTTCTTGAAAAGATAAGGAGACTGCAGTAAAATACTGGCGGGATACAATAGTGGCAAGATCCCGCAGTTTACAGAGTGTTGTGTTCAAAAGAGTGTGTGTTATTTTAAATTTGTTACAAATAAAAGGCAGTTATATCTGTGGGAAAAGCAAATTCAGAAGAATGGCGATTATAAATATAAACTAAATCAAATTAAAAAATATACGTTTTAACACTTCTAACACGCAAGAAAATTACAGAAAAAATGTACATGATTGTGATTTACAAACTTGGGCTTCAGAAAAGGCATTCGAGTTAGGACTGAAATTCCGCGCATCTAAAGGATAGCAGTACAGATTTTTAAAAAAGAATAAGATTGTGAGCCGGAAAGTTACAAAATTTGTTTTGCTGAAAAACTCTCGGTCAAAGGAAATCATTAAGAAATTAACGCAGGCGTTCGTAAATGATGTAAATGTCTTTATAAAGGACTCGTTGTTAAAAGGCGATCAAATTTTTATGCTGATCAGTCAGGTTTTAATTTAGAAATCCTTCTAGACGAACCCTGGAACATAGAGGATCGAAGCAAGTAGAAAGTGAGATTAAATCACAAAATGCAGTGACACATTCCTACACTACAAATGCCGGTTTTAAGTAAAAACAATAGATTGTTATAGCTATTACATATTGAACATCTCGAAAAAACTAGGGAATTCGGAAAAAAATTAAGTGCAGCAGTTTTCTAACATTGTGTTAATGAAACAACTTAATAATATATTTCTTTCAGGGTCAAATCAAAGGGGTGGGGGAGGGAATTATAGGGTGAAACCCTCCCCTCCAAAAAAATTACCTTACAATTTTTTAAAATTGTTTTTTTAATACCATTGTTTATTTCAATTCTTATTTAGCTAAAAAGCTAAGCTTCTTCTAAAAAGCTACGTTTAACCTCCTATGCATGCATAGATTTTATGTTTAAAAAATATTTTTTGGCCAATTTCCTCCACCCCCCCCCCTCTCCAAAACGGAACCAGTTACCGGCCTGATTTTTTTCCCACCATATATTCTGCGGGATATTCAGTGAATCATTGCTGTAGATGAATCCTGACCTGTGCTTACTTAAAATGCTTATTAAATAAGCATCTTTTTGTAAAAGCATTTATAAAAGAAAATAGAAAGCGCCAAGTAGTGATAGAGGCTCTATTCTGTCTGCTCATACTCATTTTTTATTAATTAATTTTAGCTTTAATTTAGGAGATAGCAACTAATTTTTACACATTAGGTTTCTTTAAGTGTGTACTTATGACTGGATTAAATTCGTTACGTTTGGTGAGTGAGCTTCGGGGAGGTTTCCTTGTTTGTGTTGTCCTTCTGACGAGGATTTTATAAGCGGGTTTCGAGCCAACCACACAAATCCGATATACTTGTTCACAACAACTACGTACCGCAATTGTTCTTGGTTTTGGGGGAAATGAAGAATAGCAACTTCATGTAACAAGTTAAGTACTACTCATAAACTGTTTCTCATAAGTTATTTCCTTATTATAGTATTTGTTTATATTCATTGCACTTGCTAATTGGTCCTAGAACTGTAGTTAGCATTTCTTATTATATAGTTATCGATATGTTAAATATTTTGGAATGAGTGTTTTTGTTCGCAATCATTTTGTTTGCAGTGCTCCAGTAAGTGAAAGTGATAAATATATTGTTTATTTTCAGTGTTTGTACTTGAATAGTGGTCTAACACCGAACAATTTTTGATATTTTTAGTGTGTATGTGTGCTCTGGGGGATTTCATATCAAATATAATATATACACTTCCCAGACTTATAAATTTCTATCTTCTATACTTACAATAAGAATTGTGATTTTCTAGGAGTATCTTAGTTTCCTAAAGCGTAAGTACCGTCAATAATTTAAATCAATGGATATATCTCAATCAAGTTTATGAGGTAAACCAAATTAAAGAAATGATATATTTCACACTTTAACGTATAAAAGAGCAACTAGAAAAGAATTGTATCTACAAATTATTTATAATTTCCTTGTAATATTTGTTATGTAGTTTTAAATTTGTACACACTTTGCAATTCTTTTTGCGTATTGCATACTATTATTTCTTAATCCTAGTAAAAATGAATCAAAGAAGCATAGTTATACACTTTTTTTCAAAGTTAATGAAACACTTTTAACTACAATTTTGCAAACATATAAATAAATCAAACCACATAACAATATTTAAAAAGTGTGAAATTTATATGTATATAGCATATAACTGTTTTTTTTTATTTTATTAATACACAACTGGTAATTAAAATAGCAACACCAAGAAGGTGACATGCTACACACAGTGCAGCAATTTTAATGTCGAGTAGTATATCTTATCAAAGAAATATTTCTAGCTTCCATTGTGATTTTCTTTTTTCTACAAATTATGTCATTATCAAAAACAATAATCATTTTCTTCAGTTTTAAAAGTAATTTTTCATTTGTATGAGATAAACAGCTAGATTTTGATTTGGAGTAATTTTACAGTGGGAATTTTCTAGTTTTTTGTATATTCAGGTGCGACTTGGAATTCAGGGATTTTGGAAATTTTATGTCTGGAAAAGTCAGGGAATTCTGCAAACAATCTCTTCTAAATCAGGGAGATTTAAAACTATTTACAATGTTTATCGTCATTTGATGCAGAATACCGTGTTTACTCGCGTAATAGTCGCACCCCGTTTTGAAGCAGAAAAAATAGCTCTTTAGAGTTACAATATTATATAGTAGATTTTACCCGCATAATAGTCTCACCTGGACTTTCAACATGAAAAATTGGCAAAAAAGTGCGACTATTACGTGAGAAAACATGGTAGTTTTGGCTTCTGGTGATCGGAACAGCTTTAGTATTGGTCATTATTGGCAGTCTTTGTCATAACTTTGTGAAATTTTCAATGGCATTAATATTTTATTTAAATATTATGTATTCATTTTTTAAAATTCTTAAACAGGGATGTATAGATTTTTTTATAATTCTTATTCACTATATTTTAAGTTAACATTTACTCTGTGAGGGGGGTTCCACCCACTCAAACCCCGTTTCTTTCTTTTAAATAAATACAATTTCAGTTTACTAACAACCATAGTCAGATTAAAGAAAAAGCTATCTGAGCACATAATCCCAAAACTATCTGCAAACGCATATGAAGTATTTAACGAGGAGAGGGGGGTGGTCCTGGGAGTTCGGACACTCCCCCCCCCTCCCTGAAATTTTGATTTTTGTCACTATAATGATAGTCTTTTTGTGAAAAATTCTGCCTTTTTTATGGTTTGGACCCCCCCCTCTCCCAAAATGTTTCCTGAATACGTGCCTGCTCGTGATAACTAAATACATATTGCGTATATGAACTTGTGTGTATGCATTAGAAGCACACATCTGTGCAAACCGCTTGTGCTATAGTGACTAGCTGCTGCTGTTGTGAACATGTATATCGGATTTGTGTGCTTGGCTCAAAGTCCACTTGTAAATCCTCGTCCGAATGACAAAACAAGGGAGTTACCCTCTGTGGGGTCTTTGTAAGGGGCCCTAACCCATATTTACCCTAAGTTTCGGAGAAAACCACGAAAAACACCGAACGGTTAGGTCGACGGATGTGCGATGGAACCCGAACCCGGGGCCTTCACACTTCGACCGTCTACCATTTTCAGTGATATAACCACTGTGCCATGGTGAGGCTTTGTGCAAGATAAATTGTTTATTTATTTTAATGCATAAATTTTAAAACCTTTCATATCAGTGCCTAGTTATAAAAGTATTTTTTTAATATTTTGCTTATTATACAGTCTGATTATCAACGTTTTAAATTTCAAAATCTCGAATCATAAGTGTAGTCAGTGGCCAATATCCTGAATCAGGAACACTAAACATAAATAGAAATTTTTTATTCTATACTTTTTGAAGTTGAAATAATTAAGAAAGTAATTAAAAATTAGCGCAGATCTGATCGCTCTGTAAGCAGTTCTTTATAAAAGTTTTACATTTAAAAAGAGAGGAATGATTAAAAAATTTGAGCTTTCCCCTTTTAAAAAGTTGAAAATTTGATTCTTTTTTCTTATTCATTCTTTTTTCAAAAAGATTTGACGAAAATTAAGCATATTGTTAAATGTAGTAAAAATATTTTATCGTGTAAATTTATTTCGAATGTTCAATAGCAATCATGCATACAGTCTTCTATTTTAAGACAAGATGGTAATTTTGACATTTTAATTTGAAAGGGCAGGCCCATGGTCAGGATTTTTATTCGGGGAGGCTCAAATATTCAAATACCATAACTTAAACATAGGTATCATGGGGTCCTATGAAAGGTGCAAGAAAGAGCCCCCCACCCTCCGACATAGGCGCGGCATAGTGATCATTTTAAAAATACACTGGAACTTTTTGTATTTTAGTACTGAAGTGTCTGAAATACTGAAATAAGCCTTCTCTAGAATATGGGTCTTCCCTAGAATATAAGCCTTCCCTGGAATACTGGGTGGATTGTGGTAATGGGGCCCCTTGGGTGCCCCTCTCATGTAGAGAACGCGGGGCTGCAGAACCTGTTTCCCTAAATCCGCCCCTGTATATAAACATACATATTTGAACTTTCGGGGGGGGGGCGTAGCTCCTCAACCCTCCCCTTCCCTGGCTACGTGCTTGTCGAGGGGGAATTACAACAAGTGCTGCTGAAAAGTAAAATTATTATGCTCCTTATGCTTGTGCTAACAAATTTCAGTTTATAGATGAGTCAAAATTAATATGTGATTTTTTAAATGTGTTTAATTCACTGAAGTAAATTATTTTGTTTCTAGGTGTTTGCTTGGAATAAATCCTAACAGAGGATGCAAGAAGAATCCTGATGTGAAAAAACGTGAGGCCGTTAATATGAAAATTCTCAATTTACTTAATAAAATGTCGGCATATGAGCTGATTGACCACTAATTATATATTAAGAAATACCCATGAATACTGAAGAGCAAATGTATAAAATTATAAACAATAAACTTTGTAAATATTCCTTTGTTTGTACTTCGTAAATACTTTATAAATACTGTATTTTTTTCTTAAAATAAATCTAATTTTTCACAATTTTTCTTGACGTATTTCTTTGATTAATAATGGATAATAAAAAAATCTAAGCATAGATATATCATGTAAGAGTAATTTTAAACTCCTAAAAACTATTTCTGAAAAATAAGATGCATATATGTATATACATTAAAACCTCTACTAACGGTCACCTCCGAAGACTGGTCATCTCTTAAAACAGACACTGTTAGAAGTTTACAGAATTGAATTGAGACTATTGAACTAACATTATTGTGAACCTCCAAAGAACGGTTGTCTCATAAAATGGTCATTATTTTATGGGACCAAAGTAGCTGTTTTTCAGAGGTTTCACTCTATATATGTAGTATTTACTTGAACGATGCCATCACTACATTAATCAATAGTTTAGAAGCAAACATATATATTATTTTAATTACAATGACGTGCTACAATCACCTAAAAAATAAACCTTACAGTAAATACTTCCACTTCCCTCCCCATGCACATAGAAATTGATGGATAATATCAAGAAATAATTTTGAAAGCATTAAAAAATAAACTTTAAATTTAATGCTTGTAACATCTACACTCCCACCCCTGATCCATTGATTTGTGAAATTTTCATGCTTTGAAATGCATTGATTCATTTGAAATCAGCTTCTTTGATTACTGTTTTACTTGATTGATAGCAATCGTTCTTATAAACTTTCTTTTTTCAACACCAATATTTTATTTTGTACAGTTACTTAATTTTAAAGTATGCCCTTGGATGGAATTGATTGAAAATAATTAATGTCACATATGATTTCAAAACATACTCAAGAATTTATTTTCATTAACATTTCGTAGCAGAATTTTTTTACCACTTAACAGGGCCAAGGTCGTCGAAAGAAGCTTGTATATGATAAAATTTCTGAATTTTTTTAAGTAATTGTAAGTAAGTAAATTTTTTAAGTAATCTTAAGTAAGGTATTGAATTATTAAAAACAAAAGAAAGTTGTTATAAATACAAAATATATTTCATAAATGAACTGGTTTTTTCTGTAAATTCTGTAAATTCCTTAAATCAAGCTGTAAAAAAAATGGTTAAAGTCTGCTACATTGACAGAAATATAACGTCGACAAAACACGGGGAATCTGTAAAAATTACAGATTTCTGTAAATTAGATGGAGTATCTGGAAACAAATACAAAACATTGCTATAAAATAAACGGAGAATCTGTAAAAATTTTTAAAAATACAGAAGAAATCAGTAAAACGTATAGAAGATTTCTGTAAAAGAAACAGAGACTCTGTAAAAAATTACGGAAGACTTCTATAACACACAAAATATTTCTGTAAAATTGATGAAGAATCTGTAAAAAATTACAGAGGATTTCTGTAAAACGCACAGAGGATTTCTGTAAGATTGATGGAGAATCTGTAAAAAAATTACGGAAGACTTCTGTAAAACATACAGAAGATTTATGTAAAATAAACAGATAATATGTAAAAAATTACGGAAGACTTCTGTAAAGCATACGGAAGACTTCTGTTAAATAAACGGAGAATCTGTAAAAAACTACAGAAGACTTCTGTAAAACACACGGACGTTTTCTCTAAAATAAACAGAGAATCTGTAAAAATTACGGAAGACTTCTGTAAAACATACAGAAAATTTCTGTAAAATAAACGGAGAATCTGTAAAAAAACTACAGAAGACTTCTGTAAAACACACACAAGTTTTCTGTAAAATAAACAGAGAATCTGTAAAAATTATGGAAGACTTGTGTAAAACACACAGAAAATTTCTGTAATATAAACAGAGAATCTGTAAAAAATTACAGAACATTTCTGTTAAATATACGGAAATAAACTGGCGTCCTGGCTGACAGTTTTTTTCTGTAAATTTGACAGACTTTTCTTTGCAGTGTACTATCACAAGCATTTTAACTTATTTTTGTTTGCTGTTGAATTTTCCCGACATTAAAATAAAACATTTTTAAATAATACTAAAATTGAATTTAAAATTACCTATTTATTTATACTAATTTAGAACAAGACTATGTATTTAAAAGTGATTTTAATATTTTTTAGTCAGTTTTGTATTATTAGCGCTTGGGTGATCTAATTCTAGGAATGGCAATCACGAGGCACGGGAGCAAAGTTCCTCACTCCAAAAAAATTGTCTTCATACACCAAAAAGTTCAAAATGTTCTTTCCTTCATCATGTAATAAGAAATGTTAACTAATGGATATTTTGGTATAAGCGAATATAGGGCCATACCATACGTTCTCAAAAACTCCTGGTTTATTCATACATGAGTCTTTAAAACCATTGAATTAGTAGAACAGAAAATATATCGCTTAAGTCAATCTTTTGTTAGAAGTTTTGCTACAGATATTATTACAAAGGAAATTTAGCTGTGAGATTTGGGGGCCCTTATTGTTCCGGGGCAAGGGCTATTGCCCCGTATGCCCGTGTGATAATCAGGCTCTGATAAAAGCAACACTGAAATCGTTTTTATTATCATGAGGCCAAAAACCACACATAAAGACACCATCGAATGTCCATGACTGTTAAAATTAATGAATGTCAACTATTTTCTAATAAAAGGTGCAACCGAGAAGCAGCACGTTCCTCAACGGACCAGAGTATCTAATCTATCACGTAGCGAATATGTAACTCACAGCGTGTCTTCAATTCAAATGGGCTTGAGATTGAACCACTGAACACAAAATTTTTTGATTACCCGAAAGCCAGAAGGCTCAAGGATTAAGAAAAGGTGATCTTGTCGTCCAGGCTGTTGAAAAATGAAGGCTAATAATTCTATCATTTCCGAAGGGTTTTGGGGAACTGCATGGCTGATTCTGTGCAGTGTAGAGAAAACCAGCTTTAAGGGGCCATGCTCAGGCATTAAGACCAGGTAATCTTGACATCCAGGCTGTGGAATATGAAAGCTGATAATTCAATCATTCCCGAAGGACTCTTGAGCAACAGCATGGATGGTTCTGCACTGTGTAGAGAAAACAAGCTTTATGGGGCCTTTTATATGCACAAAGAAGAAGTCATTTAAAGCACTACTCCCCACACATGCACTTTCTTGAAGTTTTGGAATGTTGTAATTGTCACGACGAAAAAGTTAACAGGAAAGAAGGTGTATAGAATACTCTGAAGAAAAGAAGTTTACCACTGACAGTACAGGTAAAGTATGCACGATAGATCTTAAAAAGAAAATGGAACTACGTTAAAAGATGTCGTCAATCAAAACAGACAGTTCTTTAACAAAAGTTCTATAGCAAAAGTTCTTTAACAAAAAAGTACCGGTTCATGTTTGAAAGGATTTTCCGTTGTCCATAATCTACAGTATTAAATCTAACCATTGAATAGAATATATTTTAGACTATACAACTGGCAGAAGTGTCATGGATTAAGACCAGCCCAAGCAGCGAGAAATCCCCGGCCGCATCTCGGCAAACTATCTTCAAGCGACCCCTATTTCACTCGCACACCTCGGCGCGCGACCTCCGTTGTAGATTGGGGATATCCGGTTGGGAAACGGTCCTTTGAGTGTCCGCTCTCGAGCGATTCTGCGTGTCTCCGGACGATTTCCCGAGGACTCCCCGAGCGATTCAACGCGTCTCCGGGCGATTTCCCGACGTTTATAAATAAAATACTAATACACTATTTAAAGATTAAGTTTAATGCGTGACCTATAATAATATGAAAACTAATACAACAAAGAAAATAAATTTAAAAATATCTACTTAAAAGGATTAACTTAGAGAAGCTCGAGGCGCCAACAAAAGAAGAAAGACCGAACGGGAACGGGGACGACTACGTCACAGAATAATGATGCAGTCGCTAAGGGGAAAGCGAAGGAATAGATCTGGCGGGGAAGTTATGCGCACATCTGCAAATAAGACGTGCGGAATGGACGATAGACCGAGAGCTTCTCATGGGAGGTCGTATGGGTCATCTCCCAAAGTTTGAATGCGATGGATGACTCAGACGTTGGGAGGTGAGTTCCAGCGGACGTACTACCAAAGTCAGAGAAAAAAAGCGTACTACAAGCCGATAAAATAGATACTCGGCCGACTTTTTACCGAGCTATGTAGCTGCCTGGGTGGTGATCTTGACGTCATGGCTGTTGGAAAATGACGGCTGATAGATCTATCATTTACAAAGGCATCTTGAACAATTTCAAGGCTAGTTTTGCACTGTGTGGAGGGAACCAGATTTAAGTGGCCCTTCATATCCACAAAGAAGAAGTCACTTAATAAGGTAACCCCCGCACATGCATTCTCTAGAAGAAGAAAAAGCTACTAGGAAAGATGGTGTGAAGAATATACTATGAAGAAAAGAAGTTTACCATTGACGGCACAGGTAAAAGGATCCGCACGATAGATCTCTTTGAAAAGAATACGGAGCTACGTTAAACGATATAGTCAATCAAATGATCATTTTTTCATGTTCGAACGGATTTCCTGGTCTAACGAACTAGTCTAATGGAAAGATACACCAGGTGATCTTGACGTCCCGGCTTTTGGAAAATGACGGCTGTTAATTCTCTCATTTCCGAAGGCATCTTGAACAACTGGATGGCTGGTTTTTGGACTATGTGTAGAAAGCCATATTTAAGCAATTCTTCATATTTACTAAGAAAAGATCACTTAAAGCTGCACTCCCCACACTTTCACTTTCTTTAAGTTCTGGAATACTGTGGCCGAGAAGAAGAGAAAGTTACCATGAAAGAATCTGCCAAGAATACCCTGAAAAAAAGAAGTTTACTATTAACGGTACAGGCAACAGAATCAGTATGATAGATCTGCTTGAAAAGGAAACGCAGCTACATTAAACGATGTCGTCATTTAACCCCACACAGTTCTGTCCGTAGAACGAAAAAGCACCAATTCATTTTCGAACGTTTTTTCCGTTGTTCCATTTCTATCATTTCGGAAGGCCTCTTGAACAACTGGATGGGCTGTTTTTGCACTATGTGGAGAAAGCCAGATTTAAGCGGCTCTTCATACGTACCAAGAAGAAGTCGCTTAAAGCTGAGTTCCCCACACATTCACTTTCTTTAAGTTCTGGAATGGCGTGGCCGATAAGAAGAGAAAGTTACCACGAAAGAAGCTGCCAAGAATACCCTGAAGAAAAGAAGTTTACTATTAACAGTACAGGTAATACAATCCAGATGATAGATCTGCTTCAAAAGGAGACGGAGCTACTTTAAACGATATCGTCAGTCAACAACACACAGTTCTGTCTGTAGAACGAAAAGCACCGACTCATTTTCGAACATTTATACCGTTCTCCATACACTGCAGTTTGAGATCAAACCTCTCAACACAATATGCTTTACACAGAGCCACAACCAGAAGCAGCAAGGATTAAGGCCAGATGATGTTACGCCCACGTTGTTGGATATTTTCGGCTGTCGATTCCATTATTTTCGATAGCCTCTTTAGGAAGTGCATGGCTGTATCTGCAGTTTGTGGAGAAAGCCAGATTTAAGTCTCTCTTATATGCAATGAGGTGCGAATGAAGTTGGGAATTACTCATGTTTTAACCTTCTCTTGCTTTTCTGACTTCTTCTGAATTACGATTTATGCAAAAGCTTTAACATTTCAAAACTTTTTAATTTATGTATGCTTAGCCATTTTGTCCAGTAGTGGCATTGTCTTTCTTTAGCACTTTTATCAGGAAAATTATTCTAATTATGGAGGAAAGTAAGAACTGCTTGTTTCGACCAATTCATGTAGGATCGGACTTCGGATAACTTTATTAAGTGTTTTTTTTGCAGCAATACTGGTCTGAAATGTTTTGAAAGGGGCAGTCTAATGAAAACGGAACGGATGGGAAAAAGTAAGTAAATAACACCGGCACACACAAAAAAAAGCTGTTTGTACATCGGACGCTAACTATCTACCATCGGACACTATTTCGACCCACTGAATCCGAATTTCAAGTCAGTTTAAGCCGTGCACCCTCGCGTATCGAGTAAATTGAAAAAAATTATGAATCTAAGCCAAGCGTAATACTTATGTATTTAGTAGTACTTTAAAGTAGGTAAATAATTATTTATTTCAAATCTATGTAATTGTAAATTCATTTATTTTACTGTGAAACAAGGCGGTTTTTATCTTCATGGAAAATATTCTGGGGTTGCCTGCGGAGTCCTGATGGGGTTTCCCGAGGATTCCACGAGTGATTCAACACGTCTTCGACCGATTTCCGGAGGTTAAATACTTAATACACTATTTAAAGATTAACTTTAATGCGTGACCTATAATATGAAAACGAATACATCAAAGAATATAAATTTAAAAATATCTACTTACCAAGATTAACTTAGAGAAGCTCGACGCTCCAACAGAAGAAGAAAGACCGAAAGGGAACGGGGACGACTACTTCACAGAATGATGACGCAGTCGCCAAGGAGAAATCTAAACAATAGAACTGGCGGGGAAGCTATCAGCGCCATCGGGAAACATTCCTGCAACAGTGTTCCATGGACCTTGGTCAGACGTACGGAATGGACGACAGACCGAGAACTTCTCATTGGAGGTCGTATGGGTCATCTCCCAACGACCCGATGAATCAGACGTTGAGAGGTGAGTTCCAGCGGACGTTCTACCGAAGTTAGAGAAATACAGCCTACTGCAAGACGATGAAATAGATTGCCGTCCGACTTTTTACCGAGCTGTGTAGCTGCTTGGGAGGTGATCTTGACGTCATGGCTGTTGGAACATGACGGCTGATAGATCTATCATTTACGAAGGCCTCTTCAACAATCTCAAGGCTGGTTTTGCACTGTGTGGAGGAAAACCTCATTTAAGTGGCCCTTCATATCCACTAAGAAGAAGTCACTTACTGAGGCAATCCCCGCACATGCACTCCCTAGAAGTTCTAGAACGGTGTTGCTGTGAAGAAGAGAAAGTTATTAGGAAAGTAGTGTGAAGAATATACTATGCAGAAAAGAAGTTTACCATTGGCGGTACAGGTAATACATTATCTGCAAGATAGATATCCTTGAAATGAAAACGGGGCTACGTTAAACAATATCTTCAATCAAATGATCATGTGGTCATGTTCGAACGGATTTCCTGGTCTAACGGAACGTTAGACTAGGTGATCTTGACGTCTAGGCTGTTGGAAAACGACGGCTGTTAATTCTGTTATTTTCGAAGGCCTCTTGAACAACTGGATGGCTGGTTTTTGAACTATGTGGAGAAATCCAGATTTAAGCGCCTATTCATATACACTAAGAAGAAGTCACTTAAAGCTGAACTCCACACACTTTCTTTAAGTTCGGGAATGATGTGGCCGAGAAGAAGAGAAAGTTACCATGAAAGAAGCTGCCAAGAATACCCTGAAAAAAAAGTTTACTATTAAAGGTACAGGTAACAGAATTCACATGATAGATCTGCTTGAAAAGGAAACAGAGCTACGTTAAACGAAGTCGTCAGTCAACCCCACACAGTTCTGTCTGTACAACGAAAAATCACTGATTCACTTTCGAACGTTTTTTTCCGTTGTCCATACTCTGCAGTTTGAGATCAAACCTCTCAACACAGTATGCTTTACATAGAGCCAGAACCAGAAGCCGCAAGAATTAAGGACAGGTGATGTTACGCCCACGTTGCTGGAAATTTTCTGCTGTCGATTCTATTGTTTTCGATAGCTCCTTTAGCAATAGCATGGCTGTATCTGCAGATTGTGGAGAAACCAGATTTAAGTGTCTCTTTATATGGGCTAAGTTGCGAATGAAGTTGGAAATTTCTCATATTTTAAATTAATCTTGCTTCTCAGACTTCTTCTTAATTACGATTTATGTAAAAGCTTCCACATTTTAAAACTTTTTAATTTATATAACCGTAGTAGCAATAACCCATCGGTCGATGAGAGGCGGGTGAGTTAAATCCGAGGAGAAGGAGCAATGGCCGATCACGGCTTTTCATCCAAAAAAGGGGGAATTTCATCGGCAACTAGTACAAAATGTCCGCTCGGGGGGCCATAAAGCCGATCATCGTTTCCCGATGACTCCGATGAAATAACGAAAAGAAATCGATAAACTTTTTAAAAGATATTTGTTAATAAAAAATAAACAACTGGCAGCAAAAAATCCTTCCTCCCCCGGGCCCGAACCCTGAGCGTTCTGATTCCGAGCTAAGCGCGCTACCTCTATACCATCGAATCTTGTTATGTGTAAGGCAAAGTGTGAAGTACCGGTTATTTTAGTTTCAGATTGGGACTTTGGGTGAAATGTTGACAAAGTGTTGTTTAGCTATTATTAATAATAGTGAAATTATTCGATTGGTAAGAAATTAATTTCGCTTTTTACCAATGTATGTAAGTAGTAACAACATTCATAATTAATAATTAAAAAACAATATTGCCAATTGTATAGAAATTTTAGTGTGATTTTAACTTTCATATTTCTTGGATAACTTTTAAAAATTAACTGATTTCTCTACTTGCTGTTTACATTAAAGAGGTTTCAAAAGAGTTGCTCATTGTAATGAAGTTTCCGTTTTCTCTTACAATGCAGCTGACGCTCAAATAGATTTTCTTTTCTTTATTTTAAACACATTTTTTAAAAATTATTTAAATATTAAAAACGATTTTTATATAATAAACACTTACATTTTTTGTAAATATTTCTTTTCAAATTTAAATTTTGTGGGAGGGGGCAAGGGGGGGATACTACACCCCCTGCCCCCTCCCAACCCATATACAAGAAATTTGAAGTAAATTATGCGATTAATTCAAGAATTGTTCAAAATTTTCCTTAGATTATGCAAAGGCACATCTAAATTACGCAAATATTTATAGGAATTTGGGTAAAGTGTAAACCACTGGGGACACCTGCATGGCCCGATGACTATACAGCTGCAGTTTCGGATAAGATATTGTTTTTCGGTTTCCCATCGGCGAAACTGCTCGTCTAGATCACTTCTATCGATGAATAAAAATTCATCTATTGCAGATAAACAAAAGCTCACTTGCCGATGACTTAATTCGACGAGTCGATGAGTTAACGATGAGTCGATGAACGACCGAGCAGAAAACAAGCAGTCATTGCTACTAGGGATGCTTAGCCATTTTGTCCCGTAGTGGATCTGTCTTTATTTGGCACTTTTATCAGGAAAATTATTCTAATTATCGAGGAAAGTAGGAAACTGTTAGTTTCGTCAGACTCACATAGGATCTGACTTCCGATAACTTTATTAAGTGGGTTTTTTTTGCAGCAATACTGGTCTGAAATGTTTTGTAAGGGGAATTCTAATGAAAACGGAACTGATGGGAAAAAGTAAGTAAATAACACCGGCGCACAAAAAAAAGCTGAATCCGAATTTCAAGTCAGTTTAAGCCGTGCACCCTCGAGTATCGAGTAAATAGAAAAAATTTATGAATCTAAACCAAGCATAATTCTTATGTATTTCGTTCCGCTGAATACAAATTTAAAGTGTATTTAGATTATAAACCATTCTAAATCTCAAAAAATTGAAAAAAAAAACTTGAAAAATGCTAAAAATAGCAAAAATATGTTAAAAATAGCAAAAAATCGTCATTGTATTAATGAAAAACATTTTGTTGACCCAAATCAAAGAGGATTTTTATGTAATTTGATTTGCTTAATCCGAATCTACAATGTATTTGGCTAAGAATCCCTTTCAAGACTAATCTCCGTAACTGTAAATTCATTTATTTCACTGTGAAACAAGCCGGTCTTTATCTTCATGGAAAAATTTCTCGGGTTGCCTGTGGAGCAATGATTTTACCTAAAAATGTACGAAGCAAACAGATAGCCATGAAGGTCATTTTTGGACTTTAAAATTATGGAAATCTGGGAGGCATCGGGTCTACATAAGTGCTTTCCAGAGAGACTTCTTCAGAGTCGACTGGGTATGGAGTAGTAACAGCCTTGGAAGCAGGTGAGTTAACATGCCATTTAAAAAATTCCAACGATCATGTCATATTAAAATTTTGCCATGTTTGTTGGAAGCTACTTCATCAAGGCAACGACATACCACAACGTATGGGAAAAATTGGTTTTTAAATTTCCTGAGCACGAACCCCGCTTAAAAAGCAACAGAAAAATCGATCGATAATTATTACCAGACTTGAACAAGTCGTTTAATATGCTGTCCACAGTTTTTCATCCAAGACTGAAACCGAGAAAAAGCATGTTTCACTGGACACTGGAGTTCGTCGGGTGTCACGTGCTGATAGTGCCAACTTTCAATTCAGCTAAATTTGAAATCGAACTATTGAACAACATTTTTTACACAAACCCACAGCCAGACGTCGTAATGTTGGGATGAAGGATCTAATTGGGCAATCTGTTGAAATATGATGTGTGATAGACAAGTCTTTTCCGAAGGCTTATGAGCAGCAACATATCTGATTTTGCAATATCCAAAGAAAATTATCTTTAAGTCTTCTAATTATCTAGCACACTATATGCTGTAATGGTGAGGCTGTGCAAAAGACTTTCATTACGTTTACAATTAACAGAAAAGCTAACAGGAACCACAAGAACCGTTTCCTTGATTGTAAAATGGCATTACGAATCCACAACCCACATCAAAAACAACACTGAAATCATTTTTGTTATGATGAGGCCAAAAACCATACATAAAGACACCATCAAATGTCAATGACCGCTGATTTCACACAAGACATGTTCAATATATTGTCAACTGTTTTCTAATAAAAGGTGAAACCGAGAAGCAGCACGTTCCTCAACCGAGCAGAGTATCTGATCTGTCACGTAGCGAATATGTAACTCACAACGTATCTTCAATTCAACTAGGTTTGAGATTGAACCACTGAACACAATAATTTTTAGATTATTCCAAAGCCAGAACACTCAAGGATTAAGACCAGGCGAGCTTGACGTCCAGGCTGTTGAAAAATGAAGTCTGATAATTCTAGCATTTCCGAAGGGCTCTTGTGTAACTGCATGATTAGTTCTACACAGTGTAGAGAAAAGCAGGTTTATGGGCCAGGTTCAAGTATTAAGATTAGGTAATCTTGACGTCCAGGCTGTTGGAAAATGAACTCTGATAATTCAATCATTTCCGAAGGACTCTTGAGGAACAGCGTGGCTGGTTCTGCACTTTGTAGAGAAAACCAGCTTTAAGGGGCCTTTCATATGCACTAAGAAGTCAATTATAGCTGTACCCCCCACATTTGCACTTTCTTGAAGTTTTGGAATTTTGTACTTGTGAAGAAGAAAAAGTTAACAGGAAAGAAGGAGTAAAGAATACTCTGAATAAACGAAATTAACCATTGACGGAACAGGTAAAGGATCCGCACAATAGATCTCCTTGAAAGGAAAATGGAACTACGTTAAAAGATGTCGTTAATCAAAACCAGACAGTTCTATTTCTTTAACAAAAAAGTACCGGTCCATGTTTTAAAATATTTTCCGTTGTCCATACTCTGCAGTATGAGATCTAATCATTGAACAGAATATATTTTAGACTACCCCACTGGCAGAAGTGTCAAGGATTAAGACCAGTCAAAGCAGCAAGAAATCCCCGGCCGCATCTCGTCAAAGTGTCTTCAAGAGACCCCTGTTTCACCCGCCGGACCTCGTCGCGCGACATCCGTTGTAGGTTTCGGATGTCCGGTTGGGAAACGGTCCCTGGAGTGTCCGCTCCCGAGCGATTCTGTGTGTCTCCGGACGATTTCCCTTGCATTCCCGAGCAATTCAACAAGTCTCCTGGCGATTTCCGGACGTTAAATACGTAATACACTATTTAAAGATTAAGTTTAATGCGTAATCTATAATATGAAAACTAATACAACAAAGAATATAAATTTAAAAATATCTACTTACCAGGATTAACTTAGAGAAGCTCGACGCGCCAACAAAAGAAGAAAGCCCGAACGGGAACGGGGACGATTACGTCACACAATGATGACGCAATCGCCAAGGGGAAAAGCGAAACAATAGAACAGGCCGGGGAAGCTATCAGCGCCATCTGCAAATAGTCCCGCAACAGTTTTCCATGGACCTTCGTAAGACGTGCTTAATAGAGAACAAACCGTATGGGTTGTATGGGTAATCTCCCAACGTTTGAATGTGATGGATGAATCAGACGTTGGGAGGTGAGTTCGAGCGCACGTTCTACCGAAGTTAGAGAAAAACAGCCTACTACAAGCCGATAAAATAGATAGTCGGCCGATGTTTTACCGAGCTGTGTACCTGTGATCTTGATTCTTGATGTCATGGCTGTTGGAAAATGACGGCTGACAGATCCATTATTTACGAAGACCCCTTTATGAATTGCAAGGCTGTTTTTGTACTGAGTGGAGGAAGCAAGATTTAAGTGGCCCTTCATATGCACTAAGAAGAAGTCACGTAATCAGGTTATCCCCGCACATGCACTCTCCTGAAGTTCTAGAGTGGTGTGGTTCTGAAGAAGAGAAAGTTACCTGGAAGGATGGTGTGAAGAATTTACTATGAAGAAAAGAAATTTACCATTGACGGTACAGGTAACATGATCCGCACGATAGATCTCCTTGGAAAGAAAACGGAGCTACGTTAAACGATGTCGTTAATCTACAGCTGGCAGGAATGTTTTTTTAAAGATAAAGTACCTGTTCATTATAAAGGATTTTCCGTTGTGCATAACTTGCAGAGATCGAACCACTAAAAACAGTATACTTTAGACAACCACACGCCAGAAGTCTCAAGGATTAAGAGCAGGTGATTTTGACGTCTAGGCTGTGGCAAAATGACGGCTGATGCATCTATCATTTCCGAAGGATTCTTGAACAACTCCATGGGTGGTTTTGCGCTGATTGGAGGAAGCCAAATTTAAGTGGCCCTTCATATGCACCAAGTCACTTAATCATGGAATCCCCGCACATGCACTCTCTTGAATTTCTAGAATGGTGTGGCTGTGAGAAGTTAAAGTTACCAGGAAAGAAATTGTGAAGAATATACTATGGAAAAAAGAAGTTTAGCATTGACGGTACAGGTAACAGGATCCGCACGATACATCTCCTTGAAAAGAAAACGGAGCTATGTTTAACGATATCGTCAATCAATACCACACAGATCTGTTTGTAGAATGAAACCGGTTCATGTTCGAACGGATTTTCCGTTGCAGTATCAGATCGAACCATTGAACACAATATATTATGGAATACCCCACGGCCAGAAGTCTCAAGAATTAAGACCAGGTGATCTTGATGTTCAGGCTATTGGAAAATGACGGCTGTTAATTCTATCATTTCGGAAGGCCTCTTGAACAACTGGATGGGCTGTTTTTGCACTATGTGGAGAAAGCCAGATTTAAGCGGCTCTTCATATGTACCAAGAAGAAGTCGCTTAAAGCTGAGTTCCCCACACATTCACTTTCTTTAAGTTCTGGAATGGTGCGGCCGAGAAGAAGAGAAAAATACCACGAAAGAAGCTGCCAAGAATGCCCTGAAGAAGAGAAGTTTACTATTAACGGTACAGGTAATAGAATCAGCATGATAGATCTGCTTGAAAAGGAAACGCAGCTACATTAAACGATGTCGTCAGTTAACCCCACACAGTCCGGTTTTGTCCGGTTAGCATCACAGCTTGTGTTATTGATTCAATTTCAAATAAATTATCAATATTATGAATTTTTACTCATTTATTTATTTATATATTTCTGCTACATATTGTATATATATATATATACATACAGCCTGTAATGTTAACCGTTAAAGATTTCACGACTATCTGCAGGACAAATAATTATATTTAAAATAAACTGTTTGTGTTTTACAAGTAAGTACATCCAATTTATTTTACAAGGGACTCTACCGCTCTACATTTAGAGAAAACCGCCCTTCACTCCAAAATCATTAAATCGACAGAAGCGCAATACCTATTTTATAACTCTGTTTGAAGGAACAGAATTGGCAAAACAACCATTCACAAAATTAGATACATTTGCATGCTCCAAGCATCTGTTCCTTGATGAAGCATTCGCTAGGATTAAATTGTTTATTTTTAATACTTTTGGCTTATTAAATTGCTATGCTATTTGTAAATACCACACATCAGGGGGGACCTATTTTATTGATAATTTATATGAAATTCATTCATTTACGCAAGCTGTAATGTTAAGATTAATTTTGTTTTATTATTTGATTAAATTGGACATTAAAATGAACACAAGAAATATTTAAAAAACTTCAGCAACAACAGCACCGTAAATCAGCGCGGTTACGCTCGACGCCACGGACGCACGGACTTACTTTTGCATCAAGAAGGTATTTAAGCTGCATAGGCTGATTTTCGAATGTTCGGAGCTTGATTTCTTGAGAATGCCTGAAAGGTGCATTCTAAAATTTCCATCAGTGATTCTATGTCTTCTGAGCTATATTTGTGCCAAATTTCATTCATATCGTTGATTCCGAGATCGCGCCCTCTCCTTGTAAGAGAAGTCACTAAAGCTGGACTCCCTACACATGCACTTTCTTGAAATTTTCGAAAGGTGTGGCTGTGAAGAAGAGAAAGTTCCCAGGAAAAAAATCTGTGAAGAATACTCCGAAGAAAAGAAGTTTACCATTGACAGCACAGGTAACAGAATCCTCTGCATAGAAATCCTTGAAGAGAGAACGGAGCTACGTTAAATGATGTCGTCATTCAACATCACACAATTCCGTGTGTAAAAAGAAAAACTACCGGTTCATGTTCGAACGGATTTTTCGTTATGCATACTCTGCAGTTTGAGATCAAACCACTGAACACAATATATTCTAGACCATCCCACAGCAAAAAGCCTCAAAGATTAAGACCAGGTGATCTTGACGTCCAAGGTGTTGGAAAATGACGAGTGATAATTCTATCATTTCCGAAAACCTCTTGATCAACTGCATGGCTGGTTTTTTACTGTGTAGAGAAAGTCAGGTTTAAGGAGTCCTTCAAATGCACTAAGACAAAGTCACTTAAACCTGGAGTCTTCACTCATGCACTTTCTTGAAGTTCTGCAATGGTGTGGCTATGAAGAAGAGAAAGTTACGAGGAAAGAAGCTGTCAAGAATACCTAGAAGAAAAGAAAATTACCATTGACGGTGCATGTAACAGGGTCCGCACCATAAATCTCCTTGAAAAGGAATCGGAGCAATGTTAAACCATGTCCTCAATCAACACCACACAATCTGTCTTAATAAAAAAAAAGAACCGGTTCATGTTTCAACGAATTTGCCGTTGTCCATACTCTGCAGTATGAGATCGAACAATTGAACACAATATATTTTAGACAACCACACGCCAGAAGTCTCAAGAATTAAGACTAGTTGATGTTGACATCCAGGGTGTTGCAAAATGACGGCATATAATTCTATCATGTCCGAAGGCCTCTTGAAGAACTGCATGGCTGGTTTTGCACTCTGTGGAGAAATCCAGATTTAAGTGGGTCTTCATATGCACGAAGAAGGAGGCACTTAACTCTAGACTCCCCACACATGCTCTTTCTTGAAGTTCTGGAATGGTGTGGCTGTGAAGAAGTGAAAGTTACCAGGAAAGAAGCTGTCAAGAATACCCAGAAGAAAAGAAAATTATCATTGACGGTGCATGTGACACGATCCGCACCATAAATCTCCTTGAAAAGTAAACGGAGCAATGTTAAAATATGTCCTTCATCAACACCACACAATCTGTCTGTAGAAAAAAAAGTACCGGTTCATTTATCAACGAATTTGCCGTTGCTCATACTCTTCAGTTTAGACAAGAAAACCCTGAAAAAAAAAGTTTAATGTTGACGGTAACAGGATCCGCACGATAGATCTCCTTGAAAAGAAAGTGCAGCTACTTTAAACGATGTCGTCAATAAACACCACACAGTTCTGTTAGTAGAGCGAAAAAGGCAGGTTCATGTTCGAACGTATTTTCCGTTGTCCATACTCTGCAGTTTGAGATCAAACCTCTGAGCACAATATGCTGTACACTGCACCAGTACCAGAAGTCACAAGGATTAAGACCAGATTATCTTATGTCCACGCTTTCGGAAATCTTCGGCTGTCGAATCTATCATTTTCGATAGCCTCTTTAGCAACTGGATCGCTGTATCGATTTAAATGTCGCTTTATATGCACTAAGGTGCGAATGAAGTTTGAAATTTCTCATGTTTTAAATTGCTCTTTCTTTTCAAACTTCTTTTGAATTACGAATAATACAAAAGCTTCAACATTTCAAAACTTTTTAATTTATATATGCTTAGCCATTTTGTCCAGTAATGGCTCTGTCTGTGTTTGGCACTTTTATCAGGAAAAGTATTCTAATATGGAGGAGAGTAGGAACTGGTAGTTTCGTCCGATGCATGTCAATATGACTTCACATAAGTTTATTAAGTTTTTTTTTTTGCAGGTATACTGGTCTGAAATGTTTTGTAAGGGGTAGTCCATAGAAAACGGATGTGAAAAAGTAAATAAATAATCATTTATTTCAAGACTAATCTCTGTAACTGTAAATTCATTTATTTCTTTGTGAAACAAGACGGTCTTACTTTATGGAAAAATTTCTGGGGTTGACTGCGGAGCAATGATTTTACCTAAATATGTACGTATCAAATATAGGGCCAGGAAGGTCATTTTTGGACTTTAAAATTATGGAAATCGGGGAGAGATCACGTCTACATAAGTCCTTTCTAGAGATATTTCTTTAGCGTCGAAAGGGTATGCAGTAGAAACCGCCTTGGAAGCTGAGCCCGTTCAAGACAACTGTGGGCCCTGTGCAGAAGAAAAAGATTGGGCCCCTTGCAATAACCTCCCCCTTAAAAAATGATTATGATAGTTTTATACTGAAAGTTTTAAATATCTTACCCCTTCCAAACAAAAATTTTGTTATAAGTATTCTGAAAAAAAAAACGAATATAGTTACATGAAGTCAAAGAAACAGCTAGTTAAACATTACATCGGAATGCTATATTACAGTTGCTAACATGTACGGAATACAAGCATTTTTGTAAACAGTCATTTTTGTAAATATTTCTTAAAAATAGCAAATAATTCAAAAATTTTGCCTTTTTTTAACATTATAATTACTCTGTAAAAATGTATTTTTTTTCTACATATTGGTATACTATATTGACTATAGAGCATTTCGAAGATTTAAAAAGAAGTTTAATTTATACAAATGGAAATTTGAATTATTTTCATTGTTCATACTTTATAATTAAAGAAACCTTTAAGTTTTAAAATTTTTTATGCTTTGTAATTTTATTGTAAAATTATAAAAGTGTGAGATGTAAGATTTTTGGGCCCTAAAATCTGTGGGCCCTGGGCAGTTGCCCCGTTTGCCCTGCCGGTAATATGGCACTGCTTGGAAGCATGTTAGTTAACATTATCGGGCAACAAAATGGTGGCCGTCCGTCAGAATAGCGGAGCGTTTAGTTTTGAAGCCGTGCTTCGATGTTTGCAGAATTTCCCGTTTCCGGATTGCGTTAATTTTGGCGCAGTGAAAAAACTCGTGGCTCTTCCTCTTTCCCGGATGCAAAATGATGTCGGACGTGTATATTGCTCATTGACCTCACTTGGAGGACGTTTGTTAGACAAATGTTGCAGCAGTGAACGTTCGCGCTGCTCCTTCTGGTTAACAATAAAGGACACTTCTATACAAACACTCGCTTGCGTAATTACTTGGGCTCCATGCATGTTATATGATAAGTATTTTTCCATTTGACTGTCCCGAATAGTTTTGGTCAAGAATTGGAGAAACACAAAACCCATGATTGCGCTACTTTACTTTTATCGAACAGCTGGAAAAAAACAAAGCCCATGATTGCGAAGTTTTAATTTCAGTCAACAATTAGAAAAACGCAAAATCTGTGATTGCGTTTAGTTTTAAACTCTATACAAATAGACTATCTTTTTCAAATCAAGCACTTGCAATAAAATAGTAATATAACATTTACAGTTTTTATGTTATATATTTTCTGTTTTTATGTTATATATGGACATGATAGGCAGTTTGCTTAGAAAATAATTAATTTTTCGGAAAATACATTAAAAACTTTTAATAGCTAGAGATCATATTTTATTTTGAATTACCCAATTGTCAGAGAACATAACCATTGTTTATGAAATAAATATTCTACAAAGAATTCTAGTAAGTAATGTAGAATCATATACATAATATGCATCCATGTTGCAAATATCATTTTCATATCAAAGACATATCAAAGCATTGAAAAAGTATACCCTTAAAGACTTGAATATATCTACTTATAATAGCACCTACTTTAACTTTGGCACATGCTTCACAATGACCGAACAAACTATTATGAATCAATGGAGGCGCAATTGTAATAAAATTCCATTCTATTGAATTCTTTTTTACATAACCTCATTGAATTTCTTTAAAAAATTTCACACCTACTCCTAAAATAAAATATATTACTTAGTAAAGGCACTGAATGCTAAAAATAAAAAATTTTGGAAAACCCTTGTCCCAAGATAGTGAATAGTATAATCCTACATAATTAAAATAGCCTACATAATAAATATATGCAGAAATGTATTTTTTCTTACTAGAATTTTTAAAGAAAAAAACTAGCCTCGGAGTCTGTTTTTATGTTTATCTTATGTTTCAACTTGGGTAATTCAATGTACGTCAACGAATAAGATCTTTACAGCTGAAGTAAGGAGTGTGACAGAAACTTGTCTGGGAATTGCAATCAATTGTAACAACCCCAAATAATCCTCTAGAGTTTCCTTATCCGTTATTTGTGTTAAAAACATTCTTTCCTTGATTTCTACCAATTTTCAGTTCGAAAAGTTACTTGTAATCTGGACTATGAAGTTTTTATGTGTTTATTCAAATATTTAAACTTTTATGAAGGCGTTAGAATCTGGCTTATTTCTCAAAAGATTTTATTCTTTGTAGATATTTGAATGAATATAGAATGAAACAAAATACGACAGGAATACACTGTTAGTATTGAATATGAGAATGGCCCTTCCCTAGAGTAATTAATATTCCTGAAAGTAATATTCTAACAGACGATTCAATTTTACGCAGTATTGCGCTAAGTTGCAATTATGTTCTTATCTAACCAATTACCAACCATATTTTATCAAACATTTGTCCGAATTTTCTAAAAATCTTTGAATTTTAAATAAAAGATATTTGTCTTTAATTGATAATTATAAATCTCATTTTATTTAAGTAACGCATTTTTCTACATTTGAAGTTTGGTTGCAGAGTTTGCAGGGATACTACGATTAGAATTCGATTCCAGATATAAAAAAATGGGTCATCGCAGTACTGGGAGATAAATGCTTACGAAATCCATAATGCACATTTAAAAAATTTGATGTGGGCAACACATGACTTCCTTGCACGTCTATGAAATCAAAAATATTTTGGCGCACTTCATCCAAACTTATTTTGTTTGAAAGACATAAAATGCTGCAGTAACACCAAAGTTTAGTGATTTCTAACCAAATATTTCCGATATCGCCAAAAGGAGTTCAATTTGAAAGATTTGTTTTTGAAACTTAATTTGGCGATATTTCACCAAAAGCCGACAAGCTTGAGATAGTTTGCGAGATTTTGGGGATAGCCAAACTAGTAATTGACTACAGACTTTCAATGACTTGAATGTATCCTTACACCTTAATGTATTTAAAGTAATTTGGCTGACCCTGTAAATAAATTATCCAGTAGAATGCATTAGAAAAAGAAATGTACAGTCAGATGCTGCAGTATTTCTACATACAAAATTTCAAAATTCAACGGTTAAAAGTTTGAGAGTTAAGCGAAATTATTTTTGGTGCCAAATTTGGCGACATTTTGCAAAACTTGCCAAAGTTGATGATAAATGGCGAGATATTGGTCATGGGCCAAACACTGACTGACTATAGATGTAATACATTGAATATGTCCATAGCCATTAATGTACTGAAATTCTTTTGGGTGGTCCTGTAAATAAACTCTTCAGTAGATTGGAACCAAAAATCGAGCTGCACAACTACAATTTACAAAAATTTTGTATATGAAATTTCAACATTCTACGACTAACAATTTTTGAGATTTGAGAGTTAAATACATACACACGTACACCAAAAGTCGCCAAGCTTGGCGATTTTTGGTGCAATTCTTGAGGGAGGCACGTGACCGTGGTCGGACCATTACCTAACTATATGGTGCTTGAAATGGATGAATGTCTCTAAAATTTTCATTGGCCGTAATGTGCGGGAAATCTTTTGAGTATTCCTGTCGAAAAACTATAAATGATTAAGATAATTTTTTAGATGGAGAACTTCATTTTAAAACCCTTAACAGCATACATCACTTCTGAGTCGTTTGAAATAGCCTAATACCTCTAAAATACGCTTTAATGAATTTCTGCCCATAGAGTGTAATGTATTTAAATTATTTTGGACGTCCCTGTAGATAAACTATCCACTCGATTGGGGTCGAAAGAGAAGGTGCATAACTAGATGTTACAACAATCCTAAATGTAAAGTTTCAACATTCTACGTCTAATAGTTTTTGAGATATGCGATTATAATGAATTTCGGCCCATAGAGTGTAATGTATTCAGAATTTTCTGGGCGATTCTGTCGATAAACTATCCAGTCGATTGGGGCCAAAAGGGGAGGTGCACAACTACAGCACCTAGCAATCCTAAATATAAAGTTTCAACATTCTATAGCCAATAGTTTTTGAGATATGCGAGTTACATACATACAAACGTACATTCGTACGTACAGACGGCATGAAAGAACTGGTCAAAACAGACTCGCGGTCGGTCAAAATGGGTTGTAGACGCATTTATATGAATGTGCATCATAGCGTAAGATGAGATGGTTCGAAATATTTCTTAAAAGTAAATTTAGAGTTAGTCAAAATTGGCTTTTTCTTCGAAATCTGGCTCCAGAAATTTTTCTAGATCACATTACTTCCTTATACTCCGTAAAAGGAAGTAAAAAGAAATAATGCAAATATACTGCCTTAATATTAAGTTAACATCCAAAAAGCTTTGAAGATGAACCAGTGCACTGAATGATCAGAAATTCGAGTTGAATATGGTATAGCATAAGGAAAAATATTTGCATATTTTAGCAATAGATGATGACAGATAATGTGTTCGAGTAAAGGCGAGATTTTGAATCGTAATATGACAGCTATGACGTGAGTTGCGCGTTAAATTAACTGAAATTGTTCAATGAGTATAATTGCTTCAGATTTTTTTTTCTGAAGAACCGACTTTCATGTCATTTAAAAATTTTGCAATATTTGTTGGAACAACTCCATCAAGACGTACCACAACCGATTAAAAATAGGTTTTTAAATGTCCTGAGCTTGAACCCCGCATAAAAAGCAGCAGCGACATCGATCGTTAATTATTAACAGACTTGAACAAGACGGTTAATACACTGTCCACAATTTTTCGTCCCAAGTTGAAACCGAGAAAACGCATGTTTCACAGGACACTAAAGTTCCTCGGGTGTCACGTGCTGATAGTGTGCAATTTCATTTCAGCTAAGTTTGAAATCCAACCATTGAATAACAATTTTCACTGAAACCCACAGGCAGACGTCGCTAGTGTAGAGGTGAAGGATCTTAATGGGCAAGCTGATGGAAGTCTGATAAGAAAGATGTCTGATAGATAAGTCTTTTCCGAAGGCTTCTGAGTAGCAGCATGGCTCATTTTGCAATGTCCAAAGAAAAGTATCTTTAAGCCCTCTAATTATCAAGCACACAATTTGCTGTAATGCCATGCAAAAGACTTTAATTACGTTTACCATTAACACAAAAGGTAACAGGACCCACAAGAACCGTCTCCCTGAAAATAAAAAGGCATTACGAAACCGCAACCCTCATTAAAAGAGACACCAAAATCGTTTTTATTATTATGAGCACAAAAACCACAGATAAAGACACAGTCGAAGGTCAGTGACTGCTAATCTCACGCAAACATACTCAATATGCTGTCAACTGTTTTCTGATAAAAAATGAAACCGAGAAACAACATGTTCCTCAACCGACCGGAGTATCTCATCTGTCACGTTGCGAATTCGTAAATCAATGAGTGTCTTCAATTGAGCTAGGTTTGAGATTGAATCACTGAACGCAATGTTTTTTAGACTACCCCAAAGCCAGAAGTCTCAAGGATTAAGACCAGGTGATCTTGACGTCCAGACTGTTGGAAAATGAACGCTCATAATTCTATCATTTCCGAAAGCTTCTTGAGCAAATGCATGGCTGGTTCTGCACTGTGTAGAGAAAGTCCGCTTTAAGTGGCCTTTCATATGCTCTAAGAAGAAGTCACAAAAAGCTGGACTCCCCACACATGCACTTTCGTGAAATTCTGGAATGGTGTTTCCCAAAAGAAGAGAAATTTACCAGCAAAGAATCTGCCAAGAATACTCTGAAGATAAGAAATATAGCATTGACGGTACAGGTACAGGTTCCGCAAGAGATATCTCCTTCAAAAGAAAATGGAGCTACGTTAAACAATGTCATCAATAAACACCACACAGTCTGTTTGGTAAACGAAAAAGCACCGGTACATATTCGAACGGATTTTCGATTGTCCATATTCTGAAGTTTGAGATCAAACCTTTGAACACAATATTCTGTATACAGGGCCAACAGCAGAAGTCGAAAGGATTAAGACCAGAAGATTTTACGTCCAAGCTCTTAGAAATTGTCGGCTGACAATTCTATCATTTTTGAAGGCTTCTCGAGCAACTGCGTGGCTGTTTCTCCACTGTGTCGAGAAAGATGGATTTAAGTACCTCTTCGTAAGCACTAAGAAGAAGTCACTTTATCATGGGCTCCCCACACATGCACTTTCGTGAAGTTTTGGAATGGTGTGGCTGTGAAGAAGAGAAGGTTACCAGGAAAGGAGATGTGAAGAATACTCTGAAGAAAGAAAGTTTACCATTGACGGTGGAGGGGACACGATTCGTACGATACATCTCACTGAAAAGACAACGGAGCTACGTTAAAGAATGTCGTCAATCAACTCCACACAGTTCCGTTTGTAGAATTAAAAACTACCGGTTCATACTCGGGCGGATTTGATATTGTCCGTACTCTGCAGTTTGCGATCGAACCACTCAACACAATATTTTAGATCGCCCCACATCCAGAAGTATCAAGGATAAACATCACGTGATATTGACGGGCAGGCTGTTGGAAAAGTGCTACTGATAATCCTATCATTTCCGGAGGCGTTTTGAAGAACTGCATGACCGGTTTTGCTGTGTGGAGAAAGCCAGATTTAGGATGCCTTTCATATGCTCTAAGAAGGAGTAACTTAACGCTGGACTCTCCACAAATGCACTTTCTACAAGTTCTGGAATGGTGTGGCTGTGAAGAAGTGAATGTTACCAGGAAAGAAGCTGTCAAGAATAAGCAGAAGAAAAGAAAATTACCATTGACGGTGCATGTTCCAGGGTCCGCACCACAAATGTCCTTGAAAAGGAAACGGAGCAATGTTAAAAGATGTCCTCAATCAACACCACACAATCTGTCTAAATGGGTTTAAACAGAAACTGTTTAAATGGGTCTTCATATACACTAAGACGAAGCCACTTAACTCCCCACACATGCGCTTTCTGTAGTTCTGGATGCGCTTTCTTGTAGTTCTGGAATGGTGTGGCTGTGAAGAAGTGAAAGTTACCATTAAAGAAGCTGTCAAGAATACCCAGAAAAAAAGAAAATTACCATTGACGGTGCCTGTAAAGGAATCCGCACTATAAATCTGCTTGAAAAGTAAACGGAGCAATGTTAAACGATGTCGTCAGTTAACATCACACAATCTGTCTGTAGAAAAAAAAGTACCGGTTCATTTTTCAACGAATTTGTCGTTGTCCATACTCTGCAGTATGAGATCGAACAATTGAACACAATATATTTTAGACAACCACACGCCAGAAGTCTCAAGAATTAAGACCAGTTGATGTTGACATCCAGGGTATTGAAGAATAACGGCTGATAATTCTATCATGTCTGAAGGCCTCTTGAACAACTGCATGGCTGGTTTTGCACTGTGTGGAGAGATCCAGATTTAAATGGCTCTTCATATGCACTAAGAAGGAGTCACTTAACTCTAGAATCCCCACACATGCACCTTCTTGAAGTTCTGAATTGGTGTGGCTGTGAAGTAGTGAAAGTTACCGAGAAAGAAGCTGTCAAGAATACCCCGAAGAAAAGAAATTTATTGTTGACGATACGGGTAACAGGTCCTCACGATAGATATCTTTGAAAAGAAAATGGACTTACTTTACACAATGTCGTCAATCAACACCTCGCAGTTCCGTTTGTAAAACGAAAACTACCGGTTCATAATCGAACGGATTTTCCGTTGTCCATACTTTGCAGTCAGAGATAAAATATCTGAACAAAATATTCTGTACACAGTGCAACAACAGGAAGCCCCAAGGACAAAGACCAGATGATTTCACGTCCTTTCTGTTGGAAATGGTCGGCTGTCACTTCTATCAACTCCGAAGGCCTCTTGACTAACAACATGTCAGTTTCTTCACTGTGTGGAAGCTAGATTTAATTTTCTCTTCATATGCACTAGGAAGAATATATTTAAAGGCACCTCACACATGCACATTCTTAAAGTTTTGCAATGGTGTGGCTGTGAAGAACAGAAAGTAACCAGGAAAGTAGGTGTGTAGAATACTATGAAGAAAAGAAGTTTACCATTGACGCTATAGGTGACTCGATTCGCACGATACATCTCATTGAAAAGACAACGGAGCTACATTAAAGAGAAACGTCAATCAACTCCCCACAGTTTTATTTGTAGAATTAAAAACTACCGGTTAATACTCGGACGGATTTTACATTGTCCATACTCTGCAGTTTGAGATCGAACCAATCAACACAATATTTTAGATCATCCCACACCCAGAAATCTCAAGGATAAAGATCAAGTGATATTGACGCGCAGGCTGTTGGAAAAGTGCTACTGATAATTCTAACATTTCTGAAGGCGTTTTGAAGAACTGCATGTCCGGTTTTGCAGTGTATGGAGAAAGCCAGATTTAGGTTGCATTTCATATGCTCTAAGAAGGAGTAATTTAACGCTAGACTCCCCAAACATGCATTTTGTAGAAGTTTTGGAATGATGTGGCTGCGAAGAAGTGAAAGTTACCAGGAAAGAAGCTGTCAAGAATACCCAGAAGAAAAGAAATTACCATTGACGGTCCAGGTAACAGGATCCGATCCATAAATCTTTTTAAAGAGAATACGGAGCAATGTTAAACGATATCCTCAATCGACACCACACAATATGTTAGTAGAAAAAAATAGTACCAGTTCATGTTTCAAGGGATTTGCCGTTGTCCATACTCTGCAGTATGAGATCGAACAATTGAACATAATATATTTTAGAAAACCACACGACTGAAGTCTGAAGAATTCAGATCAGTTCATGTTGACATCCAGGGTGTTGCAAAATGACGGCTGATAATTCTATCATGTCCGAAAGCCTCTTTAACAACTGCATGGCAGGTTTTGAACTGTGGGGAGAAATCCAGATTTAAGTGGCCCTTCATATGCACTAAGAAGGAGTCACTTAACGCTAGACTCCCCCACACATACACTTTCTTGAATTCTGGATTGGTGTGGCTGTGAAGTAGTAACAGTTACCCAGGAAGAAGCTGAGAAGAATACTTAGAAGAAGAGAAGTTTAGAATTCACGGTAAAGTTTCAGGATCCGCAGGATAGATCTCCGCGAATGAAAAGTAAAGCTACGTTCAAAATGTCGACTCTCAAAACCACTCCATTTTGTATGTATAACGAAAAAGAACCGGTTCAAGTTCGAAGGGATTTTCTGTTGTCCATACTTTGCAGTCAGAGATCAAATCTCAAGACGAGATGATTTTACGTCCATTCTGTTGGAAATGGTCGGATGTCAATTCTATCATTTCCGAAGGCCTCTTGACTAAGAACATGGCAGTTTCTTTACTATGGTGAGAAGGCTAGATTTAATTTTCTCTTCATATGCACCAGGAAGAAGACACTTAAAGACACCTCACACATGCACATTCTTAAAGTTTTGCAATGGTGTGGCTGTGAAGAACAGAAAGTAACCAGGAAAGAAGGTGTGTAGAATAGTATGAAGGAAAGAAGTTTACCATTGACGCTACAGGGGACACGATTCGCAAAATACATCTCAATGAAAGGACAACGGAGCTACGTTAAAGAATGTCGTCAATCAACTCCACACAGTTCAGTTTGTAGAATTAAAAACTACCGGTTCATATTCGGACGGATTTAACGTTTTCCATACTCTGCATAATGAGATCGAACCACTCAACGCAATATTTTAGATCGCCCCACAGCCAGAAGTATCAAGGATAAGATCAGTTGATATTGACGCGAAGGCTGTTGGAAAAATACTACTCATAATTCTATCATTTCCGAAAGCATTTAGTGAAGCATGGCTGGTTTTGCAGTGTATAGAGAAAGACAGATTTAGGTTCCTCTCACATGTTCTAAGAAGGAGTAACTTAACGGTAGACTCTCCCCACATGCACTTTGTACAAGTTCTGGAATGGTGTGGCTGTGAAGAAGTGAATGTTACCAGGAAAGAAGCTGTCAAGAATACCGAAAAGAAAAGAAAATTACCATTGACGGTGCATGTAACAGGATCCGCACCATAAATCTCCTTGAAAAGAAAAC
Source organism: Cheiracanthium punctorium (assembly GCA_038373885.1). Lineage (NCBI taxonomy): Eukaryota > Metazoa > Arthropoda > Arachnida > Araneae > Cheiracanthiidae > Cheiracanthium > Cheiracanthium punctorium. The sequence continues at coordinate 1,652,775 of JAWZYV010015614.1, read as the reverse complement.
GGAGCAATGTTAAACGATGTCCTAAATCAACACCACACAATCTGTCTGTAGAAAAAATAAAGTACTGGTTCATTTTTGAGCGAATTTGTCATTGTCCATACTCTGCAGTATGAGATCAAACAATTGAACAGAATATATTTTAGGCAACCACACGCCTTAATTCTTAAGACCACTTGATGTTGACATCAAGGGTGTTGCAAAATGATGGCTGATAATTCTATCATGTCTGAAGGCCTCTTGAACAACTGCATGGCTGGTCTGTATGGCTGGTTTTGCATTGTGTGGAGAAATCCAGATTTAAACGGCTCTTCATATGCACTAAGAAGGAGTCACTTAACTCTAGACTCCCCACACATGCACTTTCTTGAAGTTCTGGATTGGTGTGGCTGTGAAGTAGTGAAAGTTACCGAGAAAGAAGCTGTCAAGAATACCCCGAAGAAAAGAAGTTTATTGTTGACGATACGGGTAACAGGTCCTCACGATAGATATCTTTGAAAAGAAAATGGACTTACTTTACACAATGTCGTCAATCAACACCTCGCAGTTCCGTTTGTAAAACGAAAACTACCGGTTCATAATCGAACGGATTTTCCGTTGTCCATACTTTGCAGTCAGAGATAAAATATCTGAACAAAATATTCTGTACACAGTGCAACAACAGGAAGCCCCAAGGATCAAAGACCAGATGATTTCACGTCCTTTCTGTTGGAAATGGTCGGCTGTCACTTCTATCAACTCCGAAGGCCTCTTGACTAACAACATGTCAGTTTCTTCACTGTGTGGAAGCTAGATTTAATTTTCTCTTCATATGCACTAGGAAGAAGACACTTAAAGACACCTCACACATGCACAGTCTTAAAGTTTTGCAATGGTGAGGCTGTTAAGAAGAGAAAGTAACCAGGAAAGAAGTTATATAGAATACTATGAGGAAAAGAAGTTTACCATTGACGCTACAGGCGACTCGATTTTCACGATACATCCCATTGAAAAGACAACGGAGCTACGTTAAAGAGAACCGTCAATCAATTCCACACAATTCAGTTTGTAGAATTAAAAACTACCGGTTCATACTCGGACGGATTTTACATTGTCCGTACTCTGCAGTTTGAGATCGAACCACTCAACACTATATTTTAGATCGCCCCACACCCAGAAATCTCAAGGATAAAGATCAGGTGATATTGACGCGCAGGCTGTTTCAAAAGTGCTACTGATAATTCTATCATTTCTGAAGTTGTTTAGAAGAACTGCATGTCCGGTTTTGCAGTGTATGGAGAAAGGCAGATTCAGGTTGCCTTTCATATGCTCTAAGAAGGAGTGACTTAACGCTAGACTCTCCACACATTCACTTTGTAGAAGTTCTAAAATGGTGTGGCCTCGAAGAAGTGAAAGTCTTCTGGAAAGAAGCTGTCAAGAATACCCAGAAGAAAAGAAAATTACCATTGATCTCAAGAATTAAGACCAGTTGATGTTGACATCCAGGGTGTTGCAAAATGACGGCTGATAATTCTATCATGTCCGAAGGCCTCTTGAACAACTGCATGGCTGGTTTTGCACTGTGTGGAGAAATCTAGATTTAAGTGGATCTTCATATACACTAAGAAGGATTCACTTAACTCTAGACTCCCCACACATGCACTTTCTTGAAGTTCTGGAAAGGTGTGGCTTTGAAGTAGTGAAAGTTGCCGAGACAGAAGCTGTCAAGAATACCCGGAGAAAGAAGTTTATTGTTGACGATACGGGTAACAGGTCCGCACGATAGATATCCTTGAAAAGAAAATGGACTTACATTACATAATGTCGTCAATCAACACCACGCAGTTTCGTTTGTAGAAGGAAAAACTACCGGCTATCATGTTCGAGCGTATTTTCCGTTGTCCATACTCTGCAGTATGAGATGGAACCATTGGACACAATATATTTCAGACTTCCCCGTAGCCAGAAGTCTCAACGATTAATACCAGGTGATCTTGACTTCCAGGCTGTTGGAAAATGACGGCTGATAATTCTATCATTTCCAAAGGTCTCTTGAAAAACTGCATTGCTGGTTTTTGCACTGTGTAGAGAATGCTGGATTTAAGCGGCCCTTCATATGTACTAAGAAAATGTCACGTAAACCTGACTCTCCAGACTTGGACTTTCTTGAAGTTCTGGAATGGTGTGGCTTGTGAAGAATGGAAAATTACCATTAAAGAATCTGTCAAGAATGACCTGAAGAAAAGAAGTTTGCAACTGACAGTACAGGTAAGAGAATCCGCACGACAGATCTGCTTGAAAAGGAAACAGAGCTACGTTAAACGATGTCGTCCATCAACACCACACATTTCTGTTTGTAGAATGAAAAACTACCGGTTCATGTTTGAACGGATTTTCCGTTGTCCATACTCTGTAGTATGTGATGGAACTATTTAACACAATATATTTTAGACTGCCCCACAGCCAGAAGTCTCAAAGATTAAGACCAGGTGATCTTGACTTCCACGCTTTTGTAAAATGTCAGCTCCGAAAGTCTCTTGCACAACTGCATGGCTTTTTTTGCACTGTGTGGAGAAAACCAGAGTTCAGTGACCCTTCATATGCACTAAGAAGAAGTCACTTAAGGCTGCTCTCTCCACACATGCATTTTCTTGATGTTCTGGAATGGTGTGATTATGAAGAACAGAAAGTTACCAAGAAAGAAGCTTTGAAGAATACCCCGAAGGAAAGTTGACTATTAACGGCGCAGGTAAGAGAATCCGTCAAATGATCTGCTTGAAAAGAAAATGGAGCTGCGTTAAACGATATCCTGAATCAACACCACATACTTCTGCTTCTATAACGAAAAGCACCGGTTCAAGTTCCAAGGGATTTTCCGTTGTCCATACTCTGCAATTTGAGATGAAACCTCTGAACACAATATGCTGTACACAGCGCCGCATGATGATTTTAAGTCTACGCTGTTGGAAAGTGACGATTATCAATGTTATCATTTCCGAAATCCTCTTGAGCAACTGCATGGCTGTTTCTGCGAGTAGCCTGGTCGGTATACCATCTATTAAATAAGCGAGGAGGTAAAAGAGGTATCACTTACCTCCTTCAAAGGCGTAAGTCCGTTTAACTCCTCCGTCATCCCGCTAAATTAGCTGGAACGAAAACTGGAATACACGACATTATTAATTGTATATATTTTAGTTTCGTGCTCTTGAATGAGTACAATATATTTATTTTCCGTCTAAGTTATACAATATACATTTTAAGAGGAATATCATGTTTACAAAGATTGAATTTTGGCTGGTCGGGATGTCGACCGCTTAGCAGCAGCGCATGGAAGAGAGTGACTTGAAAGTACAGCATGCATGCGTTCTTGCCCCCACGGTTGCCAGGGGCCCCATAGCACGTGTTAAGTAAGGGGCCCTCGTTTGGGTAATTATCACATGCAGATCCATACATCTACATGTGCGGACATCGACGCGTGCAGGAGAAACTGGGTCAGGGAAAGAGTTCGAAAGTTTCATAGTTTTATATTTCCCAACACTCCTGCCTAAAACTTGAAACGTTCAATAATCGTTCAAAATGACAGTTCTATGTCCTATAAAGCTCCTTCGTGGAAGAGCTTTTGTCAGGATGTCTGCAGTCATTGAGTCAGTGGGGACGTATTGAAAAGTTATCACCTTGTCTTCTACCAAATGCTTGAGAAGATGGTATCTCAGGTCTATATGTTTTGTTTTGTGATGATGTCTGTCTGATTTGGCCAATTTAATGCACGATTGGTTGTCTTCAAACACGGTCACTGGATAGTCTTGCGGCATGTCCAGTTCCTTTAGTAGATTTATTAGCCACGCAATTTCTTGTGCAGCACTGGCAGCAGAGACGTATTCCGCCTCAGCTGATGACAATGTCACGCACAGCTGTTTCTTGGAAACCCAGTAAATAGGATTATTTCCTAGCATAAATAGATTTCCAGAGATGGATTTTCGATCTGCTGGATCGTTGGCCCAATCTGCATCTGCGTAAACTTTTAGGACAGGTTCCTCAAAATTTGTAAAAGTCAGTTTAAGGTCAATTGTTGTCTTGAGGTATCTGATGGTTCTTTTGACGGCTTCCCAATCTTTCGCTCTGGGATTTTGATTTCTTCGGCTTAAGATGTTCACAGCGGCACTTATATCTGGTCTAGATATGGTGGAAATATATAGTAGTGCACCTACAGCCTGTCTGTATTTAGTGTTGTTTGGCAAGAGATTTTCGTCATCTAGTGTTTTAATGTAGCCTGGCTCCATGGGTGTTTCTGTTGGTTTTGAGTTTTCTAAACTGAATTTAGTTATTAGTTCTTGAATTTTGTTAGTTTGATCAAGTGTCATTGTGTTTTTATTTGGTCGATTTATGTTTATGCCTAAGTAGTATTTGGCTTCGCCTAAATCAGTTACAGGGTATTCGCTCTTTAATTTATTTATGAGTTTGTCAATGTTTTGATCTTCTCCTGCGATTAGTAGATCATCTACATAAACAATAACATATGTCGTTTTGTTATTTACTGTTTGTTTATACATGCATTTGTCAACCGAGCTCTGTTGAAAGCCGAATTTGGTTAGAGATTGGTGGATTTTTAAGTTCCAAGCTCTAGCAGCTTGTTTCAGCCCATATATTGCCTTTTTAAGTTTACAAACTTTGTGTTCCTCTCCGGGGATTACATGCCCTTCGGGCTGATGCATATACACTTCTTCCTCTAATTCTCCGTGTAAAAATGCAGTTTTTATATCGATATGTCTAAGACTTAAATTTTTATATACAGCCATTGCCAAAAAACTCCTTATCGTTGTATGAGACGCAACAGGTGCAAAGGTCTCGTCATAGTCTACTCCGTATTTTTGGGAGAAACCTTTGGCAACAAGCCTTGCTTTGTATTTTTCTACTGAGCCTTGACTATTATATTTTAATTTAAAAGCCCATTTGCATCCAATAACTTTTGTTCCAGGGGGGGCTACAACTAAATCCCATGTGTTATTATCATGAAGTGAATTTATTTCGTCTAGTGTTGCGTTTACCCATTTTTCCTTCTCCACGGGGTTTTCCATTTTTTGAATTTCATCCCAACTTTTAGGTTCTACTATCCTGGTATTATTTATTACATATGCAAATCTATCAGGAGGAACGCCTTTATTACTCCTCTCTGATCTGCGAGGATAATTTTGTGTACCATTTGAGTTAGCAGGAATATTATTTGGATTTTGTACATTGTCGCCGGCGCTATCTAATTCAACACCGATCAATTGCTGTATAGGTTGAGGATTACCGCTGTTTGATTTTCCTTCCCCGTTATGTGATTCATCATTTTTAATTATTTCCTGATTTCTGTCTTCTAGGAATTTGACTGTTCTACTTATAATTACATTTCTACCGTTGGTACAAATTCTATATCCCTTACTCCTATTATCATAACCTACGAATATCCCTTCTGTAGCGGTGTTGTCAAGTTTTCCTCTATGTAATTTTTGAATATATGCAAATGCGCGACAACCGAACGTTTTAATATTTGATAGATCTGGTTTACGACCAGTCCATTTCTCATAGGGAGTGGAATCACAGGATTGTGTAGGGAGCCTATTTTGCAAATACGTCGCAGTGTTAATGGCTTCCCCCCAAAAGGAGTTAGGTAAATCACCCTCCTTAAGGAGACACCGACACATCTCCATCAAGGTGCGATTTTTGCGTTCCGCAACCCCGTTCTGAGGTGCAGAGTACGGAACTGTCAGTTGGTGATCTATTCCCTCTCTCTTCATATATTCATCAAATTCTTTCCCTATGTACTCCCCTCCGTTATCGGAACGGATTGCCTGCACTTTTCTTCCAAACTTATTTGCGGTCATTGCCACATACTCCTTAAATTTAGAGAAAACTTCATGTTTATTTTTTAATAGATATATTACAGTAAACCGGCTAAAGTCATCTATGAAGGTCAAAAAATAGTATTTCCCACCAATTGTTGGGGTTTGCATTGGTCCACAGAGGTCAGTGTGTACCAATTCTATCGCCTTTGTGGCTCTGAAACTCGCAATTTTTGGATATGGACTATCAGAAAGTTTCGACATAATACAGGTTTCACATACATTATCATGTTTACATTCATCTATTTCAATCCCTATAGCCAAATCTTTATTCACTAATTCTTTTATATGATTGACATTTCTATGACCCAATCTTTTATGCCATTTATATATACAATTTTTATTTTCACATACGTTAACTAAGTTTGCGGTGTGGTATGCGGCATTGTTTATATTACACTCATACAAATTATTATTTACATAACCTTCAATATAAGTTTTATCCCCATGTATAATTTCACACTTGTTTTTGTCAAATACCACCGTACAACCGTTCTCAGTTGCCCTTTTTACAGACAGTAAATTTGCTTCGATTTCGGGTACAAATAGAACATTACGCAGTGTAATTTTATTAATCTCTCCTCCCGATGTTTTTGCCTTGAATTCTATGTCTCCTGACCCGTAGGAGGTCAACGATTTTCCGTTAGCAATTACAACATCGCTTATATTGGTGTCATTTATTCTAGTGAATAAATTTTTATTATTTGAAATGTGTGATGAACTGCCAGAGTCTATTATCCACTTTTTACCTGGACTTCCAGCTAATAGTGCTAAATTTTTAAATTTAGATGCGGTGTCACTAGCTCTATCTGTATAATTTCGGTTCGACTCTTCCTCAAATCTGTGTCTATCGTTTGATTCAAAGCATAGTGATGAATTAGCTTGTTTGGATGTGAAATTTTGATTTTTGTATCTTGTGTTATTGTTCTGTAATTTCTTAAGGTGCCAGCATTCTAATTTTGTGTGATTTTTCATTTTACAGTGTGAACAATATTTAGTTTCTCGTCTATAATTGTTGTTGTGTTTTTTGTTTGTTTGAAATGCTTTAGTAAAATTTTCAGACGGTCGGCTATTCTCAATACGTCTGTTGTATTCATCTATTAGCTTGCTTCTAATAAACTCCGGATTTAATTCCTCTTCAGGTCTCGCTTCTAGTGCCGTTATCAGCGTGTCATAGCTCTCCGGCAGGGAACATAAAAACAACGCCGATATGTGAGAGTCACTGATCTTTTCCCCTATGGCCTTTAACCTCTCAACCAGTTCGAGTATTTTAGTCGTATGCTCTAGCATATTTCCTCTCTCGTCAAGTTTTGTGCTATATAATTTTCTCAATAGATACAGCTTGCTAGAGAGGTTACACCTTTCGTGTATGGTCCTCAGAGCTTCCCATGTAGCCTTTGCGGTTGTGAGATTTTTCACATGTACTATTTGGGAATCTTCAATGAATAAATTGATTAAGGCTCTAGCCTTGTTATCTTTCTTTCGCCATGTATCGGTTATTGGCGTTGGCGGATCATCTGTTAAGAGATCATTAAGATCTTCTTTTATCAACAGCATCTCCAATTTGAATTTCCAGTTTGAATAATTATGTTGGTTTAATTTCTCAACCACTTGGCTTTCTTTAAATGAAGCCATATTAATTTTTTTTTTGTTTCACAATGTCCTCAGAAATTTTAATATTCTTTCAAGGCACTGAGACTATTCAGTCTCATAATCTATTAAATAAGCGAGGAGGTAAAAGAGGTATCACTTACCTCCTTCAAAGGCGTAAGTCCGTTTAACTCCTCCGTCATCCCGCTAAATTAGCTGGAACGAAAACTGGAATACACGACATTATTAATTGTATATATTTTAGTTTCGTGCTCTTGAATGAGTACAATATATTTATTTTCCGTCTAGGTTATACAATATACATTTTAAGAGGAATATCATGTTTACAAAGATTGAATTTTGGCTGGTCGGGATGTCGACCGCTTAGCAGCAGCGCATGGAAGAGAGTGACTTGAAAGTACAGCATGCATGCGTTCTTGCCCCCACGGTTGCCAGGGGCCCCATAGCACGTGTTAAGTAAGGGGCCCTCGTTTGGGTAATTATCACATGCAGATCCATACATCTACATGTGCGGACATCGACGCGTGCAGGAGAAACTGGGTCAGGGAAAGAGTTCGAAAGTTTCATAGTTTTATATTTCCCAACACCATCGGCCTCCAGATCGTAAGATGCGATGTTCGAGTCCCGCTTCCGGTAAGTGAGAAAAAATAAAATCCAATCCACGAACTTATTCTAAAATTCAATAAGATATGGCAGCATTAAATTATAGTAATTAACTAAAATTCATTAATTAAATAATTCATTAACCCTTTAAGCGGTCAATTTTTTTACCGAAATGCTTCCAAAAAAGGCATATTTTGAAAGGCATATGATGAATTATTCCCGCTCTCTCGCTAGGAAGAAAAACCCTGATGAAAAGCATTTCAGTTACATTGATAAGCCAGGCCATCTATTGAAAAATATTAATACTAAATAGTATCTTCACAATAATGAAATATACGGGCAAATCAGAAAAAGAAAGGAGACAATATCGATGCCCTTACGCTATACGGGCAAACCAGTTGAGGCCAATTTTGGGTAGCACGTACAATGGACGCGCAAACCACTTAAGGGGTTAAAATCAGTTCTAAACTCTAAAAATTTCTAGTCCAAAACTAAAAAGGTAGTTCCTAAACATAACACCAGCACTAAGAATTCAATAAATATGGCAGCACTAAAATTAATTAATAATTAAATAAAATTAACAAAAATAAATTAAAATCTGTATCAACATTTACAAGTCCGGACTAAGATTCTGAGAAAAATTTCTAAATCCCATACCAAAACTAAATACTGTTGCTAATCAGTTAAAAGAAATTCAGTGATGCCACCCCGTAGAAAATAGCCTCGTACTCTTTCACGAAAATAAACCGAAACTAAAAGCAGCCTCCATATTCAGCAAAAATACAACTTGACCATCCAGGAGGAAAGAACCTCAACTCAACCAACAGTAGGAAAGTAACTCAACACCACTCGTTACGTCACTTCCGGCCACGCCCCCTTTGACGTCGTATCCACGCGCCCTTGATGACGTTATTTCCGCCGCAGCAGCAGCTGCTCTTATTTTTTAGAAAGTGTTTTCAAATGTAATCCTAAAAGCATTCCTTAAAGTATGCTAAAAAGGACGACAAAATAAGTGTTCTGAAAAGTATTCTGAAATGGTTTCCAAACAGTGTTTTCAAATGTGTTCCAAAAAGTGTTCTCAAAAAGGGGACAAAATAAGTGTTCAAAAATGTGCTCCGAAATAGGTTCCAAAAAGTGTTCTAAAATGTGTTCTAAAAAGTGTTGTCAAAATGGGGACAAAATAAGTGTTCCAGAAAGTGTTCTGAAATGTGTTCCAAAAAAGTGTTCTAAAATGTGTTCCAAAAAGTGTTCTCAAAAAGGGGACAAAATAAGTGTTCCAAAAAGTGTTCTAAAATGTGTTCAAAGATTTGCAGTGTATTGGTTCATCTTCGAACGGATTTTATGTTATGCATACTCTAGTTCCTCCCATTGAAGATGAAATCGGCTTCTCCAGTTCTTAAAATGAACCATTGCCATTCATGTTCCGTTCTATGTGAGCGAGAAATTCTATAGCAAAATTTTTGCTTATGCATAGGTAAAACACCATGTACCTCTCATTTTTTATGACAAATGCAATGTCCCGTGCACGTGACACCTCTTTTATTTTATATATTATAACTGTAAAGTGCCTTGCTGAAATTTGGATTTTTTTTCTTTTCTTTTGCCATAGTCTATTTCTGCCTTCTTTAGTACATGGAGTTAAAATTTCACATGATTCTGAGTAGAAGTTCTTTCTTTTAAAGCTTTTTAAATGCTGAATTTTTTTTATAATCATTTAGTACATTCCGTTAATATTATTATTAAAATACAAATTTAATTACCAGGTGAGTTAAAAGTAGATGTTACAGCGATTATAGCTTAAACTATGAGTGTTAGAAACATTCTTCCAATTAGAAAGGTTATTAAAGATATGGGTTTTCGGACATCAAAACTTTTTGCATAGAGCGGCATACATATTAAAATACAAAACTTAATTTCTATATGTTTCCTACTTTCCTATTTTTCTTGTTTGGTGAACCATTGCTTTTTGTCTAATAAGGTAAATAAAATAGACCCATGTCAGCATGGAATGGTTTCCGAGACATCACAAGTTGAAAAATTTAGAATTTTTCACCGAACACTAAAGGTATGTCTGAAAACAGAGAAAAGTGTAATTATTTTTCAAATGATGATGATTTACTCGTATGTTAGAGGTAATGCAGCAGTTATGTTTGACTTCTGAAAATCCGATTTAGCTAGAATTCTTCTTGTAATTTATGCTTAGCAGTTGCTAGTAACAATTAACTCACACCATTTTCTTTATTTTTCGCTGTTACGCTTTGAAACTTCTTTTCTGGAACTATGACGTAATTAGTGGATTGCTCGTAACTCACAAAATATACAGACTGTAGCGCTGACAAATTGGTTTCAGGCCTTTGTGCTCAAAGAGTTCTATAAACTAGGGGTTGTGACGAATTTAGTATGGAAATCTCGGACTAAGAGGGTCAGATGACATTTCGGGAGGAAAAGGGGTGTGACTAAAATATCAGCATCTTACCCTGTATAGCTTATCAACTACGTGGATGACCCCTAAGCACTACATTATCGAGTGCTTCTATTATATTATCGGAAATTTCATGAAGCAGTACTGATCAGTACAGGTAAAAATAACCTCAAACTTTTAATCTGCAAAATTTCACACTCATTATGTTATTTATTTAGACGCACAGTGACTGACCTTTGATCTGAAATGGGACACTATAGCTCTAGATTGTATCTCACCTTTAACACATGTTTTTACAGCCGCAGACTAATGAAACAGATTTTGTGACAATTTTAACGATTATTTTTACACTTTGGTTATGGCAAAAAAAATTTTGAGGTTTCTGTTACATTAGAGATTCAACCAGTGACAGCAGACAGCATGTCGCTATATGATAAATCGCCGAAAATTGGAGGGCCATTGGCCTGTCAGTTATCCCAATAAATCAAATCTATGTAATCGGAATCTGTAAAACTTAATGTGGGAATAACGTGCCTTATTTCTTCGAGTTTTTCTTATTTTGCTTTCATTATTCTTCTAAACGCCAACTGTGCTATCAAAATGATCTGCGCTTCTCATACTCAGTAGTAAGTTCTCTGGTTGGACGAACTAAGCGTTGCGTTAAATAACTTTATAAACAATTTTATAAACAATTTTCTTAAATCTTCATCAGATATTTTGAGAAATGAATTATTTCCCAAGCATGCTCACGAGCATCTTCATAAAAGGGTTCGAATTTCATACAAAATTACACTTGTGTCTACAGTTTTGATATAAAAGTAACTAACGGCTTCAGTTCCTTTGTCGATCTTTTTCGAACTGGTGTAAAGACGGAGAAAGCGGTTTGTGAGCCATCTAGGATGCCATCTCAGCTATCGAAAATGTGATTTTTCTTTCGGACCTCTTTTCAACGAGACCTCTTTTCTCCGAGCAGTGACACTGCATTTAATCTCGCAGAAAATTTAAGTCACATATTTTGCAGTTATATGTAAAAGTTGGCGATATATAAAATATATTGAATTATTATTGGGAATTTTATATTGAAACAATATATTTATAATAAAAAAAGTAGACTTTTGGGAGAGACTTTCTAGTTCATAATGAAAATTATGAGCATAAGAGACGTAGTTAAAATGAAAAATTAAAGTAAAATCATTAACAATGTGATAAAAGGTATTTATAAAAAATGCAGCTTATTTTTGTTTTGCTCCATAGATAAATTTTGTATCGAAAGGAATTAGATTTCTGGGACTGCATTAAATTAATATAATATGGTATATTCATTTAAAATTCAGGGGTCTGTTTCTGTAACTAACACATGCATACAAAGGTAAAACTGTATCTATAAATAGACTTCTAGTTATAGTATTCTTATCGCATCTCTGTTATTGCTGTTTTCGTTTCTGGAACTTTTTACTGAAGTTTTTTTGTATAGATTTTTTGGGGGGCATGATATTGTTACAGAATTTTGTCGTTTTTTTTTCCCGTAAACATATATTTTTCTTTGTTCTCTTTTTTGGAACAACCTTACGACTTTTCTCGCAAGGTTGGCAAATGATCTGTCTCCCCCCCCCCTCCCCTCTTCGCCTCCTCACTTTCTCTGGGATTTTTTTTTCTTTTAACTCCTTTTGATATCCAAGAAAACAAGCAGGCTCTTCTGAAACAAGAATAAATCCCGTTAGACGTTTGTTCGCTGCCTAATTGGGAGAAAAGTTGAAATCGGGAGAAAAGGGGGTCGAAGTTTTGTAAAAAAAAAAGAAAAAAAAAAGAAAACTGACAGTTTAATATCATAATGAAAATTTGTTTGTTTAATGCATAGCGTATTCAAAGTGCAATAATGAGGGTTCAGATGGAATTTTTGTAGATGTGTTTAATGCCGTTGTTAAATACATGCTTTGAGCACTCCTTGTTTGTTTATAGCATTGCTATAAAATATTTTTTAATGACAACTATATGTTTCAACGATACAAAATTATTTTGTGATAGTCTGTTAACATCAGATAAACTCAAGCCGTTACTATTGTCTTCCTTTAAGGAAAAATTATAAGGTTAAACTCTGTATGGATGTAACACATCAGAACTTAAAAATTCTATGTGTGAAGTAATTATCTAAAAATTAATATAATACTAAAATTACATGTGTGCAGTGAATTCTCTAAAAATTAATATAATAGTAAAATTGCATTTACCTTTAGTGATTAATTTTTTCTGCAATTTAAATTTAAAATCAACTTTATGTTTTCAGCAAAAACCATTTATACATTAATATATTTTAAAAACGTTAATAGAAACAGTATATATATATATATATATATATATATATATATATATATATATATATCCCCATAAAAAGCCATTAACGGATTTAAAGCTTGTGACGTACCATTTTAATTTATAGCTACATGAATTTTATATATGGGTCTTTAAAAAAATGATATTAAATTTTGAGTGAAGCTCTGGTGCGACTTTATAAGATCTGTTTTTTAATTCCATTACCGTAGCTTTAATTTTATTTCCTAAAAAAGTTTTACACATTCAAGCAATGCTTTCAAGTATCAAATACACAGTCAAATATTTCACGCTTTCACTGATCCTATAGTATGTATTCAAATGTATTTATTTCAATAATTTAATTTATCTTTTGCGTCACGCTATCGAAAACGGCAAGTAAAATTTGCGTAAACGTTTACTTTGTGTTACAAAGAAAATATTAATGCAAATTTTTCTATGTCTATTCTGCTGTGGAAAAACACCCCGCCCACATCCTCTTTCTTTGGCCGTAGTTCGTCGAACGGCAAAGTTATGAATACCATTCATTTGAAAGTAACGTATACTTTAATTTACTATTCACTTATCTTGCATAAAGGGCCAAATTTTATTCATATTTCATTATTCATCAATTTCGTTTTTCTCAGGAGCAACCCTGTATTTTGACTTTATTAAGCGAAAAAAAAACCTACATTACCTTAAATATAAAATTTCACCAATTTTCTACGATAATTTCCGGAGATATAGCGAATTATTTTTTGCGCGATTCTAAGGGACTTTCTGCAAAACGAAAGAAAGCTAGTTGTGGGTTCCCAACTTTTCGCCTTGCATTAATTTAGCTCGCGAGAGTTTAAAGAAGTAAATATTATTTTCAAGAAAAATACTGTTTCTAGTCTTAAAGTTTTTTGCACTGAGAATATCAGGGGTAGAAATTAGAATATTTAGTCAGTGGTCGAAATAACCCGTGAGTCCATAACTTCCTTCGTTCGTACACATGATTTAAGGGAAAAATGCAAAACGACTGCTCACGATTTCGAAAATATTTCTAATTTTGAAATTGTTATTGACTGTTTCTCTTAGAGAGATGAAATCTTGCCCGGAGTGAGAAAATGTTCTCTACTCTTCTGACTACAAGCATGAATGTTATTCAGCTACGGTCGAACTTGAAAATGGTTTCATGATTGAAAATTTATTTGTTTGAATTTCATGTAAAAAACGCAATTACTTTTCTGCCGACCATAACATATTATATAGCCCAGAAATGTACTTTTACCGGTAGCTATAAAACATATTTTCCCTATTTGAAACTGATATATCATCTAGAAGAGTTGTTTCATAAGAGCAATCAAGCACTTTACTCTCGCTTATTAATAATTAATTCAACTAATAGAGAAAGCAATTTTTTACACGTTGCTTTTCTTAATACATATGTACGTAGAATTTTCATGCAATTTAAGTTTTTTGCTTGAGTAAATAGAAAATTTTTGAGAGTGAGGCAAATTAAAAAAAAAAGAATAAGAAAAGAAAAAAAAAAGAAAAAGAAAACCCCTAAACTTCAGCATTTTTTTTTCGCCTAAAAGCAATAAAGCAGTGTCTTATTTGAGGGAAGGTTCTCCAAGCCAATTCCCATCCAGTTTTGCCGATGAAATATTATTTGGTATGTAGAAATATATATATATATTCCGAGACCATAATATATATTATACTGTAACTAATTTTTAATTCATTAAAATATGACGTGTTCCTGGTAAGATGAGTCAGGGAGCCAAAATGCTACAGTTTTAACTCCATTTGTATGGCCGAAAATCAATAATTTTCTTGAACAACCCAAAATTTAATATTCAAGTGTAAATAAAAAAAAAATCTTATCATTAAACTTGTTTCATTTTAACTTATTTTCATTGCTGATACTCTAAGCTAACGCAATCATAAAAAGTATAAAACTACTTGAATATTTAAAAGATGTTATTTATAACAAAATATACAATGGCAGTAAGCGTACAAATTAGAAATAAAATTTTTCCCATTAATGTTCCACCAGCAATTCTCCCAGCAATGCAAAAAAGTATTAATGTCCATGTAAAGTATTAATGTACATGCAAATCACAAAGAAGGGAGAGTTTTACTTACCGCAGGTAAAAACTCTAAAGGATGCACCCCCGTTCATTGTTTAGGATCGTTGTTAAACTGATGAACTTATCACCGTTTTTTTAAATTCATTTTCATGGCTAATGATCTAGAGGAACGTAATTCTTAAAGAAGGGTAAGTCTTATTTAGCGCCTGTAAGAAACGCGAAAGGGCGTGGCTTTGGTCATCGTTTAGGATTGTCGGCCAGTTATTCAACATCGATCAAGTTATCACTGCATTTAAAGGCTTAAAATCTTAGTCACATCAGGTTAAGCTTCAAACTGCTTCGCATTTTGCCACCGTGTTACTTAGTTTTGATTAAGCCTTACGTAAACACGTTTTGTTGATTAGCCAGGTGACAAGAAAAGTGCTTACGGGACGCAGATTCGATACTAACTAACATGACAGCACAGAGATTTTGAGATTCACAATCTCATGCATCTAAGATTTCAACCACGCATGAACCATGATAAATTCATGGGTTTATACCTGCGCAAAGTAAATTTCCCTTTTCTCTATGAATTACATGTCTTCATAAGGACATTAATACTTTTTGATACTTTATGGGGGAAAGCTGAATAATAAGACCAATTTTATTTGTAATTTGTACGCTTACTGCAATAGTATGTTTTGACGTTTATAAACTTTTTAAAAAGAAAACGTAAATACATAAAAATACTTATACGCGAATTAAAAGTTTGAAGTATTTTTGTACTTTTCCATGATTACGTTAGCTTTATTAGAGTGTCAGCTATGAAAATAAATTTAAAAAACGGTGATATTTTGATCGGTACAAATACACGCATTTGAGAACTGCTACCACCTATTTAAAAATAGACTCTTCTTAAAAATAGTCTGGTATTGTCATATGTTGTGTAAAATGAGATATTAAAAAACGTGTGCATGAGAATTGAAATGTTCTTATCTTTCTGCCGCATAACATTTGAAAACTATTGCCCGGAGATATCATGTTCACGAGAAATAAAGGAAGAAAACTTAGCCCGTGATTTTGACGAGAGTGAAAATTAAGGGGTTAAGCGATTTTTGAATTTTTTCAAAACTGTATAAGAATTAATAGCTGAAGATTGTAATACTGATATGCTGTCGAGACGCAGCAATTGTCGATGAAGATGACGCCACTAATGTACACTCATGTCCATAAATTAGGGATAATTCAGAATCACACAGAAATTGATCTCTAAAATAAAAATTTCACCTGTGGAATGATCACACACATCTTGAAGAAGAATATGCAAATTACAGGAAACCACCAGATGGCGTAGATGGTACGTCACAATGACGAGAGTGTAAGAGAGGGGTATATAAGGAATGGTGGCAAAGAAGTAAAATTGTTCACAAGCGCTGTGAAAGCCTTTCAGTGCAAAAACCGCATAGTTATGGCACAAAGGAGGCATTTGGATGATGTTTTACGTGGCAGAATTATCGGACGACTGGAATGTGGACGTACCCAGCTGGAAGTATCCGAGGAACTTGGAATCGCCCAGAGTGTCATCTCCAGGCTTTGGCAACAATTCCAAGATGATGGTAATGTGAGTAGACGTTACAGCACAGGTCGCCCCCGAGTTACAACGCCGAATGAGGACCGCTATTTGGCAGTTACTGCCAAAAGAAACAGACGGAGTACAGCATCAGACCTGTCTCGTCAGCTCTCTTCAGCTACCGGTACGACAGTTTCAAGGCAGACCGTGTACAGACGCTTAGGGCACATTGGTCTATATGCTCGTAGGCCTGTCAGATGTGTTCCACTTACCGCAACTCACTGTCGCCTGCGATTAACCTGGAGTAGAGAGCATGCATTGTGGACACCGCAACAGTGGTCTTGTGTGATGTTTGAAAGACATCGTTACGGTGGTGCAGGATGGCTCGTTTGGGGAGGAATTATTCTTGGTTCCAGAACTGACCTGCATGTTCAGAGTGTAACGATGACAGGCCACATCTATCGGGATGTCATTCTGGAACAACATGTACGTTTGTTTCGGGGCGCCATGGGTGCTGAATTTATGTTTATGGATGACAACGCCCGTCCTCACCGTGCAAACATTGTAGACGAATGCCTTCAATCGGAGGATATCACCCGTATGCATTGGCCAGCATACTCACCGGACTTGAATCCAATAGAGCATGTGTGGGATATGCTTGGCCGACGAATTGCAGCCCGTCAACCCCCTCCCACCTGTCTACCGGAACTTCGGAGTGCATTGCTTGATGAGTGGTGTAATATTCCCCAAAATCAGATTGATCCTTTGATACTCAGCATGCCTAGGCGTTGTCAGGCCTGTATTGCATCGTCCGGGAGACATACTCCGTATTAACCATCCTACTAACCATGTTATACTGTTTTTTGTAAATAGGTTCTTTTTTGAAATTTGGTCTAGGGAGTAAAACTTGCAATTTTTATTAATTACGTCAAACATATAGCATCTTTTTTGCTCTTTACTTTTTGTTTAATAAATAGACTTTACAAATAAGTCAAATTTGTTTTGCTTCTTTCTCTTTCTTTGCCTGAACTTCATTATCCTTAATTTATGGACATGAGTGTAAAACAGTAGGCAAATATCCATCTCTAAAGTCAGATGGCAAGTCGAATCACTTTCCATGATTCCAATATTATCTGTGGGGCTCCAGGCACTACAAGCTTCTACATTATTTAATGAAAAATAGTTTATTCAAGTCCAAATAAAGCTAATGATATTTGTACCGAAAATTTTGACGCAGAAAACAGATTTTTAGTCATGAAAGTAGGAATTTGTATGAAGTGCTTAGATTGTGGGTGTCTTTGAAAAGAAGTTCCTTTTCACAAAAGTCTTGGATTTAATTTTTTTTATGTGGAGGTACCAGATTTGTCACACATTTTGAAGAATTTTCGGAAAACTCAAAACGACATCAGAGTTCTTTTATGTTTAATAAAACTGCAATGTTATTTAAATGAAAGAAAATGCATTATTTTTCAGTTAGATCTTGATAAAATGTTTCTGTTGCATTTTAATTATTTTTTCACTTTCACCTTTATTCTTTGTAACCTAAAAATTTAATGTTTCTAAAAGTGGTAAGTTATGCGGACTGAAAGAAAATATAGATTCAAAAATTTCTATTTATTTTTACAAACTGAATAAAAGAAGAAACTGCAGGGTTTTTTTTTTTTCAAGTAATAATTACGCAGTTATTCCATTTGACGTTCTGCATATGCCCACGGGAAACAAATTATTCTTATTTCTAATTTTTTTTATCTTAAAAAACTGCAGTAGAATCACAATTAAGTTATTCTGAGCCATTAAATTCCCTTCACTTCTGAAAAGCTTCCGACAAAATGGATTCCTACTGGCAAAGAAAAACATTTGATGTCCACACCCTTTTGCGAATGTCTTCTGCATCTTTACCCCCTTTAATCCATTTCGTCTCCATTAGCAAATGCTAAAGAAAGAATTTCTTTTAGCTTTTTCAGTTTTTTTTCTAGGGAAACAAAAGCTGAGCAAATTAGAAGTGTTCCTTCTAATCTGTAAAAGAGTCTAATGGTAGAAGTATAGTTATGAAATGGCTTTTTTTCTTTCTAAGCACAGAGCAAAATATCGTTTTTTCTATTGTATGGAAAAACTAGTTGCGGTTCAAACTTCTAAGTTTTTCTTAGTGTTTTGAAGAATCATTTGATCGTGAACAAAATGTTACTTTTTTGGACTAAAGACTCTTTTGAGAGGGAAAAAAAATAGGAGAATTCTCAGTTTTAATTTTGTATTTTCAGAATATTTTGCAAATGCGACGCTTTGTAAATTTGTGTGCTCATTCCATTTAGGTTAGATGAATTAGTGTGCGGTTTGGTATCTACTGCTTAAAGAAAAACCAGCTATTCTAATAATGCTTGAAATTGTCGAAAACGTGTCAAACATGTATGCATATTTTATTTTATCGTTCGCTGTTACATATAATTCAAAACGCTATTTTGAATCTTATAATACGCTTATTTGAATAAGTTTAAAATTGTTGAATTCTAAATTAATAGAAAAGTTCGACGAAAGAACATGTTAATCTTTCTTCAGACGAAAAAGTCTGAGGTAAGAACATGCTAATATCTCAGATAGTGCAGAGCTTATATCTCAAGTGAAATATGTTGTTGACCATCGAAAGAGACGTGTTGTATTCATTCACACTTATCCGCATTTATTAAGTTTAATCTAAATATTTTTTTGCATAAATTCACATCCATACGAATATTGTGAGAAAAACCGATTTTTAATAATTATGATACAAACATACAGTTAATATATATTATATAAATAACGTTAAAACAAAAAAATAATTTTAGTCAAAAAATGTTACATTATTAATGTATGATCTTTCATGTTTTCCTAATTAACAGAACATATATATATATATATATATATACACAGTCAACTTCGGATATAGTTAACTTTCGGCTATAGTGAACGCAAATCATTAGTTCCAATTCACATACATTAGAAATGTACATAGCATTTTTCGGTTTTAATGAACAATGACTTCGGTTATAGTGAACTTAGAAATTGAATTTATTAGGGTAATGCTGAATCGAGTCTAGAAATTTCACAAAAGCTTGAGAAAGAATTAGAAAAAACAGTTGTTAAAGCCGTCTACACTAAAGCAGCTGCTCATAGCTTCCTATTTTAATGCTTAATGAAGGTAGTGCAAATATATAAATAATTTTTAACGAATGTGCATTATTTCCATTAAAGCAATTAATTATGTTTGACGTACTCAATAAATATTTTCTATAATTATAAATGCGACTATTTTTGATATATTTAAATAAATATTCATTACGGGCATAAAATTACTATTTTTTTTAGGTTATTAAGTTTTTTGTTTGCCATGATGACTCTTCTGTTTTAGTGAACTTCGCATGTAGTGGACGGAGTTTGATGGTCCCCAGAGGTTCACTATAACCGACCTGTATATATAGACAGGGTGACCAGAGTTAAAGTAGTCCAATGGCTATTTCCTAAACTGTTAGATAGAGATACATAGTTCCAGTTGGAAAAATGCTTTATATCGCATAATCTATTATATCAGAAACAATCGAAGACAGTAAATCATTTCCTACAAAAATTACGAAATTTAAATTTTTATGCGGTTCCCTGGTTCTATCAGTTATAATTAGAAAAATTTTCCTTGTACAATTTCACGCATAATTAAAAAAATAGTCCTTCTACCATCAAAATTCCCCGAGTTTCAACTGCTTAAAGTTAGAGCACTTTTCGAGATGCGAAATAGGGGTTGTATACAAAATGAATTTGAGAAAAAAATTCATGTACATGGTTTTTAACCTTATAATACTTATTAGCAATTTCATCAACTCTTTGACAATTGTAGATTGTAATAAAGAAGATTAATGTTTAACTATGTGTATCCAATAAATTAACATAAAAATATAGCTTATACTGAAAATAGAATTTTTTAAAGAGTTTTTTAAATGAACTGGTGTTAAATAACTTAAATACAGAAAGAAGAGAATAAAACACTTCATTAAACATTAAATGAGAAAATGAAACATTTTAAAGTGCGAATATATGCATTTTAGAAACGGTTTACCGTAACGGGACATTTTTAAACGTGGAAAAGGGACTTAAGTCAAAATATTTGCTGCTTCATAACTCGGTGAATTTTGGTCGTAGAAGGGCGAAATTCATTGTGCATGAAATTGTATAAAGAAAAATTTTCTAAGTATAACTGTTAGGACCGGGGGACCGCATAAAAATTTAAGTTTAATAATTTTTATAGGAATTGATTTATTGACTTCGATTGTGTGTTTCTGATACAATAGATAATACAATTTAGAGCACTTTTGCAATTACACTTGCTAAGTTTGTTATGTTTCTCGGAGTCATGCAGTTATATGAATGACCAAAAGTGGGGCAGCCATATTGCCGGGTAAAATGATCCGTCGAACGAAAAAACTCCAGTACTGTGTTTTAACCTTCACCCTAACCGTTCTCAAAATGCGCTATTCTTTATTACATTATTTAATTTGTTTCTGAGTTGATTGCAGGCAGTAATTTTTGAATTATAATTTTGAAACATGCTATTTTATTGTTTGTGACATATTTTAAAATTTTCATAAAATAAACTACGCATACTATATGATTGTAAAACTCATTTATTTCGTTATGTATACACATAATTATTTTTACGTCTTATATTTTACCGGTAAAAAAACAATTTACGATTATTTTCAAATGAAGAATCGTTTTGCTCTGTTTGAGATTAAAATGATCCTTTGGACACTTTCTCAAAATTCTATTTTTTTCATTACTCAATGGACTTTTAAAATATGTTTCTGATGGAAAATATAGTGTAAAATATGATAGCAAAGGGCCAATGATTGATTTAAGCATTTATTTTATTTTATACAAGTTTGCCTTTAAGGGATCATTTTGGGCCACCTTCCCCTACATATACCGGGCGCGCCAAAAGCTCGTACAAACTTTAAAAAATCATTAAAAAAGAACAAATGATGATAAAAAAGTGCGGTTTGCACGAGCGGCATCAGAAAGAGAGTGGATTTTTTTTCAAAACAACAGCAACAAAAAAGGTTTAAAAATGACCGATAGGTTGCGCTGCTATGCATATACCAAGATAATTTATGCAAATCGTGGACTCGTCATTCGATCCACGTCATGGTGTCGTTACAGGATAAAGCGTTGCTGATCAATTTTAATTATCAAGCTCTAATTATTAATTATCAAGCTAATTATTAATTATCAAGCTCTTTTATAAAAATGACGAATCAGCAACAGACGCACTGAGGAAATTTCGTACTGTAAAATAAAGCTGAAAATATAGAATTGCGTTACTGCTGTGTTTCTGCTCATTTTATTTTAATACATACCTCATTTGCATAAATTTGCATCACATATTCAACATCAGCGCCACCTATCGGTCATTGTACTTCTTTTTTGTTCTTAAAAAAATCCACCCTCTTTCTTATTCCATTGGTGCAAACCAGAAATTTTTATCATCAGTTGTTCTTTTATAATGAATTTTTAAAGTTTGCACGAACTTTTGACGCACTCGGTACATACATTATACTCTAAGACATTAAAAAAAAAATATTTCCTTCAAAAAACTAAACATTTAGGTTTAAAAAAATACTGGTTTCCGTACCACGTAAATTGACACAAAACATAAACAATAATTAAAAAGTAAAGGAAAATGTTTTCAATTCTTATCATTACGAAAATTGTGGGTTTTTTTTCTGTTAAATCTCAGTTATTTAAACGCAAATATCTATAAATACATATTACTTTACGTATGAAGTAGTAAAGAAATGGGCAAATAACTAATTTATATATTAAGTTTTAACTGAACTCAATAAATAAAACTTTAAAACAATGTAAATGTTTGACCTGCCTTTAAAATTGAAAATTGTTCAAGTTTAATAAACAGGCTTAAACATAAACATTAATATAAAAAGGAATCATGCATTTAACTATGCTTATCTTTTCACTTAGGATTTGTGTTAGATACTTATGATGTATATATGTGTGTATTTTTTCTGAAGTAAAATAATGTGATTATTCCAGACGAAAAATATTGATCCTTTATTTTTAATGGATTTGATTTATCATATAATTTTCATTTTATTTTGAGAAAGCTAAAAGTTAGACATATTAGAAGGAAAATATAAAGATGCATTAATGAACGAAATTCAAAACTAATTTATTTTAAGTATTTGGTTCTAAAAAGTAATTCCGCTGAAGAAATCAAAACATCTTCGAATATAAAATATTGAACTCGTTATTAAAATTATTAATTTCCCAAGGTATTTGTATTAGCAACTCTGGCTTAGCTATAGCATCCTTCCGCAAAACAAATGGCTTCTTGAATGAAAATGAGCCTCTACATCCAATTAAGGAAAAGTCTACGAATTAAATATAAGTTTTGCTTGTTTTTTGATTAGTTGTTACGGCGCCGACCCATGGTATGAGCTGCTTATGATGAAATGTGTAATTTTGTGCTCGGAGGCTTTCATTCTATTCTCTGGGGTCACAAGTGCCAACATAAATAGAGTGTAAGTTTAGGTTAACATTGTGAAAAGTATCACAAGAAAATGAAGACGTGTTATTCAGTCCAATAAATTCCATTTTACCCACATTGAAATTGAGAACAGGAAGAAAATGTGATGGTTTCGTGATAAACTTTGTTAATCCATATTATTATAATTAAAAATGCAAGGTATAATCTCTATTGCTTTGAGGGACCTCTGAGGGATTTTGGAAGTTTACAACTTTTAGTAAATTATACTTCATAATCCAAACTAAAACGTTTTTCACGGTATTAAGACTTTTAATAAAAGCGCAAACTCAAATTTCGTAGGTAAATGAATCATTGGACCTGGGACTTTGTAGTATTATGTCTTCTTACAGATGATCTAACCACATCTGATTACTAATTTATCTAAATTCAATTAAAAAATGGAAAAAAATATTTATTTTAAACTTCAAAATTTTATAAAATCAATCTACCTTCTTGTATTACTGTGTTTATAGAGAAAGGATTTCGGGGATTTTAACTATTAACTTTATAAAATCTTCACAGCCATCTTTGGCAGTTGTTTTATTTAAATCGACTAAAAAACTTAAAAACCAGTGATATAAATATACATTTCCCGGCATTATAATAAATAGAATACAGACTTTGCACGCACCACGAAGAAAAACATGTGATTGAAAAAAGATTTAAGGGTTCATTTTTTTACAAAATATTTTACATTGCATATCTTTTGAAATTTCAAAACACCTTTTAGCAACACGAAATCCTTTAATGGCCATTTAATGCTCGATTCAGCTTATAATGATAGAGTGCTGGTAGTCACATGACTTCAGGCAACTGAAATCGTATCAATAGATATTTGTTATCCTACACTACCATTTTCGTCTGACTTTGTTTCTATGTTCCGGAGCATTTCAGGAACGTGACTAGGTTGAAGGCATTTCGAGACAAGTAGAGGAGGGTAGCAAAATTTAGTTTGTAAGACCCTCACGTTGCCTTACACTGTTATCTTTCTTGAATGCACCTCAAACCGTACAAAATAGAAACAATCGATGAAAAATTTTCAACGCATAAAAAAGGAAAGAAAGCTGTTGGCTATAAATCTTACCGTTAATTGAAGACTGTAATCCGAAATCAAAACTGGAGTGTAGAAAACAGAAATACATCGAACACTCATCGCTTCTTTGACGAGATATTAATAAAAGCTGTTAGTTACATTTGCAAAAGAGTATTTGACCACCACCGCCTAGATACAGAAAGCCTTACAACTCCTACGTCACCAAGCTTTGAAGTCATCAATATGCCTGCATTTAAAAGTTTTATTTTCACAAAATAAAGCTATTAAAAATTTCTGGTAAATTTACCCATGAATAGCAATATTTTAATAATTTGATATAAAAAATATAATTTTTTGGCAAATGGCAGATTTTAACTATGACTAAATGGATAATATGATAAGGAAATAGATCACACTGAATAATTTTGTATGAGAAAGGTATTTTAATTTTAATATTTAATTTAAGATACTTTCTAATATTTATAGCATTTACCAGAAAATTTTAATAGTTTTATTTTGTGAAAATAAAACTTTTAAATGTTGGCCTAATTATGACGTCAAAGGTTGGTGGCGTAGGAATTGTAAGGCTTTCTGTATCTAGGGGGCGTTGATTGGACTTATTATGGATTTTTATCCTAAAGTTTTTTTCCCTAATGGCGGGAACCTGCCGCTTATAGAATTTGGGCCACAAATAAGCCGGAAGTAGTTTTTGTTCACTTAATACGGAAGCACCTAATACGTGGACCTGCATTGACTCCTATGTAAAGACGTATAAGTTAACATCCATGCCTAAGCCGGGATTCGAACCTGGGACCCAAGTCGTGATAGTATGGCTCTTAAGCCACTACACCATCTGATCGGCTTTATGTTAATGTAAACCGATTCATATTAACGACACTAAGTATAAAGTCATGTAATATTCCTGTTAATTGATCATTTTTAAACACTAGCTAATCCCAAAGTCGTATTAATTTTAATCAGAAAGATGTGAAATTGTAAGACAAAAAAAAGTATGAACATAATTGATTTAAACCGAGAGACAGAGTTTTCGGATCTTCAAAATTCTAGAATAACTTCTACTGTGAATAACAGGATAGAATAACAGGATTGTGAATAACAGGATCATCCTTAAGCGTCCTCTGTTTTGTTAACAACACAAACCAAAAATGAGATTTCGCAAATTCACTCACGTACTAGATTACTTGGATCAGATACTCAGATAAATGACTTTAAACTCTTCTGTGGTGCATTTTGTACTTTCAGGTGCATGTCGTGTTTGGAGTACATAAAACGAATATTTCTTTGGGAGAACACATTAGAGAAAAATTAAACTCTGGTGTG
This sequence comes from Cheiracanthium punctorium, assembly GCA_038373885.1. Classification (NCBI taxonomy): domain Eukaryota; kingdom Metazoa; phylum Arthropoda; class Arachnida; order Araneae; family Cheiracanthiidae; genus Cheiracanthium; species Cheiracanthium punctorium. The sequence continues at coordinate 1,627,405 of JAWZYV010015614.1, read as the reverse complement.
GCTTCACAAATGATTTCTCAATTGGTATATTTTTCTTAGAGGCAATATCAAGAAGTGTTGCATAAAAATATTAGACAGTGATGAGAGATATCTAGAAGTTTTACGAATCTTAATAAACAAATATATTTATATAGGATTCGTTTCCGATTCATTTATAACATATTGTATTATATTACTTATTATTTAATTTATTTTCAAATTAACTGTTACGAGTTAGTGTTCATAGTTTGGTATTCTTAGTTATAACTTAATATTTGCCTACACTACACACTCGTGGACCAATTTTTTTTTTAAAGGGTGCTGGGGATATATTCCATTACTGTATCTGTAAAATGAATTTAGGGGTGATATAAAAGATTTAGGTAAGCACGTTTGTGATATGGCAAACCTACACTGTTAATAAAAGTAGTTAACATTTCATCATAAAATGATCCTGAATTACCTGCAACCTTTCTACAGAGAAACGTTTAATTATGATTTAGTTCCATCGATCAGTTTAAGCACCAAATCATGGTTCAACGTTTTTCCGTAGAAAAGTTGCAGCTTGTTCAGCACCATTTTATGGTGAAATATGGAACTACTTCTATTAACGGTGTAACGATGATTCTCCTAATATTTGTGTCATCTTGGATCTCATTACTCATCTTCAATAAATAAAAAACATCGGTTCCAAATGGGTCTGAAAACAGCTTTATTACCTCACAGTGTACACTGAATTTCTGAAATATTTTCCAGAATTTATTACTGATTTTACATTTCTTTTTCCTTAATCCGCTATTAAAAATATTTCAGATAGTAGTTTGATGGTTGGATTCTCAGAAACCTTTGTCTTGCTGGACAGCGATACCATGGTGGATGTTGGAGATGTAAGAAAACTTTGGACTCTATTGGAAAATTATTTAATAATGCAGCCTTTTGTATCATATTGGAAGATTTTCCAGGTTTTAGCAAAAATTTACATTTTATCCTGACTTTTTCTCTTAAAATTAAAATTTCCTGACTATTCCAGATTTGTTTGGTTTTCCTTGACCGGTGGTAATCTTGTACATGTCAAAAAATCTCGGAGTATTGGGAATAATCGTATGATCATTATCTATACACCAGAATTACAAAGAAAACATTCAATGGTTTTATTTGGATCACAATTTAACTGTCAGTATTTTTATTGTACAATTCAGCGTCAACTGTTCTTTTGTCGGATCTTTATTGAATGACAAATAAGAATGATCACCAGGAAGAGAAAAAATAAGCTAGGAAAAGTTGAAAAATTTCTCACATAACTTCTTAGAGGTGGTTGAGAGAGAGTTATTGTTTAGTGTACCGTGAGGAGAATTTTCGATTTGTACTTACTAGTACAAGATGGAAGTGTTTGTGATAAAATGCGCCATAGGACCATTAAGTAAATATGATGTCACAACGAAACGAACCAGTGGATAGGAATGTATAAAGGAAGCAGAAAATACACCAAAGAATGTTTGACGGCCTAACTGATGCATTCCGATTTCTATATGTCTAAGTGAGGTATCAGTGGCATTCTATAAAATGTAAGAGGGTGAGTTAATGGTTTTATTTAATGAATAGTGTCCCTTTTTTGACACACATATATTCGATTTTTCAGAATATTTATAGGGTTTCATTTATGAATAGAGAGTGAAAATAACGTTGCATGATTTTTTAAAATATTGATTTCTAGAAATAAGATTAACTATTGTGCGTTTGCACCTTTACATAATCATAGCTGCCAACTACTACGGAATATAATTAATCACATTTTCTAAACATGGTTTTTTGGCTTAAAATATAGCAAAATTTTTGTACTACGCGTGGGAGCTGTTACTACTTTGAAAAAATACTTAAAAAAATATTCTGTTTACAAAAAGTCGTTAATTATATTCCGTAGTAGTTGGCAGCTATGCATAATTATAAGTTTCTTACAGAAACATGCTAGTCCTGTCTATCCGTAATTGGCTGGAACATGAATTATGAATCCGGAGATATAGATTCATAAATAGTGTAATGTTTTTATTTTGATTTCTAGTATTTGAGAGTTATTGATGGAATATTACATGTTTTTAACTACATATTGAGTTTTTATGCATTTAATTCAGAGGAAGGAGCTCTTGATGTTACATTGCTTTTTGAACATGTATATATATATATATATATATATATATATATATATATATATATATATATATATATATATATATATATATATATATATATATATATGTATACATGTATACATATATGTATATATGTATATATGTATACATATATGTATGTATATATGCATGTATGTATGTATGTATATATATATATATATATATAATATATATATATATATATATATATATATATATATATATAATATATATATATATATATGTATATATGTTGCACTGGCACGCTACGGGAAAGTTGTGCCGTGGAACCGGAGGGGTGGCATGGCTGTTGAGGCGCATTCTCGGCGTGGAATACTAGGCGAGGCGTTGAGAGCAGGCAGAGCAGGAGGAGGCGGCACGACTGGGTAAGGACTTTGGCTTAGAGCCCCCCCCCGGGCCGGCCGCGCCGGTGGATGGGAGAAATAAGACGGACTCCAACTGCGATTACATAATTTTATTGGACGACTGAGTACATCTTATCTTAGCAGCTGCGTCAGGGGGAAATCTGCTCCTGCACTGTTGCAGCTTCTTTTATCAACTTTTGACATCGTATCACATGATAAAAAATCTTTGCAATTATTGGCTGTCACAAAAATAAATCTTGTGACAAAGCCAGAACTACGCCAGAACTGTTTACCAACAAAGAAAGGACCAAAGCAAAGCAAGCGCCGATACACAAGTTAGTAAAACCCCGCACCAACCTCCAAAGCAGCAGGTGCCAGAACCAGTTTTGCTTCGCAGCCGGAATGACAATAGCAAAGCAACTTCTCTCCGGTTTGCCGTGTTAGCAGCGAGGATTATTTTTGATTTTTGTTTCTGGCAACAACGAACTGAGCGGGAAAAACATTTTTCCGGTGGAATCAGTTCACGTAATTTTTTTGGGTTTGGTGTGTGTGTGTGTCTGCGTTCTCGACGGTGAAGCCTAAAATTTGAAGTTTTGCTTGTGAAAAATGAAGTTCATATTTTTAAAATTTGTGTCTAAACGCAGCAGTATATGAATTTGAGAAAGAGAACTTTTTTACCCTGTGTGTTACCATGAGATAAAGAAAATGTATTTGTGAAGAAAATTGTGTGATCCACGTGCGTTTATTATTTGAAAGCTTCTGATGGAGTTCATCTTTTTTAATCCAGCACAACCGTTTAAATTTCTGTTTGAATAAGTGCTGACTGTATTCTTGGTAATTCAGATTAGTGAAATATGTGTTTTACAAGTGTTTGTGAAAATATCATGAAGAAAAAAATGTGTTTTTTTCCACGTGACAACACTTCAAGGTGGTCACATGTGAATGTAATATCCCTTCCAAAGATGCCTCATCCTTCTCCTGTGTAGCAGGTAGTAAAACTCAAAAAATTATGATTTGATAAATTTTGTTCAATAGTGAAGGTGTGTAAGATACTTAAGAATTGTGTAGTTTCAAATAGATAGTATTATGTAACTTAGAAATTTGATATGCATATCTCCTTGTAATGTTTTATTGAATATGTTTTTAAAAATAAACTTAATCAAGTTAACTTTAAATCGCATTCTTTCTGAGTAATCTACTTAATAATATTTGCATAACTTGAGATGAATTACTGGTGTTAAACGCAATGTACTGTCAGGTAAGATTAAAATATTTTCAATTGAATAATTTTAAATTAATTTATTGTCGATTTAAATTTTCATACAATATTCCTAAAATTTTTATTACATTTGGTGCCGTTGACGAAAGAAATTAAATATCTTTGTTTCATAAGGTCTTTCTGGGTTATAGTATTATTATACTCCAAATATACGTGCACCACTTTACCTAAATTTCTTCAGGTTTTGCAATTCAAGTGTATTGCATATAAGTATTTGAAATTTATCTACTGCATGTTATATATTTAAGTGTGTTATTCAATAGTGTTTGATGTAGTATATGAAAATGCATTGACATGCAAAATCTAAAATAATATATTTAGTAGTATTTTGATATTGGTCATAAATTGATACATAGAATTTGAATGAAAATATTTGAATTTACTAATGTGATATGGTTTGATATTATGTTAAGTAAGGTAAAATATAGTGTGAAAATTGAATATTTCATAGTGTGTATGATCAATAAGAATTGAACATGGCTAAAAGACAAGTAACAATTAGTCAAACTAGCTTAATAAATCAACTTCCCACATTTAGTGGTCATGCAGACGAAAATGTAAAATTTTTTATTGAACAGATTCAGGATGTTGCAGAGCTAGAGGACTGGGATAGCAAAAAGCAATTCTTAATTTTGAAGTTAAATTGCAAAGATGTTGCTCTAAAGTTTATTTCTTCTGATCACATTGCCAAAAAAGCTCAAAATTTTGATCAATTAAAAGAAATATTAATAAATAAATTCTCGAAGAAAGAGAGTTTTGCTGAGATTCAGCAGCAATTCACAGATATTGCCCAGCAGCCTAAGCAGTCGGTCAGACAGCTAGCTGATATTGTTGACATTTCTGCCAATAAATATTTAAATTTAAGTGCAGATTCCACTGCACAAATTTTAGACTTGGGCGAGAAAATAAAATTGACAAAATTCATTGAAGCTTTAAGATCAGACATTAGATTCGAGCTAAAAAAGAGTAGTCCCAAAACCTTTCAGGAAGCTACACAGATGGCTGTTAATATTGAGTCTGCCCTCAATGACCCAGAATATAGGGTAAATCATAATATTTCTGAGGAATTGCAATATTTCATGAACAAACAACTGGAGTCCAGTCAGGCAATTCAAAATTTATCAGAGCAACTAAAAGAGTTAAAAATGATAAAAGAGACTAACAGTGACACACATAATAATAATCTGCCTAACACTAGCACTCACAATAAATTAGAATCCCAAAACTTAAATACTCATAAACAAAGATTAATGTGCTTAATATGTGGTAGAGCCCATCTCACTATAAAGTGTTTCCACTACACAAAAGTAAATAGGTATAATAAAGATAGAGATTTTCAATCAAGGTATAAATCTAACCATAAAAATTTTAGAAGGGGAAATAGAAATAGACAATTCAATGACAAACAAAACAAGTTAAACTAGCTAGGGGTTCCTCCAGACATAAGGTTTCTACTCGACAAGCAGGATCCCCAACTAATTTAGAAAGTCGAGTAATTGAAAGCAACAATTCAAAAATCTGTGAGAACAAACAAGAAAATAATACTGTAAACAATTCAATAACTAATGACGACAAAGATACGACATATCATGTAATGTCTAGTAATCAGGATAAATCCCACAATCTTCCTGTAATAAAATTAAAATTTGGAAATTTTGATGCACATGCATTATTGGATTCAGGTGCCAATTTAAGTTTAATTACACCAGCACTTCTAGAAAAAATAAAAAAGACAACTAAGGTAGAATATATTTCCAGATCCGTAACAATTAAGACTTTAAATGAACATACCATTCCATATCTTTCGGCAGTGAATATTAAGTTTAAAATTAATAACAAATGGTTTGGTAATCAATTTTTTGTGACACATACTAACTGGAATTCACAGTATAAAATGATATTGGGATACGATTTTATGCAAAGAAATAAAATTGTTATTGATACGCCAGATAAAAGTCTTAGAATTGGAAATGAAAAATTTGAGTTTGAGGAAACCTCTCCCAGAAAATTAGGTAACAACAGCATTAATACATCGAACTGCAATACAAATACTGTGAGAGTGGCAAATAACACCATCATTCAACCTAAAACATATGAAATTGTAAAATTCACAATACCCGAGATTTTCCAAGAACATGAAAATATTTTGTTTAAACCTTTTCAAAAAAATGAATTAGACATAAGTGATTCTCTTCACTCAGTGTATAACAAAAAATTCATTTTCTCAATTATAGAAAATAATTCAGATAATATAATTCATTGGAGAAAAGGGGAAAAGATAGGCACTGCTGAGATGCTTGATGAAGATGAATATATTCAGCCCCAACATAATGAATTACTACAAATAAACAATTTAAATCTGTCTGAAATTCAGAAATTAAGAAAAGATGAGCTAAGTAAAGATGACTTTGACATTAATCATTTAAATACTAGAGACAAAAAACAGATCTTAGACATGCTAATGCAAAATTATGAAGTTTTTTCTAAATCCTATAAAACTCTAGGTTCGACTAACGCTGTAACTCCAGAATTCAAATTACTGCACAATTTTCCACTACAAACCAAACCTTACGCTATACCACACTATGCCAAAAATTTGCGCAAAAAGAAATAGCGGATTTACAACTCACTGTTTTAATTTAATTATAGAATAACTGAGTGCAAAATTTTTTTTATGTTAGCTTGTTGCAGCAATACACACTATAAGTTGACTTTACTATACTATGTCTCAGCAAAAATAAAAAATAAAATAGGTACCTAATTAACAAAATTTTGCTGAGGGTAATGTTTGGCTGGTCCAAGTTACTTTCATAATATAGTAAAAAAAAAAAAAAAAAAGTGTTCATATGCACAACAGCTGTTAAATATTTAAATATTCTTGAGCTCCAATTCTATAATAAAATTATTTTGGGGAGAAGTTAAAGCAATTTAAATTGCAGTAACTCATATGTTTCTGTAAAACAAAAATGATGTGTAAAATGAAATGTGATTAAAATGAAATGGATTATTCAGTTTTGTCTGTCAAAATAATACTGATACGAGGTATGTTTGTGTTCAGGAAAGTGGTGCAATTGTATATTCGGAGGTAGCCAAAACATCAGTGATTACCTAATTTATGCACACGAAGAGCATTTATCTATTAATTGATTTCGTAATGTGTACTGTGAACTAATGTGTATATGTATTTTTGAAACAACACAAATAGAAGAGTCTTACTACATGTTGGTGTATAAAGTGTGATGTATATTTTTTTTTCTTGAACATTCTCATGGACACCAGTGATGACTTTCGGCAACTTTTTATGAAAATTTGAGTACCTCAAATTTTTGCAGTGAGGGGAGGTATGTCACAAAAATAAATCTTGTGACAAAGCCAGAACTACGCCAGAACTGTTTACCAACAAAGAAAGGACCAAAGCAAAGCAAGCGCCGATACACAAGTTAGTAAAACCCCGCACCAACCTCCAAAGCAGCAGGTGCCAGAACCAGTTTTGCTTCGCAGCCGGAATGACAATAGCAAAGCAACTTCTCTCCGGTTTGCCGTGTTAGCAGCGAGGATTATTTTTGATTTTTGTTTCTGGCAACAACGAACTGAGCGGGAAAAACATTTTTCCGGTGGAATCAGTTCACGTAATTTTTTTGGGTTTGGTGTGTGTGTGTGTCTGCGTTCTCGACGGTGAAGCCTAAAATTTGAAGTTTTGCTTGTGAAAAATGAAGTTCATATTTTTAAAATTTGTGTCTAAACGCAGCAGTATATGAATTTGAGAAAGAGAACTTTTTTACCCTGTGTGTTACCATGAGATAAAGAAAATGTATTTGTGAAGAAAATTGTGTGATCCACGTGCGTTTATTATTTGAAAGCTTCTGATGGAGTTCATCTTTTTTAATCCAGCACAACCGTTTAAATTTCTGTTTGAATAAGTGCTGACTGTATTCTTGGTAATTCAGATTAGTGAAATATGTGTTTTACAAGTGTTTGTGAAAATATCATGAAGAAAAAAATGTGTTTTTTTCCACGTGACAACACTTCAAGGTGGTCACATGTGAATGTAATATCCCTTCCAAAGATGCCTCATCCTTCTCCTGTGTAGCAGGTAGTAAAACTCAAAAAATTATGATTTGATAAATTTTGTTCAATAGTGAAGGTGTGTAAGATACTTAAGAATTGTGTAGTTTCAAATAGATAGTATTATGTAACTTAGAAATTTGATATGCATATCTCCTTGTAATGTTTTATTGAATATGTTTTTAAAAATAAACTTAATCAAGTTAACTTTAAATCGCATTCTTTCTGAGTAATCTACTTAATAATATTTGCATAACTTGAGATGAATTACTGGTGTTAAACGCAATGTACTGTCAGGTAAGATTAAAATATTTTCAATTGAATAATTTTAAATTAATTTATTGTCGATTTAAATTTTCATACAATATTCCAAAAATTTTTATTACATTGGCCAAGAGCTGAAAATGGGCAGCGGTATTTCCAAGGTTTGTTATGACTTTTAAGACCCCTTTGTGGCTGGCTGCCGGGACCGTCTAGAAAATTACAAAGGAGTAGCAAGGGACCGTGTATTAATTGCAGTTTTTGAACGCGGATTTCTTTGTTCCAACTGAATTAAACTGCATTGTTCCAGAAATATGGGATTTTCATGGGCTTTTGACTTCTAATGTTACATATATATATATATACATACATATACATACATATATATATATATATATATATATATATACGCTTGCCAGACATCCCGGTTTGCAGTCAAAATCCCGGTGTCCCGGCCGGTTTACTTCACGTCCCGGTAAAAATTATATTTGATTATAGATGACCAAAAGAGTCTAAAAATAATTAACTGAGAAGGATTTTTAAGGATAATTACTTTATCATTTGTTTCACTGTAATGTATAAAAAGTGAGAACTATCGAAGAGTGGTGGTGTGCTAATAAGTATTGTTCAAATTTTTATTCCTCATTCAAAGTGTTTCTTTTTACTTAAGCAAGTTATAAATATTAACATGTAAGAAATAAAATGTTTAAATTTATATGCTTGTGTCATTTATTAATACCCCTGGTTCATGTTCTTAATCAGTAACCATTTATTCATAGCATTGAGAATAAACTATCCTCTAAAACACTCCAAAAACCCGCCAAAAGTGGATACCCTTGAGGGGAAAATGTAAATGTAGTGTTACGGCCAGGAATCTGGACCGAGGGAAGGAGATTTCCTTCCGTAGTGGACTTTCTAAGGGATCCTAACCCGTATTTACGTGAAGTTTCGTACAAAACCACGGGAAACTCCGAACGGTTAGGTCGACGGACTCAAATTTGGACCTGGTTTTGAACCTGGTTTTGAACCAGGCATCTTCCGTCTCCCAGTTGAGAGCGCAAACGCGTTCAGCCACAGGTCGGGCAAATGTACCCTTGAATACCCGTGACACGGGGGGCATTCCGGTGTCCCGGTTGAATATTTCAGAAATCTGGCAAGCCTATATATATATATATATATAAGTGTGTGTGTGTATTACTTAAATGAAAAAATAAAAAATACGTGATATCACAAGCGCTGTTAAACAGTTTAATGATGATTCTTGTGTGATAAAAGATTAGCTGTTTGACATCCATGAAAAAAACACTTAAGTCTTTGTCAAAAACGACAAGCTGAAACACATATACAACAAAATAGAAATACATAATACCAAGCGTTTATATAGGGCAGGTATAAGCAACCTTTGGAGAGTTGCGGGCCAAAATTTAGGATGTTAGTGACGTCGCTGGCCGTATAAGTGGGATTTTTATGGGATTTTGAAATGTTCCGTGGGACAAATCAAAAGCCGTGGCGGGCCACATCCGGCTCGCTGGCCGGGGGTTGCCCATATGTCATGTAGGGGAAGGGTGAGCGAAATTAGGTGGTAAGGTACAACGGGGTGTTTCAATTTCCTGCTTATGAGGTTCTGCTATCTCTATGCCATTGCTATAGGTTGTGCAAAACGTGTCTATTTTTTAATTCCACGTGGGATTGCGGCTGGCAGAGTTACAGACAGATACGCTCCTGAGATTTATTACATTTTTCATTACCTGATCAAAGGTATAATCAACTTAGGATTTTTTTTTTTTTACATTGGCATGCAGATATTGATGTGACATTTTATACTTGCGAAAAGCGTTCTTTTTCCCTAGTAAACTGCATGAAAAAGTTGAATTACATTCAAAGTGAATTGTTAGTTAGGTCGAATTCTTTTCAATCTCTGCTTGTAAGGCGAAACGGGGTACCTCAAGGTGAGGAAAAATGGGTTACTACCCCAAGGTCGCAAAACGTCGTAACGCAAAAACGTCGGATGTCGGGCAGTTCACAAGGTAAAAGACGTCGGGTTACTACACTACCATTAGACAACACACCTTCAGATAATGATCCAGATGATGTGGATGTCATATGCTTGTACTGTAACGATATATATATACAAGGTCAGGACAAGGTGAATGGTGATTTACAGTGCATGTAACAAATGGGATCATGACATGTGCTCTGATCTTGACGAAGATTATGGTTAGGATTAATTTGAACTTTGTGCTATGTAAACTCTGTACTATGCGAAATGGGGTAGTTTGAAAGTTTCGATACATTTAGATACAAATCCCAAAACATGCAGCGTATTTTAAATTTGAATACTGCAGAATAACAACCTGTATAATAATACTTATGTACTGAATAATACTGAAATAAGTAATACTTATTTAATTTATTTCTATTTTTCAGAGAGTTATGTCCACAATATCCTTTAGTACCCCATTTTGCCCACCCTTCCCCTAATTCTATTTTGTTGTTTTGTGCAAGACTTTTTTCATGGGTATTAAGCAGTTGAACTTTATATATATATATATATATATATATATATATACAGGGCATAGGGCACATAATAAAGATTCAGCATGACATAAATATCGGCGATGTATAAAATATTGGTGACATAATTATTGTTTATGCAACTTGGTTTCATAAACAACCTGAAATTTGATGAACACTCCAGCACTCTTCTATAAGTTATTGCTAACAGATAAGTGAAAGTGTTTTGGATCCGGATTGCTATGCGATTCTGATTCCTTATTATGTGCCTTACCTGCCCTGAAAGTTTGTCGGAACTCTTTTGAAACACCCTGTGTATATTTTACTATATATATTAGTTAAAAAACTTTAGATGGGAATATGTATTCTAATGATTCCACTGATTAGTTAAGTACAGTGCTAAGTAGCTAATTAATTGCTAAATGTTTGAAAATTACCGGATTTTTTCGCCATTTTCTATACCATGAATGCAGGTTTGGAGAAGTTTTCTTCATGCATGAGTTGTCCATTACAATTAAATGCGTTGAAGTATCAGTTGAATGTTTTTTAACTAGGTTGAATGAACAGTAATGGTATAGTTGTCCAAAAACTCTACTAATCAAACTGAAAAACGATCATCTGACTATAAAATTTAGTGGAGTGCTTTAGTCGGAAAATTTACTTAATTTTCCAAACTCAGATAGGAAAATAAATTGGCCTTATAAATATTTATCCAAAGTAAACATTATTAGTTTTATATTTAAAAATCCTACTATATAGTTACACTGAGCCGTGACTCACTGGTTCACTCTGTAACCATTCCGGGCAACCACTTCATTATAAATATTTTACCGCCATTACTCCAAGAAGAGTAAAAATTTCAAAGAGACTAAAAAGCAGAAGAAGCGTAATACAATCTACACCTTTTATACGATGTCTTTGTAGGTGTTCATAATTATCTATAAAATTATTAAACAACTGTTTGTGCCACTTGAAAAATCTGAAAATCCACCTTGTCCCTAGTTTTTAATCGATTTTATGCTATTTTTAGCTCTATTTTATTTCCGAGAGTAAAAAAAAATGTGAATCATTTCCTGATAAAATGAGCTGTTGCCATCGATATGACGCCATATTCATCAAGGTCATAAGGCTTTGAAAGGAAAGTGTGATTCCAATTCGTTTAAAATAGTTTTTCCAGATTAAATAGTTTAATTTTTTTCACAAATAAATCGCCTGCATGGATATAAGGAAGTCTGTGTACAAAGCGAAATCTCACGAATGCCAAAAGTTCCCGCGCGTTTCCAGAAGAGCATGAAATTCTATTTGGGTATAGAATAAAAATTGAATATAAAGTTATTTATTTTAGGTGGACGGAGATTCATTATATTGAGTGTAGACATATTTTTGTAATTTTTTTTTCTAGTGCCCGTTGTAATTGCCTTCACAATGGGCTTTGACTTCCAGTGCACAAAATATACATCTATCCGTAGTGAACACATTCTTCTTTCATTAAAATAGAAATAATTTTATAAGTGATACATGAAATTATTAAGGTATTTGAAATGAACTCATCGATTTCTGACTATTACAATGAGACTTTGGCATCCAAAATACCAAATGCAGCCATATTTCAACTATTTTTTAGTTTTTTAAAATAAAATTAAAGCTTTATCTTCTGCTTTTGCCTGTTATTGCATGACAAGAGAACGGCTAATTTAAATTAAAAGAGTTAGTAAGAAAATCATTCGATACATATGAATGAAAGGAAGAGAAAAATCAGTTTATGAACAGAAACAACTGAAACGTTTTGTCACGGTATTTCTATTGTTATCGGTATTAATCGGAACGGAATCAAAGCTTCCGGAAGTAAATCCGAAGAATGCTCCCGATGAGAGAATTTCCCAATGTTTCTTAAGAAAGGAATGTAATCTGAAATTGCTTGGCCACAGAACACATAGAATATTAATTAAACAAGCGCAGATTATGCCAACCTAAAAACAAAAGATGCATACTATAACTCCTGTTCAGTCAGATTTGTTTCTAGATTGGAACTTATTTTGTGCTTGTATTTATGCGCTATAATCGTGAAATAAGCTTTTTAGTGAGGAATAGTGTAGCTTAGAGTTAATGGAAATTACACCGCATGTGATATCAAGTGAAATCAACAAAATTTTATGAAATGAAAGGTAACATAATGTGAATTGATACAAAATATTAGATATGAGAGCCACTAAATTTATATTAAGGTAGATTTTAATATATAAAACTTACTTGTTTCATGAGATTGCATCGCTAGGATTTAGGAAATTATGGATCTTTTTTTTTTAACTTTGTTACATTATCTGCTTGCAAATGCTGTTACATAGATTATAATAAATTTATTAAGAGAAAATTTCTTAGTAGTTTGAAACTAACACTTTTTAACTAAAAATACTTTATGAATATTTTAGAATGGAAATGATTAGAATGAAATCGAAGTTCCACACATATTCCTTGAAATGTATGCTTTTATTGGTAGCAAACCAATTTTAAGTTTTACAATCAGTGCCGAATTAGGCAATAAGTAAAGTAAACAACTGCCAAAGGGCATATTGTCGCAAAGCCATAGCCCAGAAATTAAAGGTGCTACTTCACGAGATCGTATCAGAAAAAAAAATGTCATAGCCTGATACTGTACATGAAAATTTTAAATCTGCAGACGATTGAGTGTGCACAGAATAATGTTTTTCATGGAAATAACAAACTACATATTAAGGTGTTCCCACTTAACCTCCACTCATCTTTATTTTCATGATTGAGGGTATTGAACAGTACAACAGATTCTGATAAATATTTATTTGATATATGATAAATATTTATTTGAAAAATGATAAATACTTATTTTGGGATTTAGAGTGACCATTACGTTCCAAAAACATAAACTCTTATTTCTTTATCGTGTAACATTTAAGTCTACGTTTAGTATGTAGTATAAATGAAGCTAGACTTGAGATTGGTTCAATTACAGTTCGTAGAAGATCATAATTTACTACAATTTTAAAATGATATCATTTTTTCTCAAAACACCAATTTTAACTGTCATCAATTAATAGAAATATTTTGAGAATATTAGTGATTACATTACAGTAAATGTTAATGCATTCTAGCCCTTTAAAGCATGTTTATCCAACGTGACTATTGGTCTCGGAATTACGTTCAAATTCCACAAATTATTTTTCTTGCTGTGAAATCATTCTAGTAATGGGTTATATTTCTAGGAACACCATTTACGACGACATTATGTTGGATAAAATTGAAAAGATAACCATAGAACAAGCTTGGAAAAATTCAATGCGAATAATTCTAGATTTTCAAAACTTCATTGCAATTAGACTTTCAAGCACGTCACCCATTCTTCATCTTTCCATTATTGTAGGTAAAAGTATCGAACAAGTGTTTTGGTTCGTTCGTAATAATTGCGGTTGAATGGGATTGCAAATAGAGAAAATGATTTTAATGTAAGAATAATTCGCATTAAGACTCTGAACATATTTTGGGTTAAGCAGTTGAAGTGAGAACTTGTTAAGAGGAAAGCCTTTTTCGTCATTATGATATACCGTATGAGCCCGAATATAACGCGTTATATTTTGGCTGATCATTTAACATTATAAATCTAACTCACGCTAAATACTGTTTAAAAGAGTGGTTGATTATTATACTGAAGAATTTATTGCGTGGTTTAATTTTAATATATTTGATGATAACCATGCGAAAGTATGTAAATCCAGAAGTATAGTCGTAGATAATTAAATATTGAGGCTCAAATGATCGATCAAAGAATTAACTTGATGAATTGGTTGACACAGGTTTTTTTTCTGATTTACGTTTTTCCTTCTATTCTTTTTTTTTAACAAACACACATCTAGAATACTTGAGCACGCAGTAAATACTTTATCGAAGGAAAAAATGATGATCATCAACATGCGAGATATGAATAATTTCTTGCTCTAAACAAAACATCATTTCCGAACCCTGCAGATGAAGACGCATAAAAATGCACTATTTCTTTAATCACAGAAGAAAACGGATAAATGACGATAATGAGCATTTTTTTTCAGGATCACAATATAACCTTCTTGGTTAAGTTGCACACAATCAATATTGAATTATGGAACAATTACATATTTTCAAATAAAATTAGAATACATTATGGGCATGGACAAGTGCTCGGCACAAGCCCCGAGGGCAAGTGATTGTCCAAACCTCCAACGCAGCTAGCTCTGCTCTGCTTACTAACTTATAACAGACTGCTCATATTCAAAGATGCACAGGGGAGGAGGGGGGGGGTATGTCACGAGGTCAAATTTTGCCGTTAAGCTACTACGTATGTAAGAGAGAAAAACGGAATGCTAAAGACTTTTCTAGAACATTCGATGAGTGCATCTGCACACAGAGAAGCAAAAAGAAAAACTAAACACTGCGGTCTGGGAGCAGTGCAATACTGCAAGATAGGCTTAATATGAATAAGTGCGAAAAGAGGATGGGAAGAAAAAATATATAAAAAAACAGATTGCAGCTATAAGTTTGATTAGCATATCCGAAGGCAGGAAATCCAAATGATTTAGACGTACGTTATTGTCCTGCAAATGAAATGGCTAAAAGGAAATTTGAAAGCTTTAAAAAGACAGTTACTGTTAAAAACTTATAATTAATTAAATTTAGAATAGACTATTAGTTTAAATTTAAACAATAGTAATTAAAATTTGTATTAATAATTTTTCATAAAATGTATGCACGTTGTGTCAACGTGACAATTATATTTCCGGAATTGTTTCAGCTATGGAAGTGTAATAATCAAGTGTTCTGATGAGTCATTTTACAATGCAGGTATGTTGACCACCTAGATCATCTCTCCCTAACATTAGGAGCGATTTTGTTGATTTAAAAGAAACCGTATGTGTGCTAAATGTGATAAAGATTACAATTTTGCTACTAGGACCGAAAACTGAATATATACTGCCGTGTGATTTTGTTGGTTGAATGAGAACTGCACCAAATAAAACAATAAATGCGACTGGTATAGGACAGATGGAGAACTAGCACATTTTGTTCTACACATGCTTTTGGCTTTTATATTGATAAATATTATTAGTACATGTATCCAGAATATTATAAAGCCATATTTTCAGCAATATTATTAAAAACAAATATTGAAAATAAAGCAATTCAAAAAGCGGTGGTCCATCTCTAAAGGACTCACATGTCAATTATTTCAAATAAATTTAGCGAAAGGTCTTGGAGATGCTTCCAAAGTCAAAATTAGTAACGATCGCTAAAAATCGAGGAATTAACGGATGTGAGACACTTTAAACAGACTTTTGTTGATGACGTCGGACATACATGTATTTTATTCTACATAACAGTGTATATAAATGTCCGATACAAATAATATAATTTGAGAAATGCTATCAAAAATCTACATTTGACTAGCATAATTCTGTTCTGCTAAAAGTCTGACGCTGATATTTGTGATACAAATGAATTAGAAAATCACTCTTTTACTACTATTATTAGAGCTAAGAAAAGTTCAATTTTGACTACATAGATTACACCAGTTTTTAAAATTCCCATGTCGATTAATCTCTAAACTATTTCAATAGTGTCTACATAATAATTAAAACTTCCACAGACTATAAAATTCATCCGTTTTAACTATAAAGTGTATATAAATACCAGAAAATATTATTAAATTCCTTATAAGCTATCTATGCAGCGAGATGTTGCGAAAGTTTAATCTATTTTTCGGAGATTAAAGGAAGTTAAAAGAATTTGGGTGAAAGAGATTTCTTGTATTCATCAAACTGTTTTTGTATAGATAAGCAAAAGATTATAAATGTTTTCAAGGAAATCACCGTATATGTTTTTTTTCCAAAGAGACTATTGTAATTACAATCATGCAAAAAATAACTAAACTTTTTAATACGTTTTATAATTGCATCGGACAAAACACAGGCAATTTTTATTTCCTAACCAACATCTTGAAATTTAAAGCAATGAGCTAAAAAAATCAAACCTATACAAATCAACATATTTTATTCAGATTCAGTGTTTATAGTTCAAGTCTATCGCATCTCTGAAGAAAGTTAACAGACAGTATTTTTGTTAAGTTGAAAAATTCTATCCGTTCTAAAAAAGGAAATCGTAAAATATAAAATACGGAAGAAAGAATTCTCAGAAAGCTTATTTAACACATTTTTTATTAGACTTCTATATGTTCTAAATAGAAAATGAAAAAAAAAAAGCTTAATAAATTTCAAGAGTGATAGAGAGTACCAATAAAAGCATTTGGATAGTTGGAACCATAGATTTACTGTGTGGTTGAATATCAGCTGCGGACTAAAGATGTGAATACTGAGCGAGGCTTATTGTTTTTCCGGCATCGCTGTTCACACATCCTTACCTTTTAATTAGGCCATCTGCCATAAATAATAAAGGAAAATGCTTTCTTCCTAAACCATAACATGGCTCCTGCGTCAAGGTATCCCAGCCAAATATAAATATTGATTATGTTCTTCAAACTTATAGGGGAAAGGATAATAAGATGACGAGCTTCAAATACTTTTTTAGAATTCAGTAAGTGGTTTAAAATCCTAAAATTTACAGAATAGCTATATAAAACATTTGCATTCCATTAAAAGAAAATGAAAAAATTGCATCGCTTCTTCAATAGATACATTTCCCCTTGGGTTACTTCGGTGGGGCAACACATCGAAGACAGTGTTACACAGAATAACAATTTCAATTGGCAGTTAATGAAAATGACACTGACAGCACACAAAAAAACGATCATATATCAACTATTATGAAACAAAAGCTTAATTTACAAAAATTAAGAAAAAACACTGGTAATAAATAAAAATATCATCTTCAGAGTCTGTCTTTCGCTTTATCATGATTCCAGCTGGATCACTAATCCTGTGTTCTAGATTCATGCCTGATTCGCTATCATTGTTTTCTTGCTGGGCATCAACGAACTCTTTGTCATCTTATTCCATATCGCCATTTTCGATTTAAAATTATTTAATAGTATCCAAGCTTACCATAAATAAACTATAAGACACACGATTTTGAACTTTTTGAGATACTTTGAGAATGGTTTATGGAGGAGGAAATGTAATTTTATTAATGGGGCAATTCCTTGATCTCTGAAGTCCAAAATTTACAAACGCAGAACGAAGGAAGACATTTAAGTCGGCATTACTCACAAAACTATCTCAAATTACGTTATCAATTGCAAACTGCATTTCGTTAATACATTTTACGATTTTGATTTGAAGTACTGAAACAATAACGCATCATAAAGTTTTTAATGATTCAAGATTTTAAATGGTGATAATTGTTTACAGAAAAAGAAGATGTGCATGCGCTTGAGATTGTGGTTATTTAAAGTGACAGAGCTTTCACGGTCGAGTCATATTGAACAATTTTGAAATTTTGGAACTGCAGCAGTAACTTTTTCTTGCGAGTTCATCAGAACATTAATAAAATACAAATGGTGTTGGAACAATCCACTTATGACAAAAATTGCGGCGTAAAAATGTGTAAAGGAAGACGATAGTCATAAATGATTTTTAAATGTGCTAATCGACTTAGTGGAAGTTGCCATTTAAATTTTGTTTCACTGTATCCGTTATCATGAGAATCTGTTTTAAATAGTCTCGATCATAAATTATCAGATAATAATATCTGAAATTTCTTTTCGGCTGGTTGAGTGGATAGCCTATAACGTTTATATGTGTGTTTGTGTTATAGCAAGCCTACACGAGGGGCACTTGCCTACGGGGGTATTCTCTTGGTCGGAGGACTTTTTAAGGGGTTCTAAGGCGCATTCACGTTACATTTTGAGAAAACCGAACAAAACTCTTGACCGTTAGGAGGACAGCCGCGCGGTGGGCCAGAACGTGGGTCCTTCCCACCTCAGCTGTTTACCATGTTCAGTGTCTAATCCAAATGACGATGATGGGGCGTAGGCCACTACCTTTATATACATTGGGATTTTTTTTTAAACCACGTTTATATCTAAATATATCTTTCTCCTTATATAGCTACTGCTAACTGTTTACCAGTTACCCATTGGCTACCGTTGAACGTAAATATAAAAAAATAAACCTTTTTTCAAACATTTTGGTACACCCACACCTAATGTATTCATTTAATTTGTTTGTTTGTATGATTATGGAAACGCTACGCTTTGGCGATCTGCCAAGTATGGGGGGTTGCTTTTGTAGGGGGACTTTCTGAGGGGCTCTAACGCGTATTCACGTTAAATCTGGAGAAACCCTACCAAAATTCCAGGCCGTTAGATTGATAGCCTCGCGATGGGACACACACTTAGGCCGTCTACCATTTTCAATGACATAACCACTGTGCCATGGTGAAGCCGTATTCACTTAATAATCAAAGCTTTACAATTGAAATACTTAAATGAATTCCACTTCGATTTCAGCAGTGGCAATTTATATTAAATGACTCGGCTAAAGAGTATAAAGTTCCATAAACGGATAAGTAAGGTATCAGTAATAGAAATTTGGAAGTATATTTACTGGATGGGCTGTTTTGATTCAAATTTAGTCATCCAACGTTGGCAAAGAAGAAGGAAGTCAATGAAAAACTCTTCCCGCGTACCCTTGGGTAGCATTTTGGGAAAGAATGTTTCGATCCTAAATTAGATTGGAACGCGCTCAGAGTCTCAAATTTTAGAAATGACTTTAAGATGTTTCATCTGTAAGTTGCGAGACTTTTAAAGCATGACCAAGAGAGGAGAAAAAGTGTTAAATAAATAAAGCGAGACAAAAATAGCGAATGTGCATCTCTTCTTGAATTTCAAAAAGCCGAAGAACAACGATAAAACAGAAACGAAATATTCTTCGGACGAAATATTTTATAAAGAAATTCTAGACTGACAAAATCAAAACAAGCTTTAATCGTTTTCAAGAACACTGGCATATTTTCTTCTAAAGGAAAGGAAGTCCTCTCAAACGGATGAAGTACAAGGTTTCGGAAAATTGGGAGCTAAAATTTGTGAATATTTTATAAAATATTTTAAAGTTGACAGTGTGAAATTATGTGCTATGCAAAATTTAGCTCACTTCTTTCGTTTAGAAAAGTTTGTTTTATAAAATAAACGTGCGTTGTAAACAATATAAGGAAAAAAATATATGAAATGAAATGGATTTTAAAAATAAAATTTTGTATTTATTGCAAATGGAGAGTATTTGTTGGAAATGAAAATAAATAATGCAAGTTGAGACGATTATACGCAGGGTAATAAAAGCGCCAATAATTTTCATAAGTGATAAGATGAGTTTCAATAAAATATAAGCTACCGTATTCAGTCCGGGAATTAGATTCTGTATTGGCATTATGGGTACTTTAATTACAATATTTATCTCTTGTTTTGGGGGGCATCGTGTTATAACACATAAAAAGAGTAGTTTTGAAAATAAAAGACAAGTAATACTTACACTGAAAGAAATGTTTTGTAGAATCAACAAAATTATCAGGTTGAGATTGCTCCAATGACATTTTTGTTAGATTAATAAAACTATTTTGTTAAAATTATTTGGTTATATCAACAAAACATTTTGCCAATTCAACCAACAAATTTCGTTAGAATAAACAAACTTTTTGTTAATTTAACCAAACCATTTGTTTAAATGGATGATTTAGTTGAAATCAAACAAATTATTTCTTTGAATTAACATTTTTTTTTTTGTTTATTGGTATGTTCCTATCTCATTTCACAAAATTGTTTTGTTGATTTTAATATGTTATTTTTTAACAAGCATACGCGAGGGATCATTTTTTCGGCGAAGAATGCGAACAACCTTGATCGAAAAACAAGATCATTCATGATAAGGAAATGGGAGTTACGGCCAATTATGTACGCTAGGGATCCAGGTAGGGACTGCCCTCCTTGGGGGACTTTCTGAGGGGTCCCAACCGGTATATACGCGAAGTTTCGGAGAAAACCATGGAAAACGCCGAATGGTTAGGCCGTCGAACGCTACCTGGTTTCGAAGCAGGCACCTTCCGTCTCCTAGTGGAAAGCGCTAGCGCAATGACACTGGTGGGGCCTCACTCTTGATAAGAGCAGAACGAATGAAGTATATACACTGCTGAAAACAATTAAAGGATATTGTAAGTTTTATATAAAATAAAGATAGAAGCGAATTTTTTTTTGCGGAAAATGGAAGAAGAGAATCACAAATGCAAATTTTTCTGATTTTCAAACTGTGGAGTATGCTAATTTTGAGTTCGACGTCAAAAACGTCGCTTCAGCGGCAGCGAATGAAATTGGACTTTCAACTGAATAAAAGACAATGAAGAAAAGGATGATCGGCATTCAGTGACTGCTTTGTTTCGATGAGTACGATGTTTCAGCGAAGTCATTTAACCGATTCAGAAGCTTGGAGAGTTGTCGGTAGGTTAGAAGGGGGCCAAACTCAAGCCGAAGTAGCGGAAGCCATTGGAGTGTCACAAAGTGTGATTTCCAGGATCTGGAACCGGTTTTTGGCGACTGGAAGTGCAGGACGAAGACCAGGACAAGGTCGTAGACGGGCAACAACACCCAATGAAGATCGTTATTTAGTGTTAACGGCTCGGAGAC
This sequence comes from Cheiracanthium punctorium, assembly GCA_038373885.1. Lineage (NCBI taxonomy): Eukaryota > Metazoa > Arthropoda > Arachnida > Araneae > Cheiracanthiidae > Cheiracanthium > Cheiracanthium punctorium. The sequence goes on along the minus strand of JAWZYV010015614.1, from coordinate 1,606,150 downwards.
ACCGGAATATGAACGCTGCTCTTCTCCAACAACACCTTCGCTCGGCTACTGGCACCACGGTTTGAACTCAGGCTCTCCGAAACCGGCTCCATGGTGTTGGTCTGCATGCTCGCCGACCGATGGTATGTGTTAGACTAACATCAAGGCATCGTCGCGACCGCAGGGAGTGGGCAGCAGAGCATGTGAACTGGAGGAGAAATGAATGGAGCAATGTTCTTTTTTCTGACGAGTCCCGTTTTTCAGTTCATCCAGATAATAGGCGTATTTTCATCTGGAGGGACCGTGGCAGTAGAAATAATCCCGCGTTCGTGCACGAAAGTGTCAGCTTCGGCGGTGGTAGAGTGTTGGTGTATGGTGGCATCTCCATTGACGGGCGCAGAGACCTCTACATCATTCGAGATGGACCTCTGACTGGTCGCCGATATAGGGATGAGATCCTCAGACCTATTGTAGTTCCTTACGCTGCAGCAATCGGAGATGACTTCATTTTAATGGACGATAACTGCAGGCCACATCGTGCTAACCTGGTGGAGGATTTCCTTTTCTAGGAAGGAATCGTACGAATGGAATGGCCAGCGTGTTCTCCAGACATGATTCCAATAGAGCACGTTTGGGACGCTCTAGGAAGACGAGTTGCTGGCCGCCAACCATCCCACAAACTCTCCAAGAACTGGAAAGAGATCTTCTGGAAGAGTGGGACAGAATACCCCAACTCGTGATTAATAGCCTCATTGACTCCATGCTCCAAAGGTGTTCAACGTTGCTGGCCGTCCGTGGAAACCATACCCCCTACTGAAAATGATTTCCTTTGAAGAAAACACCTTTTCTTATTCCTTTTTTCTCATATGCACAAATTGTGTTTTTTTTTCCTTTCTACACAAATGCGAGATAAAATGCATTTTTTTTTCTGCCAAACATGTGTAATTTATTCTCATATAACCTACTACGTCTGTCGACCCTGTATCAATCAGCTAAAAAGTTTCCCAGCCACAAGATCCACCAAAACCGCAATATCCTTTAATTGTTTTGAGCAGTGTACTAGTTATTACAACCATCTGTTAAATAAGCATTTCGTTACCGGATTCTCAATTTTGAATATGTATGTATATATATATATATATTGCGATTCTGAAACTTTACTTTGTCTGACAACCTGACATTGAGTTGTTTTAAACTATGTAGATGCAGATAAAAGAGTTAAATCAACAATACACATTTTAATGAATATATAATAACCAGACTTACTTCAGAAACTTTCGATTAACTTAGTAACGCCCCCCCCCGGTCGATAAGTGTATTTTGTAATTGCATAGATGCCAACTTTTACGTAATATAAGTAGCCACTTTTTGTAAACAGTAAAAGTTCTTAAATATTTTTTTCAAATACTTAATCAACTCAGCCGTGATCTTCGAAACTGGTCGGTAATTTAAGGCGAAAATTATTGTTCAGAAAAAGTGGTTAATTATGTTCCGTAAAAGTTGGGAGCTATGTATTTGTTATTTTTGGTGTGTGGAATGTAATTTCTAGCTTCTTTCAGGCGAACGGCTTTGTACTCCATTCGCAAATGCCATGGCTATTTGTACATACTTATGAAAGTTAGAAAAAGGACAAACAGGCAGATCCTTTGTCTTACAAATTGTAAACTAAAATTACAATACTTTTCTGATTTTATTGAAAATCTCTAAAAAAAAATCTTTCAATTCAAATTATTTGTTGGTGCAGAAGAATATACGACTCTTAGATCAGCGGATAAAATGAGAATTTTCGAAGAAATACTCCTAATGTTCTCTCCCTCCAAAAATATGTTTAAAAAACCATATAAAACTGAAAAATGATTCTATGGAAAAAGCACTTCGTATTTCGATTTTCTCACTCTATGAAGTACAGTGGCATTTAGAGTTTGCGATCTGAAATGGTTTATGCTCTCATTGCTGACTAGATGGTAGTTTATTGTGTAGCTGATGTCTTTCAGTATGTTATAAATTTACTAATTTGGTTGCTTTTGTTATAGAAGAACGATATTTCATACAATTCTCGCTTTCAGCTTTTTTCTTCAGATATTACTTGCAAAGAAAATATTTTTTTTTCGTATATATAGTCATGGTTTAAGGAAGAGTGTAGTTATTATATTACCCAAAGATGTTTGGTGAAGCAAAGAGTATAGAGGCAGTTAAATGAACTAATCGGGTAATTTAAATAAATACTTTTTGACTGATATATTTAAAGTATTTTTTATACTGTTAAACTTTTTATTAATTTTTTATACAATATTAGTCTTTATATAATACCAATTATCGTGCTTTCATTTCAGTTATTATTATTATTATTAATACTGTCATTACATTTTTTTAAATGCAAAAAAAGTTCGTGAATGTATATGAATCATCTGATTAGTGTATATAACGAATACTTGAAATTTACAGCTCAAAGTGCAGTTTATTAATGTATTTTCCTCCCTATTGTCGAAATAAAAATAAAGCACACACTAATCAAAATTTATACAGCACAACCTAAGGAGTGGTATCAAAAATTTGTTGCTCATTAAGGAAAATAGAAGTATTTAAAATATGTTTCCTGCATTTATTTTAAATAAGTTGTACAAGCAATATGGTACTGACTTCATTTATACTGACGGTACACGGAGACCGGTTGTTTCGGTTCTACGGAAAAGAGTCGAATGAAACTTTGAATATATATGCTGCGCAGATCATTAAAACAAAGGTTACGACACAGTAAAAGATAGTTTTAAAGCTCAACACCTATTTTCGTTTGGCGGCTAAAAACATACGCAAATGTGTAAGAAGTATACTTTCTCAACAGAAACAGTAGTTGAAGATAGGTAATCATCATTTTTTTTTAATGATTAGGCTTGACTTCAAATCCGGTTTATCAGAATGATAACAATCTTTTGCAATTCTCTCTTCTTGTCCTCATATGAAACGGCCTAAAGGAAAAGGGGTGACATCAATATGCATCTGTTGCCTCGAAATTTTCGGATTAGTTAGCATCAGCTTTAGATTTTTATGTCATACGGAACCTTTGCTTTATTATTCATGAATTTCATGTCTCCCCCGAAAAAATTTCCTGGTGTGACGTAGTGCCACAGTGATAGCGTGAATCTCCGAGGCTTTCGTTAAAGTAATAAGTTCTATTTACATTAAATATTTACAGTATTTATATACAAGCACATGGGTGAAACATTACGGGAGTACTAAGCACGGAGCAGTTCGCACGGAGAACTTGCCTCCTCTCTGGCTAAAAGTACGCTTGCCAGACATCCCTGTTTGACCGAGACAGTCCCGGTTTGCAGTCAAAATCCCGGTGTCCCGGTAAAAATTATATTTGATTATAGATGACCCAAAAAGTCTAAAAATAATTAACTGAGAAGGATTTTTAAGGATAATTGCTTTACCATTTGTTTCACTGTAATGTATAAAAAGTGAGAACTATCGAAGAGTGGTGGTGTGCTAATAAGTATTGTTCAAATTTTCATTCAAAGTATTTCTTTTTACTTAAACAACTTATAAATATTAGCATGTAAGAAATAAAATGTTTAAATTTATATGCTTGTGTCATTTATTAATACCCCTGGTTCATGTTCTTAGTCAGTAACCATTTATTCATAGCATTGAGAATAAACTATCCTCTAAAACACTCCAAAAACCCGCCAAAAAACCCTTGAGGGGAAAATGTAAATGTAGTGTTACGGCCAGGAATCTGGACCGAGGGGAGGAGATTTCCCTCCGTATTGGACTTTCTAAGGGATCCTAACCCCTATTTACGTGAAGTTTCGTAGAAAACCACGGGAAACTCCGAACGGTTAGGTCGACGGACTCCACCCGGTTTTGAACCAGGCTTCTTCCGTCTCCCAGTTGAGAGCGCAAACGCGTTCAGCCACAAGTCGGGCAAATGTACCCTTGAATACCCGTGACACTGGAGGCATTCCGGTGTCCCGGTCATGAAGCTCGGGAGGAGAAACATTGGCTTGTTATCCAACTTGGACCAACTACGCAGTATGAGAATTGCCGACGAAACTGCGGCTACCATTGATTGCGCCATCTATTGACGGCAGCGAAAAACAACATCGCGCGCGCGCGCTTTCCGATTTAAATCTTCTCTAATTGGGATTTATTCATTTATGCTGAAATTTCATGAAGTATACACTATCATCTGAATAAATAAATACGATAATTAATATGCATATATAATAATTTTGTTTCTATATTACTTAGTTACAACGATGTAACATCAGTTTGATAATTTAATAAATTAATTAATAATTTAAATAAATTCTCTTTAAAACGAACTTTCTCTTTGCATACGAACGATATAATAGATCAGTTTCTGACAAATATTTTTGGTAGCAATTAGCTAAAAATTAAAAAATATTTCCTGCCTTCTTTCAGGCTATAAATTCCTCTTATATACCCACTTTTCCACATTATATTTTATTTATTTATTTATTTTTTCTTTAGTCTTAAAGTTGGTTAGTTAAACCAAAAAACAAATATGGAAAGAGAAAAACATTTAACGCCGTTTTTCAGCACCACCAGAGCCTGATTATAACCAACAAGGGCCCCAGGAATTGATGAATTTGGGGGGGGGGGGCATCTATGAAATTTGTTTTATTTTTCATAAAATTTTGATATAAAGAAGGATGTTTCAGAACAAGATTTGAAATTGGGGGGGTGGGTGGGCAAAGTCCCGATTTGCCCGTGCGATAATAAGGACCTGAGTACCACAAAAAATTACATAAAAATCAATGTCTTTTCAGTATCAGTATCTTTTTTCAGTACTACAAAAAATTTCATAAAAAAGCATAAAGGAAAAAAATTATTAATTCAATAAATACACGCATATTCAGTGATTGACTCTTTTGCATCAGTTTTGAAAGCTTTCACATATCAGAAAAAATCTATTATTTCATCAATTTTGAAAAATTTTGTATTTAAAAAAAAAAACAGACTTTGAATTGAAAATATTTGTTTTTGTATAAGCTTTGCAGACTTATGCCAAAAATATCTATTCTGTATTGGTTTGAAAATTTTTGTGTTTAAAAAGAAAATTCTATATATTTATCAATTTCGCTGCCATTTGTGTATCTCTTATATAATATAAAATCCCCTCCCCCATCCTAATTAAATTAATAAACAGAAAAATATTATTCATAAAACTGTTATTATTATTTAAAAAATGGACAATTTCAAAGTGTTATACTGCTGTTTCAATTCGATTATTGGGCCGTATTTTAAAGTGTTCACATTAGCATTATATTACTACTAACATGTACAAAAGGTTTTCTATTTACATAGTGTTACTTTTTATGTTATACATTTATAAGGGGCCATATTAAAGAAATATTATGGTGATGCTGTTGGAGCTTTAAATAACGTTGGATTTTTCTTCCCGAGCGATACATTTCTTTTCCTGGCTTCTGGATATCCACTGTTACATCCAGGTGCAAAGCAGTGACTCGCTCGACCCATATTCTATCAAAATAATTTATTTTACAAAAAAAATATTGCTCGTTCACAATCAAAACAACGCTAAATCCGTATTCAAGCGGTGCGCTGCGCCCCCTGCCGGTGAAAATGGATCCTGGTCCGTTTTCCCGCCTGATCGCCCATTCCCGATGACTCTCCTTAGAGCTTCATGGTCCCGGTTGAATACTTCAGAAATCTGGCAAGCCTAGCTAAAATTCATCTCCTCTCCTTCCTTCCAAAAAACTTTTCACTCCCCATTCTTCGGAGGTCAGCTTTCTTGACCCCAGAGCCAGAAGAATGCTTTCTCTCGGGCTATGTGGGTTGATGACGCACTACGTTACACTGGTTACGCCCTTGATTACTGCTTGCCTACCACTGTGTTTAGACTGAGCGGCTCACTATGATTCTTGGTATCTTCCAAGATAATGAGTCATCTACGTGTCTTTCCTAATGTCGGGCGAGCCAGATCACGAGGTATGCTTCTGTGTGATTTCTATCATTCCTAAAACATCGCGTGCATCAAGGACGTCTTGCTAATACAGTGGAGTTGAAATCTATCATCATTTAACAGGTCGATGTGTTGAGCGCAGCCCTTGATAACGCGATAACGTGACTGAACGCTCTCAACATGTTGATGACTGGCAAGATCTAGACACTGTAAGCAAATGCATAAGCAAATAAATATTTCTGTAATTCTTTGGTTTTTGTACTTTCATATTTCCTTTTACTATATTACAGCTCCATCTCTTGTAAGAATTCCAAACTAGTTTTTTCTGACGTGATCCCCGGCCTATAAAAAAATAACATGAAGTTAGACTGGGGTTCATTGAATAAAACTGAAGCTAACAGTCTCAGAGTATAGTCATTAAATTTTAACCAACCCGATGCACAATTTAGCAACACAAATTAATATTATTGTAGCTATTACAGGGAATTGAACATGAACTACAATATTTATTTACGTGAAAAGATTCATTTTAGAAAGTTTAAATCTTGAATTTTTCTTTCAAAAGTTAATTTACAGAGCATACACATATAAAAATAATAATCTTACAATAAGCGAGCGTCTTTATGTAGAACCATTAGTTGAGGAATAAAAAAAGTAAATATAGGGTATCCCAAAGTTTACGCAATATTTGAATTAAACAGAAAATTAACTAATTTATTGCTGGCAACCAAAAAATGAAAACAGTTTGACGGCTGACAGTTTACGGTTAGTAAATATGCACCGCTCTACTAAAGAACAAAGTGTTTTCATTGTTGAACAACATTTCAAAAATAATGAAGGTTTAATTTTGATGATGAATGATAAGAAAGGTCATGTTATTTAGCACCATTGGCTATATTTCTGAGGGGTTATTTGAAGATATAAGTCTATGTGAACTAGCCCACATTCACCCGGGATTGAAAGAGAATGTGTGGAGGACTCAAAGCTGCATCATCGAAATTCAGCCTCATTTATTCGAAATAGTCCTTGAAAATTTCGACAAAAGAGTGCGTATGTGCCAGCAAAGCCGTGCCGGTCATTTGCCCCATGTGCTATTCCATACATTACCCTAACCTGTGTAGTACTTTATGAGTCAAGAAAAAAATACAAGTGGAAAAAAAATAACTGTGTTTTCTATTTAATTCAAATCTTTCGTAAAATTCAGGACACTCTTTAAATGTTAAATTTTGATTTTGGATGCATGAAACTTTAACATAGTTAATAAATCCGTGGCGAATGCGCATGTGCACTAGTCCTCTTGCATGGGTCGGTAGAGGCGGATAAGATGTAGAAATCCGTATATAATCCCCTTTCTGATGATACTCTTAATTGTGGTTAAGAGCGAACAACTGCGCTCTCTTAGACCCCCGAGAGTGACGTTCATAACTTTAAAGCAGTAAAGTAAAGCAATGCTGAGAAACTTCAGTAATAAATAACTACAGTTGACCCCCCTATAAAACCGTAGATACATTCCGTGTTAAATGAATCCTTGCTATACGGGTCACTTAGATTATTCAAACACATGAAGAAAAATAATTGTGTACACTGTGTATGAACAGGCAGTACTGAATCATCTCTGTTACATTAAAAAAATCTCATTTTTTCCCGTAGCGTGTTATACAAATTCATGCTGTACATGGACCTGTGCTGTAGGGGGTTCTGTATAGTTAACATCTTACTTAAGAGGTAGTGATGTTTAGCGCATACTGTGCACACTAAAGAAAGTTATAAATGATATAAAATTAAACAATGCTCGATAAGTGTGTAGTTATTTTATTATTCCTTTAAAATAGTTAATTTTACTTTATAAACTGATTTTAAACATTTTCTGCAAATAACAATATTTTAATTCAGGAAACTTTCACTTGCAGTTTTCTTCATATTTTATTTCAGTGTTAACATAAAATATAGCGACTAATTTTAGGATAAAAAAAACAAAAGAAAATATAAATTCTATCAAAATGACATTTTTGTGACACATACATAAAAGAAATCAGTAAACGATTCTTAATGATAGAATCAATACAATGTTTTCAAAGAATATGGAATCAGTTTCTATGGTGTTTTCCAATCACGAACACGTGTCATTTGTGTTTCATTATTTTATGCAATCGGCAGAAAAATAAAAAATGAAAGGTACTGAAGAATAGAATAGAAGATGAATGCTTTCTGTGTTATAAAATAATCGCATGATCCAGTGGCGTCGCGTGGGGAGTGCAGGGGGTGCGGGCCGCACCGGGTGACACCAACAGAGGGGGGTGACACCAAAAAAAAAAATGAAAAAAAAATGCTGCTTTATTTATTTATTTTTAAATTAATTTGAAAAAAGACCTGATTTGGTGATGTAAAAAATATCCGAGAGAAAAATTAAGAACAAATATATGAAAGAAACAGATTCTGTGTACCTGTAGAAATAAAATGTGTTCCTTCATCTCAACTTTTTTTTTTCCAGTTTAAAAATTTTCCATATTTCCCCCATAAAACAAGAATACGGCAGGTTTTCTCAAGTTATGTGTAGCCATTTCATCTGTATGTTTCTCTTTTAACCAGGGGCTAACTATGAACACTTTCTCTTGCTATTTGGGAGGGGGGGGATCTTGGACAAGGGGTGCGAATGAGGTGCTTGACTAAATGGGTGTGCCCGTCGGCTGTACTTTTTGAACGTTGGACAGTCTATCCGGTGGGTCTTCCATATGGATGTGAAAATGTTTGCACTTTAAAGGGTGAAAAGCATACTCATGATGATGATTTTTCTTTTTTTAAGTACGAAACACACTAACGTAAATGCACTGACGGTTGAAGAATGAAAACATGGATTCGCGCGTCAAAATGAAAGACTTCGAAGGACAACGCCAGGAAGGTATCTAAAGATGTTCTCAGAATTCAGGCATAATTCTGAGAACGCTGACAGATCATTCATATAGTTTAGTTCATTTAATGAGTAAAAGTACTATTTTTCAAACGCAAGTCCTGCTTATTTATTTCTTTTTCATTTTATGCTATCATTCTTTTGGTAAGTTCATAATTGAAATATTTTATGTTTTCAACTCAGGGCGGCCCAAGGAGGGTGCGAATGTAGGCGATCAACTAAAAGCGGGGAGAAACGCCCCAGAAAATGCTTTCTGAAACCATTCTTTTTTTTTCTCTCTCTCTCTCTCCTTTCCATGCGGTTAAATTGTCTTAAACAGCTATGTTCTCACGGAGCTTTAGATGGATGACGGTTTTTCCGAATTGTATTATATTTTATTGTGTACAAAGGCGAAGCTACTCGAGGGCTATCTGTATAGGGATGGGTACCTTGTTCGGCGGATTTTTTAAAGGGTTCTAATGCGTATTCACGTTACATTCGAAGAAAACCACCCAAAACTCCAGACAGTTAGATCGATGACTGCGTGATGAGCCCGAAATCGTTTTCCGAATGCAATGTGCCTTGTATCATATATGGGCCTTTCAGTCTACATTTATTTCGTACCTATGTCATTTATTTTTTCATTGTTATGAAGAATCTCAAGACGTGTAAACGAATGTTGTTGAACCTTTGAAAATTCCATGGAAGTTTTAGAAACACCGTGTAAGAAGCAGGGTGCAGGCTACAGGGGCGGATTTCTAGCTGTATAGAATGTATTTAAGTAAATATATTAGAAGAAGGCCCTTACTTTGTAGATAAAACTCCCCCCCCCCAATCTCTCTCTTTTCTTTCCTTTTTTCTTTTTTTAATCCATAAACAAAATGTATTGAAACTTTTGTTATGTTATTTATAATTTTTGAGGCTCAAATTACGTAATAAATAGATTAGGTGTCTAGGAGAGTATTAATTTAAATTTTGAAACAATTTACTTTTAATTTTTGCGTTTCATTAAAGGTCTTATACCTTTTAAAAGCAATGAAAAATTGAAAAGAGTGCTTGCATGTGTTTAAATGTTCACCTATTTACATAAATAATTGGTTTACAAGTAAGCAATTTTATATATTTACATAATATCTTATTTTATTGGTATTGCTAACTTCAAAAATTGTAATTATTAAAAGGTATTGTTTTTCACATGGAGTTCGCTGCGCACAGATTATGGACACAAAAATCATTTTACAAACTCAATTATTTTATTCTCTGTATTGTATAAAATTTTAAAAGTTAAAAGCTTAAATAAAATAATAATAATAATAATAATAATAATTTTAAGTGTATAAAATAGGTATGAATTTTCTACTTAACAATATGTCACTTTAATTTTGTCTTAAGTATAGGCATAAAATATTTGAGTTTGTTAAAAGATTTTTATGTATATACGGCTCCGCGCAATGAACCACATATGGAAAATAATACAGTAAAATTATGTATTTTCGCGAGGCATTAATTTCCGGGTACCCCCTCGTAATCGCGAAATTTAAATCCTCTAGAGGTACTGTTTTTTTTTAATAATAGCAAAGAAATCAGAAATTTTTCACAATCCAAAATTTAATGATTTATTGCACAGTTACAAACGCTTTCTTACAACTATATCTTGAATATAAAACATTAATAGAACTAGCAAAATGCAGCTCGTTCACTTACAATATTTATATCAGCTTTTTTAAAACCATTGGTTAAAATTGGCCAAATTCAAAAGTAAATAAATTTTATGTGTAATGTACGAGCATTGTGGAACTTTACACAGCAATATGCAAGGCGGTTCAAAACTCTATAAACTGTAGGGGCGATAGGATATTATATTATGTGCCCTATATCCCGTAAAGTTTGTATAGGAAGTTTAGAATCACTCCCTATATTCAGTCAGAAATAATCTGTAATGTATATTCAGATGTCTATATATTCTGTATATTCAGTCAAAATTTTATCGATTTTCATTACATTTAAAAGCTACAAGAACTCTTAAGTAAAGCAGTTTTGTAGTGAGTGTTGAATGAAACAACTGGTTTCAATGAAACAGGTCTCATGAGACATTAAATTTCAAGTGTGTAGATAATTTAACGTTTAGTTGAATTAAATGCCATATTTTTATTAGCTGACAGTGTATTTCTATTAGCTGACAGTGTATTCTTATTAGTCAGGTAATGGTATTATAAAACACTCCAGGTATAAACACTCCATGGAAAAAAAAAAAAAAAAAGTCACTTCCGCGTCTCGTACATTACCTTGCATAGGTGGTATGGAAAGTTGCATAATAGCCTAATAACGTTTGAAAGAACCTTACTATAGTGGTTGCCACTTATTTCGGTCAGTGAGTCTCTTAAGTCGGTGAAAATTGGCAGGGCGAAAGAATGAAATGGCCAAATTGCATTAGTTTTCTGCCGCTTACTTCGGTAGTTAGTGATGCTTTATCCGGTCAGATAATCTACGGAGATTAGGTAAAATTTCGACTTAATTTAGGGTGAAGTGAAAAAACACCCATCTCAAAGATGACTCATAATTGTACGGAGGTGTTACGGGGGGGGGTGACACCAGATGAGCCCGCACCGGGTGACACCATGCTTAGCGACGCCACTGGCATGATCTTTTTTAAGTGTAACTGAAATTGTAAAGTTTTAACAATTCTCATAGGCTAAGTTTAACAGACAAACTATTTTTCATTTAATTTCCCCATAAACATAGATAGATATTTGAAATGAAATAATGTACCAACTTAAATATCTTAAGAAGTTTTGCGTTGCACATTACTATTCATAATTTTTCTGAAGTGCAATGATTGAATAAAGTTTGTCATGTAAGAGGCGCCTTAAGAAAGGATAACCTGGTTATGGGGATTAGTCTCTGAAATAACATCTCCAGTGAAATCATCGAAATCTTCAAGAAGTAACACCAAATACCCGAGAAAATTTCTTTTGATCGTCTTCGTGACCAACTGTTCCGGTTATGTGCCAAGGTCAACTCCAATAGGTAAAGCAATAGGTGAAAAACTGAAGGCCAAAGTCTGATGTCGATACCTCATGTTCATCAATGTGAAATTGTAGCGCCATCTGTTAGCGCTAAAAAGCGCAGTTTTATGTAAAAAGCGAAGCAGGCAGAAGCGGGTCAATGCCCGACGCGTCATGGACTTTGTGCTGCGTAGCGTATTGTGTTATTAAATAACAATAAAGGTTGCGTTCCTAAACAAGTGAAATGAGTAAAATTTGTTGTGTAAGTGTTCATCTGGTCTTGCGCGGCCGGAGTAAAGTGCGGCCTATTAATATTTGTGATAATTAAAAAGCAAGTTTCTGCAGATCATCTTTCGAGAACAATGTGTTGGGCATTCTGTAGCTTATTCCGTTGCATCTCGATTTTTACTGGGTGTGGGAATTAATTTGGATAGATGTTGTGTGTAGGCTAAGTGATACAGTTATTGAGTTTTTAGCTTAAATGAATTTTGTTCAATATGTTGTTGTCTAGCTTCAGAAAAGGCGAATTAAAATCTTTGTGTGTTGAGTAAAATATTGAATTTCCTGCGTCGGCTAAAGTTTTCGAATTAATAAAATTAATTGAAACTAGTGAAGTTTTTAAAGAAAATGCTGAATTAGTAAAACGTACAATTGAACATATTTTAGAGGATAAGAGTAAAAAAGATGATGAGGCAGAAAAGGAAAAGAAACCAAATGAACAAAAATTAGAAATCGAAATACTTCGCTTTTGCGAAGAAATAATTGGAAGAATTGGAAGGTTTAAAACTTAAATCAGCTGTGTGTGATAACAAATCCGTAGGTGGCATGTATTATGGAATATAACTAACCACTCTTCGCAAACCGTAAACTTTTTGAATAATTTTCCGAAATAGTTACCGAACCACCCCTTTAACTGCGAGATTTTGCTATATTTTAAACAGAAAATTACCGTTCAGAAAAAGTTGTTAATTATGCTGTGTAATACTTGGCACCTATGACAAATCGCTTAGCGATGAAGTGCCAAATTGTGATTTGGAAAGTTTGATTAAAAGCATTAAAACATTGACGGTTCCAATTCCTAAAAATGTTGAGTGTTTTAATCTCTTTTTTTTCAATTCGCTTGAGAAAGCTTTGAAAACAAAGGGTGTTAGTGACAAATTGAAAGCGGAAATTTTACTAAACATATTGGGAGATAGAGTTGGTGATTTAATGGTTTATGTTAAAAAGGGATAACTCAGTGATTATGAAAAAATTAAAGCTATGGTTTTGAAGTAATTTCCACCCACCCCACATGAATCTTTGAAACAGTTTAAAGGCGCAGTAAAATCACCATCGGAAAATTACGTACAACCTCCAAAAAAAGTATTCGAGCAAGAGAGAAATTTCCTATTTTAGATTTGCGAATAATAATGGAGTTTTTGAGAAACGCACAACTTGAAAATATGGAAAGTCATATTTATACATAGCCTAATTCATATTCTATGATAAATAAGTTTCAATATACGAAACCAACGTAGGAAATTTTTCTCTTGCTCGAATACTTTTTTTGGAGGGTGTACAATGTTGCTTGAGAGTTAGTTCGGTTTTCGAGTATTACATTGAACTTCGTAAAGTGAATGGTTTTTCAAAGTTAAGCAAATTAATTTTCGTTGACCGGATATTTAGTTCTCTTCCTCAGGAATTGAAAAGTCATATAAGTATTAAACAAGGAGAGTCGTTCTATTTACCGCAGGATCTAAGGAGAGAGTGTGATTTATTCTTAGCCTCCAAAATCGGAACAAAATGGAAGTACAGTTCGGGTTCACGATCGGTGGCTATTAATGATCAAAGGAGATGGGGAAAGAGTATCGTAACAATAAATCGTAACAATAAAAGTGCATCCAAAGTGTTCTTAGAATCTTTCGAAATGTGCAATGTGCCAGAGTAGCCATTCATTATTTGCTTGCCAAGATTTCAAAAATCTGTCTGTTAGTGATAGAGTGGCCTTATAAAGACTCAAAAGTTATGTTTTAAGTGCCTTTCATCAAATTGTAATGTTAAAAAGTGTTCTGCACGAGACTGTTTTTGTAAACGGCCTCATAATAAATAACTACATTTTCCCAGAGGAAACATGCAGTCTGGTGAAATAAACAAAAACGAAACAAATTCAATGAGTAGTCATGAAGACGTTTAAAATTCTACTTTAAATGCGAATAACAGTATTTTTTACCCAAATTCTAGTGTTGCGAATGAAAACGAGCATTCATCATTCTCAGCTACTAGTACAATTGAGACTAATGTAAAAAGAACTGTACTGTTGAGTACTTTTATAATTTACATTCGAGAAAAATTTGGAATTTTGCAATCTGCAAGGGGTGGGTAGCCAGTCAGACATTATGCCAAGAGAGTGCGCAAATAGATTAGGATTAAAGTAGGAAAAAATTAATGTTGTAGTATCATGCTTAAATAATTCCTTAATGACTGTTACCACTTTTGTCAAAACAGAAATTTCAAACCTCTATTAAAGTATAAACAAGAGTTTGAGTTACTAATCGAAGACATAATTACTGATCTATCCCCATGTAAATATTTAAGTGTTGAAGAGCAAATTCCTTTGAACATCAACTTAGCGGACAATTTCATGGTTCCTCAAAAGGTTGATTGTCTTTTAGGCGGTTAGTGGTTTTATCAAATGTTGAGGCTAGAAAAAATATATTCGCCAAATTCAGAGTTATTTTACAAAATAGTGTTTTTGGATTCTTAGGTAGTGGTAATGTTACAGAATCAGATAATGTAAAGATTCATTGTGGACTAATAATAGATGACGATTTAAACAGCTCCATGAGAAAGTTCTTGGAGTTAGAAAAAGTTGAGTTGAAAATCCCTAAATGTTGTAAAGATAAAATTGCTTAAGAATATTTTGTTCAAACTCATTACAGGGAACCCAGTGGGAAACATGTAGTTTCAAGACCAGTCAAGAATGACCCTAGTTGCTTAGACGAGTCTAAGGGCATGGCTCTTAAACGACTGAACTCACTTTGGTTAAACTAGCACGTGATCAGGAATACTTAAACTTGTACGAGGACTTCATTAAAGAGTACGAACAAATGGGATACATGAGAGATGTAACGCAGGAGCCTGAACCTGAATTAACATACTATATGTCCCACCATGGAGTCTATAAGCCTGATAAGGCAACCACTAAGTTGCAAGTAGTATTTAATGCATCTAGTAAAACCGCAAACGGCAGTTCAGTCAATAGCTCGCAACTCAATATAGGAGTTGCGCAAGAGGATCTAATTTCAACTATGATGTGCTTCCAAAAACACCCCTTACATTCCCCCTTACATCACTGCTGACCCCTTAAATCACTGGAGACATTAAGATGATGTACAAAATGGTGAACGTACATCCCAGCCAACGAAACATACAACGCATCGTATGGAAGGGCAGTGAGTTAGGTTCAGTGAAAATATTTGAACTGTCAACCGTTACCTACGGCACTGTAAGTGCACCATTCCTGTCAACTCGAACGTTGCGGTAGATTGCAGAGAATGTGTGTGTGTGTGTGTCTGTGTATGTGTGTGATTGTGACAACGCTACACTAGGGCGATCTGCCAAGGGGGGGTGCCTTGGTAAGAGGACTTTCTAAGGGGTTCTAACGCATATTCACGTTACATCTGGAGAAAACCTACCAAAACTCCAGACCGTTAGATCGACAGCCGCGCGAATGCTCCCGAACCCGGGGCCTTCACACTTCGGCTATCTACCATTTTCAGTGGCATAACCACTGTGCCATGGTAAGGCAATTTGCAGAGAATGAAGGACACAAGTTAACGATCGCGGCATCCACTGTCAAGGACGATTTTTATGTAGACGATGTACTCTCAGGAGCAATAACTTTACCTGAATGCATTGAGAGGCAAAGACAACTTAAGGCGCGTTTACACCAAAGTCTTCCTCTAAGTTTTCCACAAGTTGCAATTTGTTGCTTTTTCTGCAAAATACAGCAACTTTTTCTGTCTTCCACTTGTGGAGAAACAAATCTTCCACTAAATTTTGGTTTCCCGCGGAGTGTCGGTAAAGGTCAAAGAAAGTTGACAACTAAAAGTGGAAGATTTGTTGCTGCCCACTTTGCGCTAGCAACTTGTAGGAAACTAGAGGAGAACTGTTCCCCTCCACGCGCCCCGGACGTGACGACGGGAGGTAGCATCCCAACGCCCTACTCCAGGGGTTCCCAAACTTTTTTGGCCGCGGCACCCTTGTGAGGCTATAAATTTGAAGTTCAGAACAATGTGAAGAACTTAATTACCTGTTTCCGAAGAGAGGCAAAGAAAGAGAAGAGTGGTGCCGGTGCTTCCCAATCAGTCGAATAGTGGGCGTTTGAGTCTCTACTTTTTCTCAAGGACAAAACGACACCAAGAACGATCACAGAGGCCGGGATTAGCGTAAATGAGGTATTTATTGTTTACTATTATTTCAATTAATAAAATTTTGAGTCCGATTTTTAAAGCTTACAAAACATATCGTATGGCTCACCTTCCCAAAAATATATTCTTGGACAGGCACTCCTTTCCAGTAATTTGTGTCACGTTTCTTGATTTTATGTCCGATCATTGAAATCAAATACTCAAAGTCACTACTGGTCATTCTCAGAAAATTTTTGACACTCCCGTCGCACCTCAGTTCACCACTCAACGGGTCAACGTCATCTCGGAGATCAGCTATCATGTCACTTCCACTGTACCTGTCCCTAGTCTTCAACGAGGGTCTCACCCAATATCTTCGGGAACCTCTTGTACAGTGGCTGGCTATGATTACACAGGCAGCCGCGGCAATAATTGCGTCCTCGCGCGACATCCTTGACACTACTGCCTGATTCTTGACACTACCACCTTTCGTGCCAATTCTTTGGCAACAAGTTTTCAACTTGTTGCTCTGAATTTGAGAAGAGCAACTTTTAGTTTTCTACAAAAAATCTTCCACTTGTATCTCTAATTTGAGAAGAGCAACTTTTAGTTTTCTACAAAAAATCTTCCACTTGTATCTCTAATTTGAGAAGAGCAACTTTTAGTTTTCTACAAAAAATCTTCTACTTGTATCTCTAATTTGAGAAGAGCAACTTTTAGTTGACAAATTTTAGTTTTCTACAAACAATGTTTTGTCAACTTTTAGTTGTCAACTTTGGTGTAAACGCGCCTTTACTGCGATGTTAAGCAGTGCTGGTATGAAGTTGCACAAGCGGTGTGGCAACCACCCTCAGTTGTCTGCCACAGCTGGAAGCACTTACGTATTTTCCAGCTTGGAAACGAAAACTCGTTCGTCATTTGAGAATCTACTGATGATTGCTTCTGTTTTAAGGTGTCCTCGTGATCCACAGAGATAAATATAAAGCGAACAGTTTTGGCCAAAACTGGTAGACTTTTTGATCCCTTAGGTCTAATGGGACCGGTGATATCTATGGCCAAAATATTTCTGCAGAAACTTTAGCTGTTGAATCGTCAGTGGGATGATCACTCTTCTCCTGAAGTTCATGCATTGTGGGAGAACTTTTCTTTGAATTTACAGTCCATTCATAACAAAAGAATGAGACGATCCATTTTGCCATTTGCTGACGTTGAACTCATCGAGATCCACGGATTCGCCGATATCTCAGAGGCTGCATTCGGTGCATTCCGATATCTCAGGAGCATTCCGATATCGCCAATAGCTCAGAGGCTGCATTCCGATATCTCAGAGGCTGCATTCCGATATCTCAGAGGCTACCCAGAGGCTGCATTCGGTGCAGTTGTGTACTGCAAATCTCAGTCATCTGGTGGAGATGTCGCCTTGAAGCTTGTTGCCAGTAAGTCCAACTGAAAAAGATTACAGTGCCGAGAATCGAGTTGTGCGCTGCTGTGCTGCTAGTCAAACTGATGCGAAGAGTTAAGGCAGCCCTACGGTTAGAAAATACTACAACTCATTTCTGGAGTGACAATAGGATTGCTTTGTCATGGATCAGGAAACAAACATCCTTGCAGAAAAACTTTGTGGCCAACCGTGTGGCCACTGTTCAAGAACTTTCCAGTCCTGGGCAATGGAGACATGTTCCATCGGAGGAGAATCCCGCTGACCTTATCAGTCGTGGTGTGAACCCTTCTAAAATGCTCGAGTGTCGCATGTGATGGGAAGGTCTCACCTACCTGAAGGGTAATGAGTATCCAGAGAAAGAAATCGCTGACTGCATTATTAAAAGCAATGTGATTAGCGAACTCAAGAAAGTAAATTGTGATCAGACTTGTGCCCTTGTCAGTGACTGTGAACTTGACCCAAGAGACCTAGATCTGCTTAATAGAGACTTTAAGTGTGCATATTTAATTTCTGAAACTTCTTTGTTTTTTGATGACTTGTTAAAATTAACTAATGATTATGATAAATTAATCAGGATTCATAGTTATGTTCAAAGGTTTATAGCTAATTGCAAGAGTAAGGAGTGGCAAAGAGGACCCTTCACTTTAGAAGATATCAGAGCAGCAGAAACTAAATTGATAAAGAATGAGCAAAGAGTATTTTTTGGAAAGGACTCATCTGTAAGTAAGTTAAATTCCTTAAATAACTTTTCAGATAGTGAAGTTATCCTACGGGTTGGTGGTTCACTTGAAAAGTCGTCTTTGCCTTTCCATCAAAAACATCCGGTTGTAATGCCAAAGGAAGATTAAGTGATATAATTTTTGATACCTTCCATTTAAAACAATTGCATGTTGGCCCTCAGGCCCTTCTGAGTGCTGTGAGAATCAAATTCTAGTCTTTAAATGGTAGAAATACAGCTAGGAATATAGTACATTCATGCGTGACTTTTTTTTAAGCAAAACCAAATTTGTCCTCTCAATTGATGGGTGATTTACCATTTGAAAGAGTTAATGCCACATATGCATTTAATCATTCTAGACTAGATCTTTGTGGCCTTTTTTTCGTAAAATATAAGAACCAGAGAAAGTGCACACTAAATAAAGTGCACATCTCTGTTTGTATTAGAATTGTAACTCGAGCCATACACCTTGAATTGTTGTTAGACCGAGCCTCTGAAACTTTTATTGCTACACTGAAACGTTTTATGGTCAGACATGGAAAGTGTGCTAAGATATTTACTAACAGCAGCAAAAATTTCATTGCCGCAAATGAAATTTTAATGAAATGGTACAAATTGGCAAATTTTCTTTATGAAAATCTTGCATCTTATTTAGCGGCAGAGGGCATTCATTGGAAGTTTATTCCCCCAAGATCCCCACACTGTAGATTCTTATGGGAAGCGGGTGTCAAGTACATAAAATTTCATTTGAAGAGAGTAGTTGGGAATTTACATTTTACTTGCGAGGAATTTGAAACTATTATAATTCCAATAGAGGGTATTTTAAACTCTCGCCTTCTTTCACCTTTGTCTAGTGATCTTGATAACTTTGAAGCCTTGACGCCAGCTCATTTTTTAGCAGGGCTTCCAATCAGCGCTTTCATGGAGCCTCACTTAAATGACAAACCTGATTCCAGGTTAAGTAAGTGGCAGCGAACTGCGAAGGTTGCCAAGTATGGAAGAGATGGAGACTTGACTATCTCGATACTCTTCAACAGAGACATAAATGGATGATTGAGAAGGACGAGCTAAAGGTAGGTCAGATGGTATTGATAGAGGAAGGCCATCTTCCATGGTGTAAATGGTCTTTAGGATAAGTCTTTAGAATAGTTGATGTCTTCCAGGGTAAAGATAAGAAAGTTCGTGTCGCTAATGTTAAGACAACTTTTGGAATTTTTAAAAGAGCCATAAAAAAGATTGCTGTATTACCCATTGAATTGTAATACTTGATTGCATTATTGCTGTCCTTTAACTGTATTGTTTATCATTTGTTTTAAATGTCATTCTTTGTAATGTTGGAAGATTGCTGTGAAATCCTCCAAGGTGGGCGGCATGTTCATTAACCCGGCAGGACGAGCGGGGATCAGTTTAGGACTCCAAGTCCTTGACTAACTGAGATTACTGAAAAACTACTCACCTGTTCAATCATTTCTTATCAGTAGCTGAGTTTATTGCTCCACTCTCCCTTTTTTGAGTAGTAAGAAAGCATTTCCGGAATTTTCTGTTCTTTTATGCACGTTTGTTTAGTCACTGGGGTCATAGAATGACCCCGCACGTCTCTCCGTTCGTTCCATTGACCAGATATTTCCCTGGGTGATATAGTGAGTTGCTTGTTTCCCGTTCAGAACTTAGGTATTTACCTGCTGTTTACAATGCCTACTCCATACGAAAAAGAGATGGAACGTTTATGTAGACTTCTTGAGGAAGTCGAAACTGATGAAGATTTAAATGTTGAAGAAATTGAACCAGGCGATCCTGCGGAAGAGAACTGCTCAGATCATGAAAGTTTCAGTGAACATGATACAGAATCTGAAGAGGACGGAGATTCGGGAAATGAAGAAAGGAATAGCTCGGAATATTTAGCAAAAGATGGCGTAAAGTAGATGAAGACAAAATTTAGACAGAATGTTCGAACTCGTTGTCACAATATTATATCGCACTTACCTGGAAAAAAGGACCAGCGAAAGATGTGACAAATCCCGTGAAGAGCTGGGAATTATTCATCAAAGATAGCATGGTACAGCTAATTATAGAGTGCACTAATATATTTATCGAAAAGTGTTCACCAAACTTTTCACGTGAAAGAGATGCAGGAAAAACGGCTCGACTAGAAATTTTGCGCTTTATTAGGATTACTATATATGTGTGGATTACACAAATCGTCCCGCCTGAATGTCTGAGATTTGTGGACGGCAGATTGTGCTGGTGTCAACATTTTCCGCAATGCAATGCCTCATAAGCGTTTTTTGTTTATTCTACGCTGCATGAGATTTGATAATATAAATGATAGGAAACAGAGTCAGTTATTCGTTAAACTTGCTGCTATACGAGACTTCTTTCAGCTATTCATAATGAACAGTCAGAAACATTCTACAGTATCTGAATATGTGACAATTGATGAAAAATTAGAACCTTTCCCTGGCCGTTGTGGGTTTCGTCAATATATGCCGAAGAAACCTGCTAAATACGGCATCAAATATTTGCTTTGGTGGATGCACGTACATTTTACACAAGTAATATCGAAGTGTACGTTGGATGCCAAACCGAAGAACCCTATAAAGTCTCAAACTCATCTAAAGATATAGTGAAAAGATTTATGAAACATCTGTGCAAATCTGGTTGTAACCTCACTACCGACAATTGGTATACAAGTTACGGTCTTGAAAAAGAACTGCTTTCAGAAAAGAGTTGTCGGGACAATTCGGAAGGATAAAAGAGATATACCTGCTGAATTTAGAATATGCAAAGGCAGAGATACTCATTCGCCTATTTTTGGATTTCAGAAAGATGCCACGTTCGTTTCTTATGTCACTAAAAAAGGCAAATGCGTGATATTACTTTCGACTATGCATAACGATGATGCCATTGATAAGGACACTGGAGATACGAAGAAACCAGAAATCATTACTTTTTACAACCATACTAAAGGAACTGTAGATGTCGTAGATGAAACGGATTTACCATGGTTGCCCCAAAACCCCCAAAATTCGACATAAAAACTTTGCTACCAAACCCATTACTCCTAAGGCCACTGGGATCCCACCATGCGCCAAAAACTTGCACCCATCGCCGCACCCCCACCGGGAACTTCTGCATGGACCCAAGTGGGTAGAAAACGCAAACAAAATCAAACCATCTATCTTTTCGATCAACCTGAGACTGATGTTCAGACTCACACTGCAAATGCCGTGGAGAATAAGATAACCGAAACAGAGCCTGCTCAGAACTCTGTCACCAGCTGTGAAGTAATTCCCACTGATAACACTGACATCAACAACAAGACCAACAACGTACCTGATCCTGGTTCTCAAACCACCAAATCTCAACAACCAAACAAGGTTACCATAAACAACAAAAAACACACTGCCAAAAATACTGGCAAAAAGCCTAAACCTAAAAAGAAGGCTACCCAACCTAAACGCCCTAAGGCTAAAAGTGCTACCACTAATGGTGCCACATCAATTACCTCACTTGTTGAGGTTATTCAAACTATTCGAGAATTAAACGAAATTCTTTATATTCCCTCCCTCCTCCGTTCACTACGGGAGGCTATTACAGCAGTTCAAGAATATGATGACCCACTGGATAAGGCCTTTGCCCTACTCCAAATCATTGCTGACAAACTAGACCCCGAACATGAAGAGACACCAAATGAATCTTAGAATCATCCTGTGGAACGCCCAAGGGCTCCACAGGAAAATCTCTGACCTACGGGACTTTTTTTGCCATAACGACACTGACCTCATACTCATTCAGGAAACCATGTTCAATCCAAATTATAAATACAATATACCTAACTATACTCTTTACCATACAGATCGGACGGTCTCTAATGGCCGTAAATCTGGCGGTACTGCCATCTACATAAAAAACTCTACACCTCACTCTTTTATTCCAATACCTCTTAGATCACTTGAGGCTACTACTGTCATTATACACACCATGCAAGGTGATCTTATGGTCACCTATGCATATATCAAACCCAAGACTGACTTTCCAGAAAGTGATTTCCGAATTCTATCTCGTTGCCCCGCTAATATCATTGCGGGTGACTTCAACGCCCACCACTATGCGTGGAATGGAAGATATAATTGCAAAAGAGGCACTGGCCTCCTTAAATTTCTAATTGATACGCACACTAAACTGGCATATCCACCTACTCCCACACACTTTTTTACTACTGGATCTACCACCATAGACCTTGTTTTACATCAAGGCTTGCACCAACTAGTAAACTCTATGACTCTTAAACATTTTACATCTGACCATCTTCCGGTGGAATTTGATCTCGATATCAACCTCAAACTTAAAGACACCACGAGGGTCTCCACCAACTGGAACAGATTTACTGAAACGCTCCTTGACGTTACTTTTACTGTTCCAACCCTCACTGACTCCCAACAAATAGACTCTGAGTTGACTCGTATCACCACCCTTATTAGTGACTCTTATGCAAACTCTTCCAAAGCTGTAAACCACAGCGCAAATGCCAAGCTCCCCATTTTCATACGGAGACTCATTAACCAACGGAACGCTGCCCGCGTATCCTTCCAACAATCCAGACACCCCGAGGACCGGGCCTTATATCATCGCCTTAGGGCAAAAGTCCGAAAATTCATTCTACAACATTCTCGTCAAAATTGGACGAACTATATTGAGGGCCTATCTGCTACTGATGGTTCTATTTGGAGAGCCATTAGAAAAATCACCAACAAAAAGACTACCTTACCTCCCCTCAAGGACAATACCAGTACCTATGTTACTGACTTTGACAAGGCAAATTGCCTGGACCGATCTTATTCCAAGCAATTCTATAATGGCAACTTTGACAATGACCTTACTGCCCACCAACAAAATGTTGATGACACATTAACTGACTTTTTATCTCGTCCTCCTTCATTTAACATTTCACCTGTGATTCCTTCGGAAGTCGCAAAGGTTATAAACAAACTTAACATCAGGAAATGCCCTGGTGAGGATAAAATATCAAATATGATGTTATAAAACATTCCTGCGAAAATTCTCCTCCTTATTACTTTCTTTACCACCGCCATATTTAAGACACATTACTTTTCAACATCCTGGAAAATTGCCATTGTCTGTCCTATACCAAAACCGGGACAAGACATGACTAACCCTTCATCATATAGGCCCATTAGTCTGCTCAGCTCCTTGAGTAAGATTACTGAACGCTTATTCCTAAACCGTCTTCAGGATTACATCTCAAATCACAACTTACTACTACCTGAGCAATTTGGCTTTCGTGAGGGCCACAGTACAATTCACCAATTACTCAGAGTTGTAGAAACCGCTTTCGAAGCTATACAAGACAAACAGAAGGCTGCCATACTCCTACTTGACTTGCAAAAAGCATTCGACAAAGTATGGCATAACAGACTTCTATTCAAACTAACACAGCTTAACATCCCTGACGCTTATATACATGTCATTAAAAGCTACCTACTTAACAGAAGCTTTGTTGTCCGTGTTAACGACACAACTTCTGATACATATCCTATTTCTAGTGGTGTCCCTCAGGGCTCGATCCTGGGGCCCACATTATTCAATTTATACGTCAATGACATCCCAAGATCTCTTGATAATACTCTCGCTTTATTTGCAGACGACACTGCTATTATTGGCCACTCACCCTACAACACTGTGCTTGCCTATTCTATGCAGACACATATAGACAAAATTGTCGACTGGATGCAAAAATGGCGCATTAACATCAACCCGAATAAGTGCCAAGCACTGAGTTTTACACATTGCCACCCTCCTTCACCCCTATTTGTTTATGGCACTCCAATTGAATGGAGTTCCAAAGTAGTGTATCTTGGTGTTACCACTGATAAATCGCTGTGCTGGCGTCACCACATCAAAAATGCTACATACAAGTTGGTAGCGTCTTTTTCGAAACTTGCTCCCTTCTTCTTTAACTCCAAGATTGGGATACATAATAAAACACAACTATACAAAACATTTGTCCGACCTTCAGCTACATATGCAGCGCCTGTATGGGCGTCTGCAGCCAAGTCTAATATAAACGCATTAGAGTCAAAACAAAGCTCTATACTCAGGAAGATCAGACATGGACATCATTTCCTCTCCAACATCAACATTAGAAATGACCTGAAAATACGAACTGTGAGAAAACATCTCATGGACCTTACGACGCACTTCTTTGACAACTTACACAAACTGCCAAATGAAACCCTGGCTGAAATCCCCGACTATGATTACCGCGATCCAAAACATCGCAAACGCCCTCGGACTGCCTTGGCGTCCCCGGACATCACCTAGATTCTCACTTTACCTTGCTCGAACATTGTCCCTGTACATATTTGAACATAGATATTTTTGATTTGAATTTCATTCGTCTAGTACTTACTCTCACTGCTGCATCTCATACATTTTCTCACTATATTCATTTCTGTTTTTGTACATATTGTATATATTGATTTTTACACTGTTTTCATGGTTCTAATTTGTCTCACTGCTTTCATTTTTGGTCCTCACACTGTACTCCATTTCATGAAACTCATGGTCTTACTGAGCAACCCGCCCTATGAAATCCGTGTTTATACACGGGGGGAGAGTGGGTCAGTCTCCATCATCTTCCAACTTTCTTGTTCCTTTCACGGTTTTCTGCACCCTTACCTTGCCACGGCTCATTTGTAGGTTTGACGGACTGTTCTTTAATGACATTGCATGCTTATGGCCCTGTCTCTTGGGCTTATTTCATGATTTCGCAAAACTCTCATTTATCATTACACACTGGAGATAAGCGTACCATACGTTAGGAGCTCCTGTAAAATCGAACTTCATGTCATGTCATAGATGAAATGGAAGCGAATTACTCCACTACTCGAAAAATAAATAGATGGCCACTTGTCATTTTTTATTCCATTTTGAATGTTTCCGCAGTAAATGCAAGAATAGTTTTGCTATCTAACAAAGATCCACCAATACTGTGTCGAAACAGACGACGTTTCATCAAAGGCCTTACTCTTTCACTTATTAATGATCACATCAGTAACCGAATGGATAACCCACACTTAACTCGTGAGCTACGGATGCAATTACAAAAAAATCATTCCCCTGCCGTCGGAAAACCAACAAATAAGAAATGAAAAACTGCTTCTAAAGGAAGATGCAAATTTTGACCAAGAAATAAGGATATAAAAACTGCTGGAACCTGTTGCTTCTGTACATATTTTGTTTCCAAAGAACATTTAATTTCCGTATGTAATCAGTGCGTCCAATTAAAGAATATGTAACTGATAATTGGTATGTACATTCTACTACTTTTAAATTTCATGATATCATATTAAAATTTATGTTTCTGTTGAAATAATTATGCAGAGAATTTTTCAATGATTTATCTACCAAATGTAATAGAAAAACAAGGAAAAAATTTTTTTTTTTTTATTTGCACTAAATAGTGTATTCTTAATATTTCAAAAGAAAAAGTATCGTGGTTTTAACTAAAAAGTACGTTGTTTTTAACAGCAGAACGCTGCATTTCACTTTGGAGTGATTCTATGAACCCCGCGCGTCCTAAAGTTGGCTGAGGAAGCGCGCGTTCTCTCAGTTTAATGTGGACTTGTAGTGCCATCTGTTGCCGCTAAAAATCCAGTTTTATGTAAATAGCGAAGCTTGTAAAGAAAAGGATAAATGTCCGATGCGTCATGGCTTTTGTGCTGCGTAGTGTACGTGTTATTAAATAATAATAAAGCCTGTGTTAATAAACAAGTGGACTTAATAAAATTTGTTGTGCGTAGTGTACACCACATACATTTTTTGTACGATTGTCAAAGTATACTGTACATCCTGGCTTATAACGCACACTTATAATTTCAGACTACATTAAAAATATTATGTATCTCCTCCGTATAACGCGCATCTTGTTCTTTACAAATCATCCAAGTAAGGAATAAGAAACTGATGAAAGAGTTTAGCACTGACATTACAGATATTCCGGAAGAGTTAACACCATACCTTTCAATGTGTCAATGTGTTTATATATGTATGTATATAATTTGTATATATATATATATATATATATATATATATATATATATATATATATATATATATATATATAATTTGTATATATATATATATATATATATATGTACATATCTATGTATATTATTAAAAGCATTTTAAAACGACATTAAAATCCGAAGATATTAGATGGTGAAAAACATTTACAAAAACAATCCGAATGCGTCTTGCTGGAGTAGAAACGGTCCGTGAGTAATTAATAATTATCATGGAATGAAATAGAACCTGAAATAATTCAAAAGTCTTTTAAACATGTAATATCGAACAATGTAGACAGAACAGAACTATTATTTAGTAATATTGAGGGTGAAGATAAAGCTCAATTTCATGGTGTGTCTGAAAATATAACGGAAGTCGAATATGATGAAATTTCCGTGCTCAGAAATTTGAACGTTCATAAGGGATGCCATTCCTTTTAAATAGGAAAAATTTTCGGTAATGTCATTTTTATATTCGGTGTATAACTTGCACCCGTATATTTCGATATTATTTTTCGTATTAAACGTGTGCTTTATAAGCCTGTATGTATGCCCTTTTAAATAGCGATTATTCATGCATTTAATGCTATGAAAGTGTTTTGAGTGTAACTATAAACCGTCTAGTCGAATTCATGAAAAATAAATAACAGACTAAAATAAATAAATGCTCAATCGATGCTACAATAGCTTTAAATACAAAAGTGTTCATTATTCAACGGTTAGTTGTTTATGCGGCATACATTCATTCATATAGGTGTGATTTCATGATTACAAAATTTCGTTCGTTTTATATAAGAAAGTTAAAATGAGTTTAAATTTCTACGAATATATGATAGTACTACCCAGAATTGATAAATTTGTAATTTTCTTTCAACATTTGTGTGACACAGTTTTAAAATTCTGACCTTTTTAAAGGACCAATGTGATACTGATATATCTCCAATGTGATACTTTCTTATGACATTATTACATGCCTTCTAAAACTTTCATATAAAGCTCCCAATTGCAATAATCAGATGTGTTTTAGCAGATTACAAAAGTCACAGTTGCATGAATTTATCTGATCATTTTTTATCAAAATATTAAAGAAAATACCCAGTTGGTCATGTTTATCTACTTTTGGTAACTATTCTGAAAATGCTTGGGCAGGATTATTTACTACTTGTGAAAACAGTAGTTTTTATTAGTTAAAATATTTTTTTAACATGATTATTACTTGCATGTAAAATAGGTTTAAATATTGTGTTTTTTTCTAACGAAAATTTGCACAAAATATAGTTAACTAAATACCCTAATTACATTATCAGAGTCACTTAAATATTTGTAACCTGTGAGCTTAAATGTTTGCACTTTGATTAAAGATCTAGTTAGATTGAAATAGACGTATATCTGCTTCTTTTGTTCTACCAATTTATGCGTTTTTATGCAATAGACTTTATTTTTAATTTTGCTTTATTATGCAATCTTATCATTTTGCCACAAATAAAGGCATGGTTGAGGCAGTAATGGTTTCAGAATGGAGATTAGTTGAAATCTAAAATTCTTTTGTTCTGAGATCAGAAGTTTTTTTAATGGCTACTGAATTTCATATGGAGTGCTAGGAATATATCCAGTAAACTGATAAAAACTATTTCTTCTTATCTCCAAGTGATTTTCAAGTGCCCAGTAATATGAAGGTTCAAGAATAGAGTATAGAGACATAGAAAAAGAGTATACTTTGTTATAAATATCAAGAGTTTAATAATTGTTAATTAGATAAACGCTAGGAAAAGCCGATATAATTAATAATTGTTGGAAAACGGAGCTATTAAAGATAAGAAGAAATCTTAGTGCTTAAATTTCAAGATAGGAAAAATGCCTAGTGTCTAAAACAAACGCCTAATTTCTTATGTTTTAGTAGTCCGTCGCACGGTGACAGATTTTTGGGTAGCAACCTTTTTCCCGACGATACTGGTAAAAGACGTAATGTAAACGTCATCTTCGTTAATGAGTAGTAACTCTTAGTTCCTTTTGATCGGCAAGATCTTTATTAGAACTTTTGTGAAAGAACAGTTTTTTATTTTTGCATGTTTAATTAATGAGGTGCTTAATATCAAGCGAGAGTTTCGGTGTGTGCAATGCAAGATGAGACAAGTTATCTCTTTTTTACGTGATATATATTTTTGTGCATAATGTTAGATTGTCGTTGCAAATTAAGTATTAGATTATCAGTATTATATTTTTACTCACTGTTTTTAAGTTAAGTCTCAAATTTTCATTTAACTATGCTTTTAACCAATAAAATAATTTGCGCTATATCGAAGGACTTCTTCATTTGTGATTCTCAAAAGCACCACGCTCACTGCGCATCAAATGCAGTGCAGTCGAATTAATTTTAGAGAAGTCAGCCCAATACCCACAATAACAAATATGTTCAGTTCCTACACAGAATATGTACGCAAACATTTTTAGCGTTAGATGCATTTGAATTTGTTAGTATTAATTGGAAGAAAATGCAAATAGATAAACATATTAAATTTTAATATTCAAATGTGAACTGTGAATAATAATTAGTGTTTTAAGAAGTCAAACGATGGTAATTATTTATAAATTAACTAAATGTTTTATTTTTACTTTTACAGTATTTTTATGCTTGGTGTAAAAAAATTTCCATAGGTCGAAATAGTTGCGGAACATAAAGGAAGTACTAAAGGCAACAAAGGGTTGATAAGTTCGAGCTGATCGCAAATGGTTGCGCGTTCGAGACGATAATTTTAGGCGTAATATTTAGTCAAAAGTATGTCCCTCAAAATAAACTGTTCTTTAAATTATTATGCTTTAATGTACTCGTTATGTATTTAATTGCGTATTTTAAATTTTATGTAATGGCAGTAATGGTTGTAAACGCATAAATACGAAACATTTTTATACAATTTCTGATAAATAAGTAAATTTTTAAAAATGCACTATAATACATATGAAAAAATGTTTCTGATTGACATATTTTACTTTCTCTGTATTTAAACGTCTCTATTTTTCGAAAACAAGAAAAAGAAAAAAGAAAATTTCTGTACCAATGCCAGTACAATAACAGCTTTATATAGAATTACGAAATTTCACCATGATACAAAGTAATCATGAGGAAAATTTATCAATTTTCTTTTAACTTCTTTAATGATGTGCACTTATGTTTTACTGTAAAACTGTAAAGAAGAATCTTTGAAATATTTCTGACCAAAGTTTTTTTTTTCCATCATCAGAAAATAAAAGTATTGTTGTGAAACGAGTGTTTTTTGCAGCGTTTGTTGGAGTTTTTCTTGAACTCAACTAACTATACACTTCGGTTTCGTAATTATGAGTCACAAACATGTTTTTGTTTCTTAGTCTATAACACGTGTGCCAGGAAAATCTGCCATGATTTTACCGAAAACGGAGATTTATTATTATTTTTTACATAGAAGAAATTGCATTTTGAATTAAAAAAAGCTTTAGTTTAAATGAAAACGAGATGTATAATGACTATGTAAAAAACGTCTAATTTTGTTTTGTAAAACAGAATAAGTGTTGTGTTGCTAACTGTTTTGTGGAGTTGAATTTTTTAATTATACTGACTAAATTAGTTTTATATAGACATGTATAAATAATGTATTCCTATTGTTATAGTATTTCACTTTCAGTGCAAAATGAAAAGACGTCTAATATTGTAAATCAATGAGTACACTTAATTTTCAAAATGGAATTTTACTACAAGAAAACTGAATTAATGTGTGATGCAAAACTTCACCCCCCCCCTTCCCCCGAAAAAAAAGAAGGATGGAGAATGTGTTCATTTTTGCTCAATGTATAATGCAAATTAAGCTTTACAGTGGAAATTGTAGTCGAAAATTGGCTGTATTTGTGCCTGCGTACAAAACCCATAGGAAATTATGGGAGTTTATTTACTAAACAATGATTGCAAATTGTTCCAAAAGGTGTTTTTAGTTGTTGTTCGTGATTTGAGTACTATATTTCACAGTATGCGCTTAAAAAACTGTGATCTGCATGTGAAACTCCGAACAATGGATTAAACGGATTTCCCATACTCTGGGAATTCCCTTTTTTCACGTCCCACTATTTCGTATATATAATCCACGTCTCATTATTGCGTATCAATAATCTACATTCCATTATAGCGTATCAATAATCTACGTCCCGTTATTGCGTCGTAGATAATGACTTACATTTTTAATGAAATGTTTTTAATGCTTCGAAATGCATAGAAATATGACGTTGTGTTCCTTTTAGATTGGTATACGCAACTATAACTGTATGCATTTGAAGATGTTGAGACTGAAGTGAATAACTGCAAAGCCGCGACTCGTGCAGTTAAACTATCGATCATGGATTGATATTTAAGGATAGCTGTCGTCTACGAGGAGAAATCTCTCAAAACAGTTCCTTTTTTGTTCGATAGTAGAAGTCTCTTTTATAACCATCATAAAAAAATGTCTCTGTATGAATGTTGCCACAAGCGCAAAGGAAATGAAATGGATAACAGCTAGAATGTCATTGAAAATGAGTATTTTTAAAGCTCTTGTAAATTAATGTTCTCATTTTTTCATATCGATGTATCTTTATTTTTCGGGTGAAAGAACTTAACAAAAACTAAAAAAAAATGCTATCTAAATTTTTTCAGATCTTGTTGGATTACTGAATTTAAAAATTTAAGTAGCAACAATGTATTCTGTTACTACGATAAATGTACTGAAAAACTTGTATGAAAGAATTTTTTAAGTGAGCAAAGATTAAATATATAAGTGCAGTTTCCATGAATGTAAAATTGAATTATTTTTACAAAGAAGATAGCTTTTTGCATGCAAAGATCGCAAAAATCCCGGGCAGAGAAGGCAATCTCTGATGTCTGATTATATAATTGAGAACTTTTTTAAATATTATTACTATGATGCCGGTCGTTGCATTTTGATTTATGCTTATAAGACTTTGGTTATAAAATTCAGATATCTACTAGTACAGAAAGACCAAGCTTACAGACAGCTCTGCAGACGGGTGGGCCCCCCACCCTCAGCTGGCCATCCCTGCTAAGGGCGAGCCCCCAAACAGAAAAAAAGAAAATAAAAAAGAAAATAAAATATACTGATAGCACTTAATGAAGTTTGACACAGAAAATTTTTTGCAGCTGCATTTGCGCCCAAAAAGGCTTCAAAACACTTTATTTTATATGTAGTTCTCAAAATGTTTTGAGAGAGGATTCCCGGATGAACAAGAGATTAATTAATATGAATGACGCATATTAATTAATAGATCAATATTTTATGAATGCATTAATTATCAATCATAATTAATTAATAACACAATACCTCCCCCATACCCCGAAAGTTAACACATCCTATTATTTATCGGTTATATAATAACCCGGGCCCCCCCTTCTCTTGAGACGGGCGGGCCCCTACCCTCCTAGTCCGGGCCTGCTTAGATTGTAAGGATGTTATGTAATTATTTAAAAAAACCGTTATAATAAAGTTTGAGTCATACTTTGTTCTGTAATAATTATTATGCAGTGAAACCTCTTTTAATATCCACCATCGAACAACGAAAAACTCTGAAGGCCAGCAACCTATTGATGGTACCAAACGCCATCCATAGGATTAACCCTCTCGTCACCGAATTATGAAAAATCAAAGAAAAAAAATCTGTCTAGCATTTAATGCATCTGAAATACTATTATAAATCATGCAAAAATATTTTTTTCTAATGTCGATTAATATTAGATTTTCTAATATTAATTTCTGCATTTTCGAAGCATTTTGTTATGCTAAAATTAACTTAAAAGAATGTACATATTAGGTAAAGTTTGAGGAATAAGAAAAAAATATATACTTACATGAAAAGGAAAAAAACGGTAAAAAAGCAGCGTAAATATTTTCTTAATTTTTCTCCTGAAACAATGAAGCGAAAACTGTAAAAAATGATCTAAATTGACTAGTACTGCAATCTATGCACGATTTATGCATCTAGTTAAGAAAATCATATACTTTCTACATGAATTAATGATATTGATATCACTGAAAGAAAAAATACTAAATTCAATTGCTTTCTCTATAAATATTGCTATTTGAAGTAGGAGCCTCATATGAGGTTCACTGTGACGAGAGGGTTAACATTAAATTTGAGCTAACTCTTGAACAGCAAATCCGGAACAACGGCCGATTATCGGTATTACTAAAAAATCTCAGCTGCCACCCAAGAGTGCTTTTCATTTTTTTTTAAATCCAAAGTGTGAACAATGTAAAGTTTATTTCCCCAGCCACAAGTTTTGTACTTCTAACATCGAAACATATTCCGATGTTTTTACAAAATTGTGTAAGATACAAAATTTTGCTTTAATCAAAACTGATGATGAGTTGTACGGGAAAACAACAATGTGTCCCATGGGTGACCGTTATTCAGAGGTTTCACTGTATATCCATGAAAATAAGTTCTTAAATATGTAAGCAATAAAAAGGCAGGCGATTATGAGAAAATAGAGTTCGATCTGAATTTAATATCTACTACAAGTCTCCAAATTTTATAAAAGCCTGGCATTTTCAAAAAAAAATGACCCTATGATCATTCGCTGTAATTGGATATAAGAATTCCTCAAAGTTGGTCAATATTTCATAGTAATCAGTTTATAGTAATAGGTACGAAATGTGAATGCATTGAATGAAAAAGAAATTACTCCCTTTCTATTTCATTGCACAATTTCTTTAGTACGAAGTAAAAAAAAAAAAAAGTTTTATAATTATGTTACAACAATCAGGGTGCAGAATTCAAATGAGCTCGATACATAAAACTAATTGCCCTTTTCCATGATAACTGGTAGTTTTGATTTGGGAAAAACATCAGTTGAGAATTTCTGCTAAACAATAATTATATTTCTTCTGCGTTTATTACAAAATTATGCAGCGATTTCTATGAATTTTATTATACAGAAATATTAAAGAATTTGCCGTAACTTGGGATATGTATGTAACCGTATATGTAATGTGTATAAATCAGAATAATTTTTAAATATCTCGTATCATGCGTACACTTTTTAAGTAAAAAAATTCATTTTTTTTTTCTTTTATAGAATTGTAGACTATTTACATACAATTTAAATAAAAATTAAACTAATGAGTTTTCTGAAATTATAAATGGTTCTTCTGAAAACTTTATTGCTTTAATTCGAACCTTTTTTTATGGTATTATTCAAAAAGGGCAGGAATCTGCATAGTTCTTATTCCTTCTTACCGTTGACACCAATCCTGTTTGCTTTAGATAAATATACGTAAGTATAATAGAAACTTTCACGGGAAGTGTTTCAGAAAAGTTTAGATTGGCGGCCGATAGATGGCGCTATAATGACCCACAAGCGCATTCCTTTGGTCTTGAAATGCGCTTGGAAGATGAAATAAATTGGATTAGTTTGAACATTAATAGCTGAGTGTCGCCTTACATGATTAAATGAATAACCTTAAGATGCACCGCGAACAATTGTGAGCCGAAATTGCAAAAAGTTCATGATTAAAGCGTGTTCATTTCATACATCCTTTTTTACTTAAAAGGCAATCAGCAAATGAAATTGAAACATATTAATATTTTAAATGTTATTTTGTAAGAAAGTCTCAGCGTCAGAATTTGGAAAGTTATTAGAAAAAGAAATGAAATAGTTGATCTTTAACTGCATGTCACTGTATGAAAGCAATATCTTTATTAGTGCATTATTGAGTCACATTTTTTGAATAAACCTATCTTCAAACTGGAAGTAAAATAATCGCCTATAATATTCTTTCTTTAATTTAGCCAAAAATTCCAACATTTAAAAAAAAATTTTATTACTATCATTTTCATTATTTTTCTTTAGTTATTAAAAAATGAGCATTGATTTTTAGATGTTTAATTTATGAGCTACGGTAATTTATGAGCTACGGAACTACGGTAGTACAGGTTTAAAAAAAATAATAGAACGGTTAATACATTTGTGTACAGGACTTCATTAGAATACATGATATTAAACACTTAAATTTGTATGTATTACAGTTTGTTTACATTAAAAATTTTTAATGAGTTAATCGTTCTTATTAAACATTTTTAATGTAAACAAAAAGTTGATCTTTCTTTTGAAATATTTAAATAAATTATATGTTGTACCGTGATATTAAATGCTCAAGATTTTTCAGTTTGATGATTTGGTGTTTGTTAAGAACAATTATTAACATAACATCATTGGATAACGGACAGTGTCAATGTGAATCAGCTTTGATATAGTTTACACAAGGAATCATGAAGCCCACTTTGGCATTCTAACAAAATTAATTGGTATTCGAAATTAGATCTTTATACGAGTACAGCGATCTACCAAATTGAGTTGTTTACGAAAAGAGTTCAGGTACTGGTAGAACAGTGGGTTTAAAACAGTGCTTATAAACCATCTTACATATAATTTTTAACGTACTTAAATAAATGATAATTCAAACAGTTGAGAAATATTTAATGTTAATTTACAAGCGTACTTAATTTCCTTCATTGAATTACAGCTGTTGTACATACAGGATAATTCGTAATGCTTACAAACCTCGTTAGTACCTCACTATTGAGGCCCGCTCAAAAATCACTTACTAAGCGAAACTACTTCTTAAGCGGAGTTTATATAAATTGGGAAACGAAATTTTAAATTTTTAAACAATAAGTGAACCTATAATTAATTTACATTATAAATTATATAAGTTAATAGAGTAAGAATTATAACATTAATAAAATGGATAATAAATTAAAGAAAGTATAGTAAGTACAGACGGTTTGTGGTTCTTATTACTTCCTTGGGCTTGTACGAAGTAGAAGGAAGTAATGTGATTTTAAATTTCGACTTCAAATTTCGATACTTAAAATCGAGACTTAAAATTTCGATATCCAGATTTTGAAAACCTCTAAATTTACTTTTAAGAGTTTTTGCGAGACATCTCATCGTACGCATGTATGTGTGTTCATATAAATGCATGTATAATCCGTTTTGACCAATCGCAAGTCCATTTTGACTACTTTTCCCCAGACGTCTGCACGTATGTACGTACATATGTATGTAACTCGCGTATCTCAAAAAGTATTAGTCGTAGAATGTTGAAATTTTATATTCAGGATTGCTGTAACATCTATTTAACTATACAATCTGTCTCGTTTCATTCGTCATCGTACGGACGCCAAAACAAAGAATAGTCCTGATAGAATTCTTAAAATTTGTTTATAAGGCAAACAATCTTTGTTAGTGAAAATGTTGACAGTCGTGCTAAAAATACAAAAAACAAACAAAAATGTTTTTTAAAATAACGTTGACAAGGAAATGCAACCGAGTGTATACTGCACCCTTAAAAGTGACCCCTTAAGCGGAGTGGCTGAAAAAATAGCGATGCAATTAACGGAGTACAATATGAAAGGCGTATAAAAATAGTCGGGGCTTCTGAAAGATGATGTAATATGCGGAGTGACGTCTTATCCAAGTGACTTACTATTGAGGGTTCACTATACAAACAAATATGCCAGAAATATTATTTGACAAAAGTATGGATGAAAACATAAATTTAAAATGTATGCATTTTATTGCATTAATGTAATGATTGGCAAGCTTAAAAAACATATAAATAAAAAGAAATTAACTAAGCATGTACATTTCCTGATGCTTTGTTACACGTATGAAGATATTTTGTGATATTGATTCTGTAGTTTATCTGAATTTTAAGTTAAATAAAATGGATTGAAATTCTAAAAGGTTCTGTTAAATTCTGAATTTCCACTATATAATAAGATAAAAACTTAAAGAGCACAATCTCATTTTTTTTAATTTTCGCGTTTTGCAAAATTAGTAATTAACAAAGGGGGATTGAAACAATTATCATGACATCCATTACATATAGTAAAGAAGCTTTAAAGATTATAAAATGGATTTATATAGTTAGAGATTAAACGGAATTAATGAGGTTGGTAGTACACAGTGCATGCATTCAATGTCCATTAAGCTCACTACCTTGTATTTTTTTCTTCTACTTAGCTTCTTTTTTACATGCCAGTGGTGTTCTTTCTTGCAATCAATTTGAGTTACAAGAAGTGGCATCAGGAAAAAAGACAACTGTAAACTTTTACAAGATTTTAAACCTTTTAAAAAAAAAAAAAATAAAAAACGTTTCAAAGAGGTATTTTTTGAGAGACAAATTATATTTTCTCAGATTTCGTTTATAAGTTTTAGTTCTCGTGATGTATTTTTGTTTGTAAATATTTTGTACTGAAATAGTGTAATTTTTTATAAGCATTTATTTAAATACGCTTTTCATGAACTTACACTAAATCATTGAATTTTTAATGGAATTTATAGTATAGATATATATTTCAGAAAATTTTTAATTTATTATTCCGGGTGAAATCAGTGAATAATCACGTACATGGTTAAAAAATAGAAATTGTATTAAAACGCTGTTTTACAGCATTACAAAAGTTTATGTGAAACTGCGGCCCATTATTGTCGCCGCATAAACTTAGTAGTTATGTTCACCGAGACACTGTTGTAACTGGTGTTTCTCCAACTTTACCCACAACCAAACTTCAGTAAAGTAAGTGCACATGTATTAAGTAAAGTGATATATTAGAATGAATATAATATTTTCTATACGAATAGAATAAATTTAATTAAATAAAACAAAGCTCTACACTAGCGGCACAAAGCGTAATTTGTCACTTATAATTATGAATTTGTATTACGTATGTAATAACTCATAAAAGTATGTTTCCAAGCAATTACTCTTTTTAAGGATTCAGCGCTTTTACTTATTTAGTTACCATTGCACGTAACATAGCTGGCTGTAGCTCCACAGAGTATTCTGAAAACACGTGGAAATTTTCCAAGTACGTTGTGCATTGCATAAAGTACGAAACATAGATAAAACTTTCAATAACTTAGGCTTGTGATAGAATGAGTGTAACTCCTTTTTAGCGAGTTTAAAAAATTTGAAACAAAAGGTTTTGATAATCAGTGAAACATTTTAAAAACGAAAGCTTCATCATACCTGGAATTTTGATTTTATGGTTTGTCTAAAGTAGGTTTATCTCTTAGCAACCTGCTTAAATTCTCCTCTTGAGAAAAAGTAATATGTTTAATCATAACCATTGTAAAATTAAGGAAGCACATTAATTTTACAATTAAACAACAAGAATTTAAATGTTATGTATAAATGCTCAATACCGAAGTTTTAATAATATACTAAAGTTCAATCCACAGTTTTGTATACTTGTATTTTAAAACCTTAAATATACGGTTTGTTTTATTAAAGTTCAACTGATGTCGAAATCATAATTAATAAGGAGATCAAGTCTAAACCAGCATGATAAACCAAATTCAGAAATAAATGAAAAAGGTACTGATAAAATGATCTATTTAAAAATTTATGTATCACGTGTTCCTTAATGCATTCCAATAGTTTCGGCTGGGCGACTAGCCTCCAATAGATTCCACTGGGCGAAATATGTACAGCTGCGGAAAAAAAAAGGCCCACTTGTACATTTTTCGGACGTCGTTCGTCGCACAGCAAAGTTACAGATACCAATCGTTTACGATTGACGCACACTTTAATTTGCTATGCATAAAAATTGCATAAGGGGCCATCTACATATTAAAATTCGCACCAACTTTTTTTTTCTCAATAGCAACCCCTAGATTTTACTTCATATTTCAAAAATTTAGCTCATTTTAACCCCGGACACCAATTTTCAATAAATTTGGACAGAAAATGAGTGAGTTATGAGCACCCAAAATCCCCCTCCCCCTATGTTAAAATATTTTTTCATACTTCAATTCATACTCATATAATATTGGTAGTAAGAAGCTGATTTTTATTCGTACTATTAGAACTAAACGACCCAAACATAATTTAATGTTATTATGATTTTTAATAAATCATTAATATGAATTATGAATTATTAAATTAATATTCAAAAAAATTATGAATAGCGACCTAGCCAAATTTCGATGGAAATAGATGCAGAAATTAATATTACATGGCTGTACAAAATTTCAAATTTTTACGTTCAGTAGTTTAATTTATATTAAATAAAATGTGTTATTTTCATGAGTTAAGGGACCATATATAAATTTATTAAGTGAAAATTTTTTGAAAATTGCATAAAATAAATGTAAATTAGATTTATTTTGTGCAAAAACACAGTAAAATATACCAGTATTAAAAATATCAAATTTTGAAGCAAATAAATGAGAGGTTTTTACAGTTTGTTGGGGATTCTATAAAGCGTGTATTGTTGCGTCCGCTACCATATTCCCCCAAATAAAATATTTTCCAGCTATAGAATTAGATGCAGTAGATGTATGTCTTCTAATACAACGTCCTATTTCTGAAAAACTAATATCCTCAACTTTCCAGGCATGAATGTGACCTTTTTTAATATCGGAAACATTAGGTCTTTGGAATTCCCCATACTTTATCAAACATTCAAAATCACGTTTTTCTGTAAAAAAATTTTCATCTAACTATAAATTAAAATACCGCCAAAAGTCTTAAGAATATTGCACATTGCAGGCGATAGTATTAAATGAAGAAAGTGAAATAACAAACACAGTGATAATATTGGGTCGGCAAAAAAGTAATTGCGTTTTTTACATGAAATTCAAACAAATAAATTTTCAATCATGAAACCATTCTTTAAGTTCGACCATAGCTGAGTCGAGCAATATTCATGCTTGTAGTCAGAAGAGCAGGGAGCAGCCTCTAACTCCTGCCAACATTTCAGTTGTCTAAGAGAAACATCAAGGGAAACACTGAATAACAATTTCAAAATTTTCACTGAACAACAATTTCAAATATTAATCAATAACAATTCAATTTAAAAGATTTTTAAAATCCTTAGCAGTCATTTTGCATTTTCCCTTAAATCATGTGTACGAACCAAGGAAGTTATGAACTCACGGGTCATTTGGACCACAGACTAAATATTCTATTCTACCCTTGATATTCTCAGTACAAAAAACTTTAAGAGAGATGGGAACAATATTTTCCTTGAAAATAATATTAATTTCTTTTAATTCTCGCGAGCGAAATAAATGAAAGGCGAAAAGTTCGGAACCTACAAATAGCGTTTTTCAATTTGCAGAAAGTCCCTTAAAAACGCGCAAAAATGAATTCGCAATATCTCCAGAAATTATCGTAGAAAATTGGTGAAAATTTATATTTATGATAATTTGAAGGTTTTATTTCGTTTAATAAAGTCAAAATATGGAGTTGCCATTGAGAAAAACGAAGTTGATGCAGAATTAAATATGAAGACGGCCCCTTATGCAAATTAAATTAATAGTAAATTCAAGTACGCGTTATTTGCAAACGAATGGTATATATAACTTTGCTATACGACGAACGATGGCGAAATAAAGAGCAAGTGGGCCTTTTTTTTCCGCAGCCGTACGTACAA
This sequence comes from Cheiracanthium punctorium, assembly GCA_038373885.1. Taxonomy (NCBI): domain Eukaryota; kingdom Metazoa; phylum Arthropoda; class Arachnida; order Araneae; family Cheiracanthiidae; genus Cheiracanthium; species Cheiracanthium punctorium. The sequence goes on along the minus strand of JAWZYV010015614.1, from coordinate 1,566,231 downwards.
AAAATTTAGATTATTGTCTTCTACCTGTAATATACATAAAAATTTTATTTAACTTCTGTATACTAAAATCCTAATTCTGATATATAAATATATATGTTTTTGAGACACCCTGCATATATATATATATATATATATATATGTGTGTGTGTGTGTGTGTGTGTGTGTGTGTGTGTGTGTGTATCTACATATGCAGGGTATCTCAAAAATATTAATCTAGGGATTTTAATCCTTAAATATATTGATCAATCAAAGGCATAAGCAATGAATTACAAAGTCACGTAAAATGTATTGAATTTTATGTTACGATTAATATGTCTGTTCAGAGGATTACTTCTAAATCAATACAACATTTAAATTTTTACACAGAGCCCGTATGAAAATATTCCGAATTAGTAAACTGTGCCCCACGCATTACTGAGGCGCTGTTAAAAGTTTCAATCTTTTATCATAGTAAGGCTTAAGACACGTTAATCTTTTATCATAGTAAGGCTAAAGACACGTTAATCTTTTATCATAGAAAGGCTAAAGACACGTTTAAACTGAGTTGGTGAGGGGCTATGCAATACAGATATAATAGCAAATGCATTATGCATTCACTCAATCATTGTTTTGTGTGTTTGTGTAAGACCCCTGTAGCGCAATCATCCGACCTAATTTTTCCTCTTTGAGAGCTATTGAGAAATGGTAAATGGTTTAAGTCAGCATATATTTATTTTCATACCTGCATCACTTTTTAGGATAAAATGTTTAAGTTTGTTAACTAACTTATTTTACTAACTGATTTTTTTTTTCTTTTTTACGAAGATCATATAAAAATTTAAATTTTGTGTTTCTTGAAATTTAATTTCTTGAAAAATTTAATCCTTGATATGAAATTCTTCACTTTTTTAATGTAAATTTTAATTTATTGGATATGTTTATGATCAATATATATTTAAGGAATAAAAGCCTTAGTTTTCTAGTTCAGTAATTCTGAAATACCCTGTATATACACACACACATATATATATATATAAATATAAATCAAACAGCCATATATAAATGTACTCACAGGGTTATATATGTAGATATATATAAATGAGTACCTCTAAACATTGTAGGACAGTTCATGAAGCATCTTCAAATTATATAAATGCAATTACTCGAAGTCCAATCATTGATTAAAAAAAACGATAAAATACTTGAATTAATTAGTACTAAAAGCTAATGTCTAAATGTCTAGATCTGAGCAAAATTTAAAAGACAATACTACGAGCAAAAGATTTGGCATGAAGTACTTGCTTGTAGAAAGTGTGAACTGAAAATGATCAGTTAGAACGGAAAGCAGCTGATTACACTTTACGGCATCATGACTCTGTATGCAGTAAAATGAGTTTTACAGGCAAAGAACGTTCATAAGGATCTCCAAAGAAATCTTGGATAGTTCCCTCTCACATTTTGTGAATCTGATAAAATTAAATGTTTACGGTGTATGTAAGGTAATATAGTGGTAATGAATTCTTGGAACTTTGTGCACGAATATTTAGTTATTTAATTTGTTTGTTGTTGAATTTGAACTCGTAAACGTTAATTTATTTTAGCTAAGCTAATCTTACCCCTAAATAGTTCCTTTTTTAAATATAACAAAAAAATCGCCATCTCCCTCTCTAAATATGTATATTTGTGTATTTCAGTTAATGTAGAAAATTACGTTATTAAAAATAATATAACTGGATGACTGCCATTAATACTAACCAAATTTGTTAGTAAATGTGATAATATTTTCAGTTATATCTTACTGTTCACCAGTATCTTTCGACATTGAGATTATTGCGAAATTTATAGAAACTTCAACTGGAAAATAAGTTTTAAAGGGTCTTTCTCGATAATCAGGCTTTAGTGGTTGTATGCTAACCTAAAAAGTACAGTGAGTCTGGTTATTTTTTGTGGGGCTTTGCTCGATAATGTACCACCAATGGCCCTTTGTTAAACTAAAAATGCCTGGGTGAATCCGGTTCTTTGCTGCGTTAGAAGCCCCTCTAAGTCCGCCAACAGCGGCTCTTTGTTCATAATTTTCTTGGGAAACATATGCATATCAAGTCAAGTATTTAACAAATTTTCAGATTTAAGGCAGGCTAAATGGTTTATTGGATTCTATACGGTTACATAGCATGGTAGAGGTGAGACGGGTACCCAGTGGGGCGTGAGTTGGATTAGCAGTTCCCGTAGCTAAAAGCTCCCGATTTTCGACATGATGCAGTCCTATTTACGCAGATGAAACTACGTGGGGCAGAAAAGATATAACTCCGCCTCTCTCTCACCTCTAATACAATCACATATATTTACTTAGATGACCTACATATGATTACAAAGATGCGTGCACACGGTGCACGGAAAACGAGCCCGAAATTGGGCGACATTGTGTCTGGCATTTAACTAAAGAAATATAACATAGCTCCAAAAACACGTGTGGCAAAAGTTTGGTGTATGTTAGGAAAGCAAAGCTTACTGTGAAGGTACCCTACTTAATGAACAATATCCAAACTACCTTTTATACATTACATGCATTTATGTGAAAACCTGAAGTGTAATGTTTCAAAATTATTAAACTGACCTTAAATAGAAATTATTAAGAACAATCAATTAACTTGACCATTTCACGTAAATTATTCACTTTAACAGAAATTGGCTTATTTGGTTGGTATTAAAATAAACGTTTATTATAAGTATTAATCAGAATTGCGTTGATCATAATATACATATTTATGTGTGGGCATTTCTTTTTCTAAAGAATTAAGAAATTTTAAGACTCCTTAATGCCTGTGGAATTCCCGACTACGTTTATATTTTTGAAAATAAATATGAAAAAATAAAGAAATAACTGAAATACAATAAATCAAAATGAACTTTATAAAGACCGCACAACTATTTGCAATCAGCTCAGTTATGAAATTCAAGGAATAAATATACAAACAAATTCTGAACTGGCCTATTAATCTGAGTGAAGATATAGTTCACTCTTGTATACTCTCTTCCTAAACATTGGTGGGAAATTTTTTTCGAGTATTTTATCTGAAATATAGTTTTATTAAAACGCATTTATATACCAAATGTATAGATGTTTATAAGTTGTCCAATAGATACTGAAAATCACATACATTTCGTAATGCTTGAAGTTTTAAAAAATCGATATTTTATCACATTAAAACATATCAGAAACTGTGTCTCTTTTTTTGTTTTTTATCAGTTTTGAGTTTCGTTTTGTAGTACTACAACAAAGTCAATGTTTTTCTGTCATCCAATTCTGGTCATATGTCACCACAGATGACATATTTTAAAATCACCCTTCTTTTTCACCTGACACTTGACAAGCCAAAAGTATTTCTGATAAAATATTTCGATAATGCTCAGCTTCTCACTTTTAAGTGTGTAATATGTTTCAAATTTCAAATTCAATGAGTTAATCAGGTTCCGCGTCGGATTCATGTGACACTGACGAACATTTTAACAAGATTTACTTTTTACTCTTAGATCTTCTGCTGGAATACACGTATTTAGGTTATAATTTAATAATAGTATAATGTTTGTATTACTATATTTTTAATGTACCCTCACACGGTATATCAAAAATATAAACATTAAAACATGAATTTTAACAAGATTTACTTTTTACTCATAGATCTTCTGCTAGAATATATTTATTTAGGTTATAATTTAATAATAGTATAATGTTTGTATTACTATATTTTTAATGTACCCTTACAAGGTATATCAAAAATATAAACATTGAAACATGAATTTTAACAAGATTTACTTTTTACTCTTATATCTTCTACTGGAATACACGTGTTTGGGTTATAATTTAATTGCACGATAATGTAACAATATTTTTTAATGTATCCTCACACAATATACAAAAGTTGCAAAAACATAATATTTTTAGCATGCGCACACTCAACGAACACGAATCTACAGATACCCGGCGACCATCCAAAACCTAGCGACTTGATTAAAGTTAAATCAAAATAACGTGTAGCAACCTCTATTATGACATTCAGCCCCACATATTTAATATACACTTCCGCTAAATTTGAATGGTTGTTTTTGATTAGATTAGAATCAGTTTTGGATACCGCGTCCAATCTGTTACAATGAAAGCTACCACAGTACGAAAAACTTGACAGTAGTCGAATTATTAAGATATTTTCATTTTCTGATAATGAAACGCATATAACTGTATTGAAGCATATGCCCAGTAGCTGCTGAAAATTTCGGTCGTACACAGTTAGGATGTCCAGTTGCAATGCCTGTTCATAATTTGACAGTTACGTCACTATTAATTCGACGTGCAGCGTTTCTCTTTGCACATTGTGATCGATCTCCCATGGCAGAAGTAAAGAAGTAAACATTACACCGGCCGATAAAATATAGCCACGAAGCCTATTCATTTTTAATCGCCTCATTCCTGGCAGATTCGGTGGGGGGTAATTTTCTTGTATGGGATCAGACTCTCATGAAGACTGCATTGTGTTTCGTCTTCCGGAAACAGGGACGAAAATTTCCACTTCTCGTGACATAAACCATTATGACAAGTGGGAGAATTTAAGGTGCGCACATGGATGTGAGCATAAACACATCGTGTGAGAATCTTTTGCAATTTCTGTTTATTCTAGGGGTTACGTTTTCAAGCGTCTTCAGGAAGGGTAAAATTCTGATTAACTTTATAATATAGGAATGTTTATTTTTAATGCAATTTCATTTGTTTTAGTTTTCCCTTTAAACGCACTTTTAAAGTGTTTCAAGATTCGTTCCAAAATTAACTGTATAAAACATGTTAACTGAGTATATCATAAAGTTTATAAAAAAGATCGTTTATTTCTTCGGACATCAACTTATTATCAACTCTGTTATAATTAAGCAAAAATTACGAGTAAAATGAACAATGAAAATCTAGTATCTAGAATAACTATTTAAATTTTAATCTTTATATTATATAAGACTAGATCTAGGTTATTATATAGTATATTATATGTAATATTATAATTGCTATTATCAGGTATAATGTAGCAGGAAAAAATTATTAGTAATCAAAGCAAAACAGAGGATATCAATGAAATAGTACTTGTGTTATTATATACTATATAATAATATACTTATAATAATGTATTTGATTATAAATATTATATTTATAAATATAATATTTAGTATAATAGTTTATGATCAGTTTTAATGGAGTTCACAAATGACATCAATGAAAATTATCTTGAAACTTATATTGCATTATCTAAGTTTCTCATATTACAGAAATCTAACTTAATCAACACAATTTCAAAATAATTATGTAATTTCGTTAATAATTATGTAATTTATAGCAATGATAACTGTTATCATAGATATGTTTAATGAATGTCACAATTATCACAATACCGAGTATTTTTAATCAACTTTCTTTAATAATTTTGGGTATATCGATTATATAAAAATCAAGTTTTGCTTTTAATAAAGGATCGCTGAAAAGAAATAGATTTAATCGTGTCATCTGCCAATCGATTTCTCCGAGAGTTACAAGTATAGTCAGCGACTGAAAAGGCTCTTTCAGCTTCTACACATGTTTGTTTTATTGTCAACAAATAGTCATGAATATAAGACAAGCATTGTCCTAGAACTCCTTCATTTTCATATGTAGTCTCTTCCTTTTTTAGTACTTTCCTGATCCGGTAAATTGGTTCCGTATCTTTTAGACATCTAAAGATGCCGGATTACCGGATCCGGCTTTCCGTATTGCAATCCCTATGTATAATTTATAAGTGCAGCGATTATCATCCATTAACATTTTTAGCATGGCTGACATATTTTATGGGACTACAGCGGATAAGATGCTTTCCATTTGCTGAATATAAACGTTAAAGGCATTCTGGGTCATTTAACCCCACTTTAAAATCATAGAAAATTATACCGCGATAATGCTCTGTTGTCAATTCAATTTTTCTTTTATTCATTTATTTTACGACAGATAAATTGCAATTGTTGCCACATATCGTCTGACACCATAAAAGTATTCAAAAATTTTTTCACCAATCGTGTGCCACTGTCTCAAAAATTTCAGAGAAACCCTCGTATATGAAAACACTTAAAGCTGACGATTGGAAATTCCTTCAAATCTAATATTTCTCGGTAGATGAAAACTTCGCGACTGTTCTTGGGTTTTGTTAGGAAACATTTACCTGCCTTCGGTTATTCCCACCGGGTTTATTATTACTATTTAAAATTTTTTAATCACAGTTTTTGTTTTCTCCACTCGGGCTGTGATAGGCATATTGCTAAATTATATCAATGTCAAAGCTTTGATTTTACATTTTTCAACATCAGTCAATTCTTTGGTTGTTCGAGTTATTATAGCATTACCATAATTTTGATGAGAAAGAAAATAGTATTTGCTGTATCGGTGTTTCGTTCTCAATTTTTAAAACTAATTACACTTACATTTAACATAAAAAATGCAATAATATGTTCAATATTAATTTAATTTTAATAGTCTTAAAAATTTTCACATAGTGTATCTACAGCTTTTAATAAAATATTTGCTCCGAAAATTGTCGATTGATACTAAAAATAACACAGTACATTTTAACGGACGTGTAACTTATTCTAGATTTTCATGTGAACATGCACTACACGTTCGAATACTTCGACTATACACGTTCGAATATTTCGAATATACACGTTCGAATAAAAAACGAGTTTTGTTAAGAAATGTTAAAAACTGTAACAAAAAACTGCTCAAATTTTTAATAGCTGATCGGCTGTGCAAACAGCAAGGCTTTATCATTGAAACAATAATAATGAGTAATGTTGATATTTTCTTTTTATTCACCAAACTAGAACAGCAATATTCATTATTTGTAAATTGCGTTTACTTCTATTCAATTGTGTTTTACTTCAGTTAGCAATAGTAATTAATAATGTTATTTTTTACAATAGGATGCAGCTACTCTGTCTATAAAATGTAATATTAAACGTTTCAATTCCACTATAAATGGATAAATTCGAAATTAGTAATTAATGCCTCACTATTACTTTTAAGCCTTACTATTCTGTTATTGTTCAACCGTCTCTTTATGATACAAAGAATAATTTAATAAAGTTACTTCATTGTATACGTCATTTTTTCATAGAATATTTAAGTATTTATGCGAAGTTTCGTTGTTTAAGTTATTGGATAAAAATCAAGACTTTTAGAGAAATAAAACGAAGAAAACGGAAAAAAAATTCTTTTTTTTTTTCATTTAAAATCTATCTTTTAACTCCTCAATCCAATGGTGGTTCAGATATTGAATTCACCTGAGTAAAAACCAAAAACCATTACAAATGAATAAGCAACGTACTTTATTTTTAATCTGTTTTATCGGAATAGTTGATTGAGAAGCATTCATGTCTTAATTTCAGAGTAAGGTTTTGAATTATATGCAAAAGTTTTATGAAGTCAGCTATACGAAAGTTTTGTTACACCCTTTGAAATCGCTTCAATTTATTTCTTATTCTTTGTTGGCAAATCATTGAAAAATATCGAATTTAGGGTACTCTAATATTTAGTTTCGAAAATACTTTCAGTCGATAAGTTAACTCCTTTTATATCTGAGTCGATAATGGGGTCTGCTCCTATAAGCTTACATTTCTACTGAAGAATTTTTAAAACTTTCAAAAGATGTTTTACTAGTAATCGATATTATGCGATACTTTTGACAACCTAAAAAACTCAAACTTTTAGTTTTCTGATTGCTTTCGATTGTTTTTTTTCTAATATTAAAATTGTTCTCTTTCAAGCTGTAAGCGAAGTTCATTCTTTTTTAGACTTTTATGCCTTACAGTTCAGATGTATTTTAAGTGTGCTTTGTTTTCAAACTTTACGGAAAAATTAAATTCATATGAAAAGCATTCATTAACACCATATTTTGATAATTTGTATACCCTTTTCGAAAAATGTGGAAGGTTTTACATTAAACTCAACTGCAAGAAACTTTCTGTAAGGTTTTGTGTACCAATTTTTCTTTAAATTTCCTCTAAAATTTTTACTCTAATATTTGAACTACGCTCAGTTGTGGCTTATTCTCTCCTTTCCTCTTAAACGGTCGATAATATTTTGTATATATATATATATATATATATATATATATATATATATATATATCATAAGAATATTTAAGCGACTGTTTCATTGAATTTCTTAAAATTTTATATTGATAGATATGTGTAAAATTACAGATATCGATCCTGTATAAATCACTGCGTTTGTCATAAAAAATAATAATCTTCATGACAAGACAAATATAATTCGTTTTCAATATAAAAGCAGAAACTTTCAAGAATACAAAATTATGAGTTCAACTTTTCGATGCGAAGAAAATACTGTCTGAAAAAAATGGATTATTTTCATTGATTTCGGGTTGGTTGATAGTGAGAATAAATCTTCGCTAAGTCTGATTTATATGGGCAGAAGGTATGCCCTTTTGAATACGCAATCTTTTTGTCGCATAATCTCGCACAATGCAGATTGGAATTCTATAAATTTCAAAATACAACTATTTGTGAGTGTTTTATTCTTATTGTTCTAATTCTTGCAAAATAATATGGCTTTTAAATACTTCATGGCATAGTTCAGTAGGAAAACGATTTATATTCTTGGCATTAAGATTATAATATACAAATATTTCATTTTTTTTAGTAAATTGAAAAATAGTCAATTTGCATAAAGTGCGTTCACGGATTTAAAACAAATTAAGTTTTTAAAAAATTCAGTGTTTTGCTTAGAATAAAGGCTGTAGAAAAATTTATATTTTATTTTAAAATTGCATTTTTAAACCTTTTCTATTTATCTTAACAAATTTCACCTACAAATACTATAGCGACAAAAATTATAATTAATTCAAAAATTAAATACTGTATTAACATAGGTGCCAAGTATTACGGAATATTATTAACCACTCTTTGTGAACGGTAATTTTCTGTTTAAAATATAGCAAAATTTCTGAGTTTAAGGCCCGGCTTGGTAACTATTTTGGAAAATTGTTCAAAAAATTTACTGTTTACAAAAAGTGGTTTATTATATTCCGTAATCTTGGCACCTATGTATTAAAAATATTTATTGTTTAAATACTTAAAAATTTAAAAAGACTTCGTTGGCTGCTGTTTTTATTATGTAAAACAAATTAAAGATATATACATGTAGCTATATGCTAAATATATGCAGAAGCTTACAAAATTTGTATTCTACTACACTCCGTCCGATAGAAAAACATCCGTTAAGAAATTTCTAAGAATCAGAGCTTGCATGTATTTTCTTAGTATCATTACTAAATAAAGTCATGTGGACTCACTTACTTATATTGATGTACTGTATTTTCTTTAGTTATAATGCTATGAAAATTCATGATCGCCTCAATTCCTAGAGCTTTCTTAGTAATCGTTCGATTCTGTTTTTAGATTGTAGTCAAAAATCTTATAAACAGTTATGTTGCTGTTATTATCAAAAAGCTCGTTGCGTATTCTCAGAATGTTTAAAAAATAATTCCTCTAATAAATAGTGTTTATTTATAATTTCCCTGCTTTGAAGCTTTCTAATTATCAAGATCATATATAGTTATTAAATAACTGCTCCATCGCATGAAGAGCCTTCCTGGTTGTCGAACTATAAACAATTCTAACTAGCATTGAACTTACTTTGTTTAGCCTTTCAACAGATTAAGAATATTTCCTGGGCCCTGTGAGAGGTCGTGAAAGCTACTGTTAATTCTAGTTAATTACAGCTATTACTATCAAACATACACTTTTTCTCTTAAACAGAATACAACAAACCTAATTTTCTGTTAACAAGAACGTAATAATTATAATAAAATGTACAAAGCGCCTCTTATATTTATGTAATTTATAATATAAGAGGCTTTGTTTATAGTAATATATTGTTTCTATAAAGCAATATATTACTATAAACAAAGTGACCAAATGGCGTGTCACCTGTCACTTTTTACGATTCACTTTTTCCCTTGAATTTTAATTATAAAAAGCATTCACTAATATTTCTCAAAAAGTAAATGTCGAAGTAAAGGACTAATATTAAAATTTAAGTTTTTTTGAGCTTTGGAAAACTGATTGTTTTGTTTTCAGATGCCATTAACGAAAGCTTAGTATTAATGAGTCTAAAAGAGGACAGATTGAGTTTATGCGACAAAATGGTGTAAAAGTACCTGACGTTTCAAATCAATTTTAAAGGCAAATAGAAACGTGACAAGGATATATAACGCATATTTAACTGATGGTTGCACAAAAGCTTCATCATCACCGGGGCATAGACCCCCAAAAATGGCCAAACGTTACGAAAGAAAATTCAAGCGGATTGTGAAGAAAAATAAGGAAAGCAGACGATTGAAAACTCTACAAATTATGAAGAAATTCAATTTGAATTCAGAAACAAAGATGAATAAAGGCTATATGCAAAAGCAATATGTGGAATCACCAAGTATTAACTGAAGTGACAAGACATTTGGTGATCGTGTTTACAATTCTTAGTATTTTCCAATGGAGAAAAAATTATTTGAAAAGCTTTTTCTTTACGTGAAAAATTTCACCTCAGCCATGCCAATCTCCACTAATTTATGGAGTTTGTTTGCTGTTTTACTATTGACTAACTGTTATAGCAAAAAACTAATAAAGACTGCTTAACTCTTAGACTGACATTTGTTTATTTTGATTTTTTTTTTAATTAAGCCTTTTTTCAACGAAAATGCATGATGCTCTGTTGATGTTATTCATAATTCATCATAGTTGTATTATGAAAAGGGTGGGACATATGTACCTCACTGGTACTACGTGCAGAGTACATTAGGAACCAAGGTATTCTAGGTGAGTGAAAAAACAACAAATGTCTTACAAACCTTTATTTTGTCAGGATTGTTTACATAGAATGCTTATATATTTACTATCATACTAAGATGCAAAGCATAGCCTGCAAACTAGAATTTGGCACATAGTTCATAAAGATTTGTTTCCTTTTACTATCTTAACGTTGGTCACACCTTAAGCAACTGCGAGCACTCTCAATAGACAGTTATATGCATTAACATAGCTTCTACTAAATTCTGAACCGGTGGGACAACGAGCATTGTGTCATAGAATTGGTAAAATCCCACTGGTATTCATGCTTTACATAGGGAGACATATGTGTCCCACTTGCAGTCTAATGATTAAAATTCGCTCTACCATGAGAAGAATGAATGTTTTCTATTTTCTTAAAGCAGCATTTTTATACAAGTGTCTAAAAGGAGGCTTGGAATTTCTAATAAATTTTTCAAATAAAAATGATGTTTGCTTGCAGCATTCGGCTTAGTAAATAATGAACTACGCTGTAATCGGACTCTCCAAAAAGGAGAAAAAAAGCCACCAATTTATTTGTTAGAAACTTTTCCACTCTACTTATTTACTGAACAATATTATGCTATATATACTCATTAATAATTATACATAAACAGTTTCATCATAAAATATAAATTGAACTATCGCAAAATTGAAGGTAAACACAAAAAAATCTGGATATTACGTATCAGTTTCGAAATCGGCAAAAATGTTATTGCCAGTGGCAAAATGAATACAAATGATGATTGTGGGGTACTTCCATTAAAATATAGATTAATTACATCAAAAACTGGCAGCATGCTAATTTTATCTTCAGATTTAATAAAAGTAAAAATACACTAGATTCTATAAGTATCGTATGCAACGTACTTCTTACTAACCTCAGTTTTCATTCTTTCCCTACTTTTCAGTCTCACATGGCTCACACTTTAGATTATTTGGGTAGAACAGCCTCACGCTTTTCGTATTTTTCTAAGTAACTAGCTTAAGGAATACTTGATAAATTTTTATGAATATTGCTAGACTCTGCGTTAAAAATCAAGAAACTAAAGAGTTTCAAATACATCTTATTTAATTTATTACAGATGAAGAACACTAGGAGTAAACATTTTTTACAGTTTTACTACAATTACACGAGAATATGTAATGTAACATTTATAAACAAAGCATTAGACACTACTGCACAAGATTAGGTACTTACATAAAACTAATTCAATAAGATTATCCTGGAAAAAGGAAAAAAAAAATGCTCAGATAATCTCTTCTGTTGAAACTATAGCGGGATACACGAATTTTTTATTATTGCATTGTGCTTTCATCCACATTATCGTAACAAATCTTTCAATAAAATGCATCTATTTCTAAAATTTATAATATAATCACGCTGCAATTACATAAGTAAAACAGTTGAAAGATTATGTTTATGTCTAAAAATAAAAGAAAATGATGCGTAATATCTGAAATGCTTAATTTAAATTCTTTCGTAGTTTAGCAGAAGAAAATAGTTTATCTATATTATTCTCGGGAAAAATGTCAAACACTAATCTCGAGAAGATATTTTGAGTCACACAAGTTGTGAATTTATTTTAACGTACATTTTGTGGCAAAAATTATGTCTCACACATAATCTTTAATTTATGACAGCACGTTTTTGAGTGCCGTAAATACTACAAATTACATCAGTTAGTTTATCTGGTTATAGCACCCAGTGAGTTTTCTAACGGAGTATTTTTATAAATTGCTACAAAATATTTACAAAAATTACATGGAGGAACACAGCCCTAAGTTAAAAAAAAGCAAGCATTCACTGTTTCAATGCATCTTTTCATGTCATACATTGAAGACATATAACGTTTTTACACCCCTTAAAACTTTTATATGAAATCAATAAATAATAAAAATTTTAAGGCAGTGTTATTTTTAGATACAGTTACCATTGATTTACAGCTGTGTAAGTGTCAAATGAATAAATTATTACTTTTTCTCTCGGGAAAGAACAAGAGGCTCTTAATTATACTTCTCAAAGTAAATTATCAAAATTTCTTTTGTTCAGAGCTCCAGCAGGCGAGAAAAGGATCATAAACTAAATCAATATTGATGAGTCAGGGTCTGTCGCGAGCGTCACTGTAGTTTGAGAATGTTTCCGGTCTCAACTAAACTTTCGGGATCAGAAGTTTTAAAGTAATATTTATCTTTTCCGTAAAGTATATTGGATGTACATTAGAAAAATATGCATTTCATTATTCTGAAGTGATCAAGCAAGTATAAAAGTATAACAGACTATTTTAGCATTAATAAACTAGTTACCAAATATATTTTTTCAAACAGAGTTTGCTAATGTTTAATGTGAATTGATATGTGTCAATAAAATATATTGTAGTGCCTGAAATTTTGTTTTTTATTTTATTTTTCAGTACATTCACATAGCTTGGTTAACTTTTGCCATCAAGTTACATATATTTTTATTCAATAAAATATTTGTTTATAAAACTAAGCAAAATATTTTCAAGAATATCTTAATTACTATTCGGAGATGCATAATTTTAATTTTCTTTCAACAAACTGTTATCGAATGATGTGCCAAGTATCACAGTGTACGACTAATTTGTTTTTCAATTTCAAACGAACAAGTCAAACGGGTGAATTGCTTTCTTCACGATGTTTTTGATATCATTAAGAAGAAGACCAGAAAATAATTGTTTCAAATGAAAGTCAGAAAGATGAAGAAGAAAAAAAGTGAAGTCTGACTACATTTTTTGCTGTTTTTTAAGTCTTAAACATTTATTTTGATTTTTTTAGTTCTTTATCTCTACTAATTTGTTCTTAAAAGGTCCAAAATACTGTATTTATTTCAATAAAAAAATTGATTTTCAACATACCTTGGCAACAAGAGGCTGTTTTAAATTAATTAATAGAATTTAGAAACTTATTACTTATTTTGTATCTATTATTTATGAAATGGAATAAGTAATTACTAAAAAAACAACAAATAGAATTCTTCATTGCTTCAACAACCGCTGTAGTCGTAAGTATCACGTAGTCATAATTCCTGCACTGAGTGTCATAAATGCAATATTTTTAAAAATAAAATTGTGATTTTGTTGGCCTAGTTATAATCACCCCCTCCTAAATTATTAGCAAATAAAACTCAAAAAATTGTAAGTAGGTGTTCTTAAAACGCAAGAGTTTTCCTGAAACATTTTCCTGTAATGAAAAGAGTTAAAAATTTGCAAATAAAAAATCTTTTTAAAGTGCACAATATTCAAAGATACTGTCTCTACTGTGCTATGCGTGTTTTAATTTTACTTCATTTATTTTTACTCTGTATATACTCTGCTTGCGTTCACGCATGTGTTATATAATTCATTCCTAAAGAATAGTCTTTTTATTTGTAGAAAATTATCTCGTCATTAATTTAATACTTTGAACTCATTTATTTATTTTTTTTTTCGATTTTTTTCGCTATTTATTTATTTTTTCGATAGGTATATATAATAATCTAAAGGCTTGAATATACAAGTGCAATTGAAATTTTAACTAAAATTTTTAAAGAGACTAAAGGAAAGCACTTTAAACAGATTTAAAATTTAGTTTTTGAAATTGAGATCTAGGGTGATGAAATAAAAATTGATGATGAAATAACGGTATTCCTGTTCACATAGAAATATTTAAAAATTTCAAACAAAATAAGTATTTTTGTAAATTAAAAATTAAGCTGACACTTAAGAAATTTGACACTTAAATAAAAGGAAATTCGTAATACGAATGCATACGAATGCATACGAATAGCTTTTGATATTGCAGTATGGCAGTCAAAATGACATAACATATTGTGCACATGTATATTGTACTGCTATCAAATTAACTGCAGGAACATAAGCTTTCGCTTTTTATAAGTGTCTATGAATACGAATGTTAACATTTGTGACACAACTGTTTTCAAGAAGTATTTCATCTAAGGAGTTTTCCACTTTTGATTTTAAGCAATCAGGGGCATTTATTTTATCTTTTAATAATAAGACATTTTTGATATCGCATAATTTACAGGAAAGTTTTTAAATGTATTTTTCTTGAAGCTATATGAATGCTGTGAATCTATAGTTATCTTTTGATTTTTGGTTAAGAGAAAGATTAACGAGGGCTATCAACTGAAGGGGGATGCCTTGGGTGAAGAAAATTTTAAAAGATTTAATGCATATTCCCATTACAAATGGAGAAAGACGGCTGAAGCTCCAGACGTTTAGATCGACAGCCCCATGTGCACTTCAGCTCTCTCCTAATGTTCGGTAGTCTTATCTATCGGGCATTGGTTGGCTATATAAAGCAGTAAAGAAAGTGATCAGTTAATTTTCACTAACACTTGTTAATAGCTTGCTTTAGGATACACAAAGTATTGATTAAGAATCTATATTAATGCATTGAATCCATATGCTTTGTGAATGGGCCGCAGATTTTATCATTTTAAGTCATAGTGTCCAGTTTGCGAAAGCGTTAATTTTTTTTAATAGTTCTTTTTCTGAAATGTTTACTTCAAAAGTATTTTATTAATGTAAGTATTCTATTAATGAAGCATTCAATAAGAGCATTATCTATCTACATAAAAACTTAAGTGTCTGTCTCTCTTGGAATGTGTTCGCTTTGGCGCTTAGAACGTTCGTCGTAGTTGGTGGTAAATTCAGCATACCCACTAAATAGCACAAAATAAATCTATTTCAGAATAAAACAGATTGTTAATTTTTTTTAAAGTTATTGCATGTTGTTTTCTTTCGACCAGTTTTCGCGTATTTTAACTTATTGCAAACTCAATTTTTATTCGAGTACTATTTTTCCAGAGAATGCTTTCAAACAAGCTTCGTTTAAGCGTGGCACCTAATTGGGATTTTGAAAATGACTACTTCATAAAGCGTTGTCAAAAAATTGAGATACTTTGGTGGAATTTTGATTTAGTAACTACGATATTAATTTATTTTTTAAAAAAGTCTTGTAAAAAGTTGATAATTACATGCAGTGAGCATTTTAGCCGATAAACAAAATATCGAAAAAATTGATATTTCATTCGTTTTCTATTTTTAACCAAAAACACAATTTTATTTTCAACCAGTAGGTCATTATTTCGCGGAATGCTGTAGCTCATAATCTTGAAAGGGGAACTCGAAAGGCAAGTGTTTTTTCCATGATATAAAACGAGAACGCGAATTCCACAATCAGATGTTTACAAGCTAAGAGCTCAGCTGAGAGCAGCAAGTAAGCTGGGAGAGATAGTAACTTACCGCCAAACACTTATTAAATCACGGACTCAAGTGATCGGCCTCAATGGGTGCAGATTGTCACAAATAGTGCTTCTAGAGTTTCTCATTTATGCAGACTAAAATTTTAAAAATGTCATTTACTTTTTCATTAGCAGTTGTGAAAATAAGCCTCATTTCAGGGAAAAGAACAAGGCAAGCTGACTTGAAGAAGGAGACTAGACTAGACGACACCAGCAGGCAAAATTTTAACGTAACTTATTCCCCAAAACCTTGCACCAGCGTACGCTGATCTGAGCAGAAATACTCTAAATGCTGTCAAATGACGATGCATCATTCTGCAGCAATATCAATAGATTATAATTTTTAAAATCTTTTCTCATGATAAATAAGTGTAAGATTGGTTAAGTCACTGAGTACATTAATTGAACGTTGTGATACTGAAATGAACATTAAATTATCCAGGGAAAATGCTTTATATAAACCATCAATAAATTTCTTAAATTAATTTTTTTAATAAATTGAGCATATATTCTTTAATTATATTTTAATGATCTTCTTTATTATTTATTCTTAATTTTCATTCTAGTATAAAAGATATAGTGTAGAGGATTAACGTTTATCTTCGGTTTTCGTTATATATTCTGGAAAGGCATTTTTAATGTCTTCAAAATATATCCAATTTTTTGTTAGTAGATTTACAAACTTTCAAAACTCTGTATAAATTCATCCTCATCTAAAATGCCACAGACTTATGTATCAGTATTTAAGAGGCTTATAATTTTCTCATCAATTGTATAATTTTTCTGGAACATTCATTATAAGTACATAAAATCGCTTCTTTGTTCTAGGACATGGTTTCATAAATCAAATTGCGAAGTCCCCCTCTGACGTCTTCTGATTTAATAGATTTTTCGATGGTCCTACAGAAAAGGGAAAATCTGAACATATTTCAAAAAAGAAAACATTTATTTTCATTTTTTACTTTTTTCTCCCTAGAGTTAGGACCAATATTTGTGGTGAGGTAATATCTGGAATGTTATCTTATGGGAGATATGCCCCGATAAGTTGTAAAGCAATGCTGTTTTTTGCATACATAGAATAACTTTAAAATTTCTAAATAAATATTATATTAATGTTTATTGTTTTATATGTGTTTTAAAATTTGTTTGTTTTGCTTACATTTCTTTTACGATTTGTTTGGATATAAATGCAGTTTTTGTACATAATCTTTGCCACTAGTGCGATAGAGAGAGTGTTCAATTCAGTTCTACTCGAATGTCTCACAATCAATATAAGCTGCTCTTTCTATTGATAACAAGTAAAGTAATTATATTCTTTAACTTGTAAGTACCTTTTATGTATTAAATTCCTTATTTAACTAAAATATATAACGTTACACTTCAAAAAAAATTCTAGTATTTTTAATAACACATGTTTTGCCACAATCCAAAACTTAAAAATCTCTGTTGTATTAAATGTATAAATGTATAGTTCTTATTTATATGAACCTAGGACAATAATTAAGTAAAATTAAACAGAAATTTTAATTCATATTTCAGCACGAGAAAATTCCAGTCGAATTTGTTTTGACAACTTCAACTTGTAAAATTTATTCGCTCGTTCTGATCCCATTACTGTTTTTATGAAGCACGATAGCGAATTACTTAAAAGGCATAAAATTACTCTGATATTTTCATTGAAATTCACGAACACATGGCTTTAAAACACTTAACTGGCGTATATTTGATGATCTTTTACGTCCTCATAAATTATAATAAAATAAATGACCTTCATACACAAAGCATAAAGCTGTCGTGTCAAATCATTTTACTACCCGTACGTCAAATTCTAATACCTAATATTTTCTCATTATAATAAAATATTCATGCTAAATTTCATGAACAATTTTTAGCGATAAAATGATAGTTATAGTTGTTTTTATATTTATGTTAACAATTTATTAAATTAATGAGATAAAACATGATTCCATTAAAGGATGAGAAAAGATTCCAATTTAAATAATGACATACTTGATTTCGCTTCAAGTTTCTTAGTTATGTAACATCTCTCATAAAATAACAATTGATTTTTCCATATCTCCCCGTAAAAATAATATTTAGGATTTAGAAGCATATACGCTTTAAATTTTGCATAAAGTGCTTTAGTTTTACATTTTATTAATGCAATTTATTTTTCCTTTTATCTGTAATGTAAACATATGCATTTTTTAAAATTTGAAAGAGATACACAAATCATTTTAATAGTTTCTTTGATAGAAACGTTTAGAATTTTGATAGCAAAGAATTTTTTTTATGCCGGGTACATGCCTTTCTTTTTAAGCACTTAGTACTTGGAAAGCAGAAACAAAAATACTGAAAGATTAAAATGGATACTTACAATCACTAAATATCGAATAATTAAACTAAGTAATCTGCATCACTGGAAAAATAACATTGACACATTGTACGAAAGCCAAATATTTAGAAAATGAATGGTTTTACAATTTCGATACTTAATGATATTTTGTTAAATATTAAATTAAATGCTACTGTTAAATATAATGTTAAATATGACACGTTTGAATAAGTAAATTACTGAAAAAGTATTTACTAAATTTTTAATTTCTAATATTTAACACATTTCAGAAAAAGTACTAAATAATTATGATTAATGTATGCAATTACTTTTAATTTTTATTAAAGAATGATAAAAATTACCACTTTCCATCGCTGATATGATGACACATTCCGCAACAGGTACATGACTACAAAATCAGAAATGTTCCAATATTTACATATTTATGTTGCTCCAACATGAGAACTTTGAAAGCTAGAGAAATACCGATATGAAAATAGGTAGTGCGAATGGAAGGCTTGAATTAATTAGCTTCGGAAACCGATTTTAGTGTATAATTCAACTTAAGAAAATGGAGCATATACAGATGATTCAGCTATTCTGACTGCGTTGAAAAAAATACGATTTGTAACTATTGATTGCATTCGAATGAGATTTTTGAGAAAATTATTTTTTTAACAGCAGGTGGTATTCACTAATTTTCATTGCACTTTAGCTTTAAAAACATTGAGATTATTGTTTTAATTGAGGTAAGAAAAAACCCTTCGCAACTTTGTGTTTCAGAGTCATTCTGAATTGTGTTGGAGCACTCTACTCTCATTATGACTGTTACCTACGATCTTAAAGATACCATAAATTGAAACATATATTTAAATGTTTAGACAGGCTTTTAAATTTGTTTTGCCGGCAATGTTTTAATACAAAACTGTAATTAATGAAATCATTGTGTTCCGTTTAAAATTAAGTTTTTGTTTTATTTAATCTGGGATACTACAGTTTGTATGATGATATAATAAAAAACCAAATTATTACTTGAAGATAGTAATGGGAACAATAGAGAAAATTAAAAAGTAGTATTAAGTAAATATAAGAAACAGAAGACTACTGAAAAATTAGATTTGAAATAAAATGACATGGCATTTTGTTTATTACAAACTTAAGCTAAATAAAATGAAGCTCACGAATATAAATAATCATATAGTATTAAGAGGGCATCAGATTTATACATTAAAAGATTAGTTTAAATCTTTGTAAGGAATAAGTTCGCATTTTTTCTAAAGTTGCAACCAAAGAAAATTGATAACTATTTTACTATTCTTTTAGTGCTGACTATCCTGGAAAGAAAGCATTACTCTCCTAACAAAAAATTGCATTTTTTAAACATTTTGCACTAAAAGTACTTTTCTTCACTTTTTTAAACGTTAAATATATAAATTATTTAGAAATGCTTATTTTTAAGATAATGATGATTTAAATCCTGGAAAGTAACTTTATCTGAAATCTTTCTTTTTTAATATTCTTGCATAAATACATTCTTATTCACGCACCATGTTTCCCTTAAGACCTGATTTCTCAAAAATCTTGAGTAATGATTTCTGAAAATTCAAGCAGTTTCTTGTACGTGAATTATTTAGAGAATTTACATTTTGCCTTTATATGCGTTCAGCACTTTCTTCACAGAAATAAGATTTTTTACGCGTTTTTCATATATGAGGAAAAAAATAACTGTTTTTTATTAAAAAGCTGTAGCACGAAATTATATTTTAATGTATTAGGATTTTGTTTTAAATAAATATTCTGTATTCATATACTAATCTATCTTTTTACTATCTCTACCCACGTATCTGTTTATGAAAATGCCAGTATGGAGTTATTTATGTACACACACACACACACACACACACACACACACACACACACATATACATATATATATATATAATATTATCTCCAATCATAAATATAGAATAGAGTCACTATGTACCAATAGTTTTAAGGCCAATAACTTAACTGACCTATATAAAACTGCTCTAAAATACAATTATCCAGGTAAATTTCTAACTTCAATAATATATCCTTTATGTAATTTAAAAAACTGTATGTCCTAATCAGAAAATTCGTTGGTGAGGATGGGGTTGGTTGTTATTTCTTTCTTTAAATATATATATATAGATATATCATAAAAATAATAAAATATTTATCTATATATTTTATACAAAAAAAAAGAATAATTAAGAATAGTTGATTACTGGTACTTTTCCCTTTTTATGAGTCTGTAACTAATGCAGCCATACAAAGTACTTATTTACCTTTATATCTTACAATAATATTAGCATAAATAGCAATTAATAAATGTGTAATATTAATATAATTATTACCGTTATCATTACTGTTATAATTAATTTCTACGGTTTTTCTCCTTTTCCACAACTTCACCTAAGTACTTCTTAGGTACTGCAGCTTGTACTACGTTAAACATAGGTTAGCTATACTAGTGTTATATTTATTTTATTATTTATTCATGAAATTATTTTATTTAATTATTATTATTTTCTTTTTCTTTTTCTTTCCATACTTCCAGATTATTAATTTTCCCACACTCCATGGCATTACTTGTCTAATGATGGCATTTAGTTTTCTTTGGGCAACGTGCACTAGTACTGCCTCCATAAATGAGCTTCGATCTTCTATTCTGGTTCACTACCTCGTTGTTTATTTCTAATAGCTATTATCGCGCCCCCAGGTTACAAAATTACCCTAATTTTGGTCAGGGAACTTGCAGAAACCCAGCTATTATTGTTTTTTTCGATTAAATGGAAATGTGTGTGCGGTGGCGCCTGACGATAGAGCACACCATTTCAATTTTCCATTCCATATCCGAATCATGTGGATACATGTGGTTAGGCTTAAAGTCCACCTGGTCTCATTTGGCGCATTATATCCAAATTATCCACTCTTTCATTGGCTTTGAAGGCTATATTTTACACTTTTTTCGGTATAAGCTCGTTAATTGGCAACATGTGCTATCTGCTTTTTTATTTTTATATATTTTTTTTTCACTTTATCAATGCATTATCTTGGGATTCCACGTTACGCAAGTTAGCTATTCTATATTATATATATATATATATAGAAATGGTAAAAATGGTGGCAAATTTCGTAAACTATTCTTAATTTCATATAATAAGCATTATACATTTATTTATTTATTTGTCAGGAGAGGACAGCTTGCTTTTACTGTGTATGCATTGAAACTAATCTAAAAAAAAGTACTAACCCGGGATTACTCTCTTGAAAAGAACGAACGGAATTACTCGCGCAAGTTATCTTTTATCCAAGAGGTTTTTTTAATGTTTTTCGGCGTAAAACCAATGCACGAGAGGTAAAAAAATTAATTTAAAAAACAAATATAATTTAGTCTTACATTTATAAGTACTACTTAAAGAACAATATGAAAACACGTTTACATAGACAGAACTAGAGCCTTCTTCAGAATAATAGCCCAAGTTTTCCCGCCGGGTGGGACATTCCCGGCGTGGCAACATTCAAAATCATATTTAAAATATTCGACCACAAGTTTTTCCGCCTTCAGTTTATGAGGCCTGATAAGTCAACTGAATCAGGCCTTATACCATTAAAAAAAGTTAGGAAGGTACATCGAAAATAGATGATAGCTCAGAACAATACCATAATTACTCGCGTGCTACCTACACATCCGACGTAGCGATATCCGGAAACCTACATGAAGAATTTTAAAACAATTTTTTTGGCTTCAATATTATGACCGTAGAGTCAACTACACGAAGTTTTATCCATTTTCAAAAAGATGTTAGGAAGGCACATAGAAAACAAAAGCGTGTAGCGGTTTATTATAGCCTGTGCGAGTGTTGCGGGGTTAAAATTCTTTTATAGTCCAAGGTAAATGACTAGGACTACATATCAATGAAATGCATGTTTATTCTGATAAAAACGCCCGTATGTTTTTGAAAAATGCTATCCTTTAAGGAAAAAGGTGTTTATTAAATATAATGCACACAAATTCATAAGATCTGAGCTTACGTGGCAGAAATTAAATATTCAAGAACATTTGGAAATCAAGCAAAAGCTTAACAGTCTTTTTAACACTTTCAAACACGCTTGAAAGATGTTAATGCTTTCGATTTGTCTGTGTGTCCGTCCGTCCGTGCTACAGCTTCCGAAAATATACATCGATCACTATGAAATTTATATATGTTATTGCTACTTACCGTACTATGTACCATATTGAAAATGGTATATATAGCATTTATAGTTCTTTAATAGTAGCACCCGAAAGAATTCCACTACATTACACTGTATGGGTAGTCATTCGCTCTATGACAGAGATATTCAGCTATTTCAAGATATTAGAGATATTCAGCTATTTCAAGCAAAAAGCCGTCAAGGATTATAGAATAAAGCTCTCCATGGAAAATAGCTTATAAACCATATAAAATTATTTTACAGGAATAGCCAAAAGAACTCCAGTACATTAATATCTATGGGTATTCATTCTTTAAAGCGTATTTTGTGATATTCGGCTGTTTCAAACAAAACAAAATCGATATATGTTATTGAGGATTACAAAATAAAATTCTTCGCCGCGAACATAAGTCTGTATTAATTACAGTTCTTCTTTAGGGCCATTCAAAAGAATTCTAACGCATTACTATTCATAACAGTTTGAGATATTAATCCATTTCAATCACAATTC
Source organism: Cheiracanthium punctorium (assembly GCA_038373885.1). Classification (NCBI taxonomy): domain Eukaryota; kingdom Metazoa; phylum Arthropoda; class Arachnida; order Araneae; family Cheiracanthiidae; genus Cheiracanthium; species Cheiracanthium punctorium. The sequence continues at coordinate 1,543,011 of JAWZYV010015614.1, read as the reverse complement.
AATAAGTATATAAATTATTATTTTTTTACACTTCATTTAAAGGATATAAATAACATTTATAGCTCTTTTACAGGATATCGTAAAATAACATTAGTGCTAATATAAACCTGGTTTGAGGCTATCCCCAATATCTCGCTAAGTTTGATGACGATGCACCGCCGAATTTGGCGCATGTTAGACTGTTGTGTTGGAAAGCGTTCTATTATCGATGCGTTTAGTATGATTTATCTTTCTTGTTTATGCCTTAAATGTATTACTCTATGCTTGTCAGTATGGAGTTCTTCAAAAACTTACGTGCAGTTAAATATGAAGACGTATAATTATTCGTGTAGCTGAAGATATTAAATTTATCATACATTGAAAATGTACTATTTAAACTTTACGTACGAAAATTGACAGAAACGGATTAAAAATCCACAGGAAAAATTTTTATTTAAAACTGGAAAATTAATAGCTTGTTGAAATACCCAAAACTAGTTTAGATGTGACAAACAAACCCAAATAGTACAGATAATCGTTTCAATACTAAAGATAATAAAAATGATTTTTTTTCCCTCTTCGGTATGATTAAGCAGATTTCATTAACCACGGGTTGGTTCTGGATGAAAGTGCATATTTGTGCACCAACAATAATATTTACGTTATAATGTATTTAAGCTGAAAATGAAACCTTAAAGCGATTGAGTGAATTTATTTTGTGTAACATTATTGAGACACACTTCTAAACCGATAATGCTGCGTAATTCAATCTATCTGCGTCATTTTGAGGAAAAAAGGTATATATAGTAAAGTATTAATAATAACATATAAAAGTATTAACATGTCAGGAAAATAAATGATGTAATACTTAAACAAATATGAATTTCAAATGAGAATGGAATTATGTAGCTCTCAAAATATAACATTTATGTGCTTATGTACTAGTACTGCTCTATAAACCTTGCGCTCAAACAAATTAAGACGATCCAATAAAGTTATGAGTACAATATTAAGTACACATGTTAAAAAAATATTTTTAAATATTATTTTATGTAAATTATTTTATAAAAGTGTTAAGGGGGTGCGAGCTCAACAACGTGTTTCGTGTACCGGCAATGCGAATACTATTCTAGATAGGAGCTCTTTCCAAGATATTACGGTTTTGTTAATATACATTAATGAACACTTTTTAAAAAGAATCATCATAAAATATAGAGAGTTAAAAACACACTTGATGTAACATAGCACTCTAAATGTTCCAGAAAAATGAAAACGTAAACATATTTTTATCTATATTAAATAAATTTTTTTTTTAGCTTCAGTAGCGAATAATTCACTCATCCAAAATGTAAACATATTTATCTGCATCGGCCTATAAGTATGTTGCATCTAGAATGAGAGGAAAGGGATCCATGTCTCATCAACGCCCTTCTTCTCTAAATCCTCTGCTGGCCATGCATGTTCAGAAACAAGATTAAATTTCAGAATCCCCGCTGGGAAATTACTGTAAAATCCCCCCTTCAAACACAATGAGCTCATGCCCACATATCCTTTTTAAAGAAAAAAGTAAATAAATAAAAAAGAAAGAAAGAAAATGCAAGGAGTGGAATAGAATGACGGTAGAATAGCAGCAGCAAACTCCTTATGATAGATTTATAAATAATTCAGGTGTATATTTGGGATCAATTCCAGGTGGAGTAAAACAAAAGAAAAAATATTTTTGGTCGTAATTCATGCTTTCTTTGAATGAAATAATTAGTGATGGGCTAGATGCAAATTAAGCTCTCATTCTCGTTTATAATGCATAATTCAACTAGGAAATACCAACAAAACTTCTTTAAATAAATGAAAGTGTGAAGAAAGGTTTAGTTTTTATACAAAATTATGTGCATCTGTACAAACACATATATAAATACTATATACAGATAAAAATATTAAGAATCTTTATATAAAATTAAAATCTTTATCATTAATATAAAAATGTTCAAAATGAAGGAACAAAATCGCGATCTAAGCCTCATCGGAGGAGAATGGTCTGAATAAATAAAAAGTTGTCCGTCAGATGGCTTGAAATGTACTGAATACATTTGTATACATTTATTTCTTCTGCAAATAATATAGGTATATTTATTAAAATAAAGTATATACTTATTATATTATGAAAACAATTGGTTTTATTGTTTGTAAAAAAAGAAACGTTATATCCCATTAAGTTTTACTTTAAATGCTATATACATTGACGGTATTAAAATTATTTATGGTTTTTATAATGAAAAAATTATTATAATTATGAATGAAGACATGTAATCGATATATTAATCAATATAAAATAGAGCATTATGAAATAGTTATGAATTTAGAATTATAATTTTCTAGTTATGAATTCGCCAAAGACCAATTAATCCCAAAGAATTGTATTACCAAAATGCATTTAAATGGATTTAAGTATTTATACTTAAAATGATGTGTATTAATTGAATAAATGTCATACCATCACATAATTTAATTTTCTGTATTTCAAAAGAGATATATGTATGTTCATGTATATAAACCTCATATTCCGGCTTATAATGCGCACTTTTATCAGAAAAAAAAAAGATTGAAATTTTAATTGTGCGTGTTACACGTTGGATATAAAAATTATACATTTAAAATTAACGAAAGGATGAGCATAAAAAAAGTTATGTATCAACATGTACCTACAATTCTGTTTATTTAAAAGAAATATTATACCTTATGAATTGAAAATTTCTATTATCTCAAGGCACGGAAAGTTCGTCCTATTTGTCTTTGTTATACTTTCAGGCACATAATCAAATTCAGTTTCATCTCCACTATCGCTGTTTCTCTGATCCATAAATAACGGATAATCTTCCGTTAAATCTAGACTATTCGATAAATATTATAAAATGATATATTTAGATGTATTTTATTACTTAAATACATTAAATTATTTTAGGTTTAATATTTCATTCCATGCTTTTATTATCCACTCACAGACTGTTTCAAGACTACCATGACGCATTTGACCCCCTTCTGCAAATGTTTTCCCGCCTTCTACCATCCACGTATTCCAATGTCATTCTAAAATTCCTTTGAATGCTTTGTTGATCCAGACATCTTAAAGTTGAAGTAATGGTGTCAATCCACCTGGGACATATGCAATGTCTGTGTGACACTCCTTCTTCAGTTTCTTCATAGTATTCGTTTGATGGCGATTCGTAAATTTAAGGATGCGCTTTATACATATGATATACATAAAAATTAAACAATGTAGTTTGAAATTATATGTGCGCGTTATAGGTCGGGATACACATGCACAGACACACACACACACATATATATATATATATATACATATATATATATACTTGATAAGACCTTTTGACATCTGAAATATATTGGAAATGATTCCAAAAAGAATCCTTAAACTGTCAATTTTATTTCTAAAAGAAAGATCTGGGGACTGATTCCATTCTTCTATAAACCATTCTTACCCCCAATTAAATATTAAAACCGTTTGGATAAGGGCATGATAACCCAACCTCAATTATTGCAACCCCATTTTTATTTCTAAAAGTTAAGTAAAGTAACTGTAGATTAAAATAATAATACTAAAACACAAAACTTTTTACTTTAAAATATATGCACAAGCATGTCGTACTTGTACATTTTTGTTATCGTTAATCGGAATTAAGATTAGAAAATTTATTTACCATTTTCTATAGTTTGATTTTTATAATCACGGCAACTGATGAATCTCTGCGTCTCATATAAAATATTCTATCACACCAACTATTTTGCACACACAATATAATTAGCTACTTACTTAACGTTTGAGAATATGTAAAGAATATTAATGTGGGAGTATATATTTTTGTTGATAAGTTTGACCTCCTTCTTTAATAAATACACAATAAACATTATCAGATTTTAAACTTTTAGTAACTGGAAACTGAACTCATTAAGCCACAATGAATTTTATCCTTCTAAAATATTAGTTGTAGTGACAACTAACTACATATTTACAGGCTTTGGTTTACGATTATTCACTTGAATATTTATCTTAAATATATTTTAAACGCATGTTTATCTATTATAATTCACAGATGATAAATGAGCTTGAAGTTTCCATTCGATTAATCAATTAATCAAACCTGTCGCATGATATAAATTATGTATTGCTACCGAAAATATGACCTAAGAATTCCACACGCAAATGATTGTGAAATATTGCGCTTTGAATATAAGCCTAGCAATAAAAATTAAAGCCGGTTTTCGGATATAATTTGAGCGATTAGGTTGTGCATGTGTAACTGCAGTGCATAAAGCTTATTATTTGAAACAATATAAAGCCGTATATGCATATTATAAACTATGGTTTGTTGCAGGTTGCAAAGTTCTGGCATAGAAAATGACACACTGTTAAATATTGTTTTTGAAAAGTCTTTAATAAATACGAGATTTATAAAGTCTACTTCTTTTTTATGCGAATTCTGTGAGTTACATTTATAAAACCTATGCTGATGTGTAAAGTTTATGTAGTGTTTGAAGTACATTTCACTGCGTTCTTTTATACACTTGTACTTGAAACTTATTACATAGTTTAATGCAAATTCACATCTTCATATCTCTACTGTGCATAAACGTTAATATACAAGGGGTAAGTTACTCAATCAAGAATCGAAATAAATTACCAGTGTCATCACAAACGTTTTTTTCATACATCAAATAAGAATCACTATGAAAATCATCTTGGGGTAAGTAAAAGTTAACATTGTGACTGTGATTTGAAAAAAATCGACCTCTACAAAACGCTGTCCATTAACATTAATAGTTTAAAATCTCTTTTCATGTTAAAGATACAATGTTTGGAGAATAATCCCATTATTATGATACGTAGTTAAGAACCTTGAAGGTAACTTCCGAACTGATTCAAACTGATTATTAAATTCTGCATAGATACAACATTTTTGAATTTATGAACAAGATTATTATGCTACAAAACAGTAAAAAACTTACGATAAAAGATGTATGCTAACAACCTAATCACTGTTGCATGTTTCTGGTGTTTATTGTAAAAAAATTGCTTTTTTGGCATTTTACTTTTTAAAAATTATTTTTCTGATACGTGATTACAACGCCAACAATACTTGTATAGATTAGCTGTAAACGTATTTCTATTTGTAAACGATAACGCTTTCAGGTAAGAAATTGTAAATTTCTCCAAAGTGTATTCTTTTTCATAAATATTTTTAAATATACATTTCGGTGAATGGGCCCAAGATGGAATGTATGTATTGGTTGGCTGTGTAATGATTGTGGTTTTACATTGTTTTAGGGTGGTTAAAACGTACCAGAGAAAGAAAACTAGAGGAATTATGTCGAAAACTGTGGAATGCTGTATGCATAGAAAATAAAAGTGTAGAAAATGTATAGAAAAAGAAATAGGACATGCTAGCTGAGAAGGTATTTTCAGTGCCTCAGGTGACTTTAGAAAGAAAATTCAAAGTAGCTCGAGAAAGTCTGACTGCTTTCTCATTTACAGGTTCACATGCAGATCCAACGTCGAATTTCGTATATAGCAGTAGGGAAATTGCTGTACTCCATCTAGCTCTCCAAGGTACCTCATCTGACCTTACTGAGAGAGAAAGATGACAGGGGTGGTGGAATATTTTTTTTAACTTTCATATTTCTAAAAAAAAAACTGAGCTCTAATTGTTGCAAAAATGATATTAATTTGAAGTACTGATTTCCAAAGAATATACAAAATTAAAATAGAGCAATAGTTTAACTTTTGTTGCTCTTCTAGCTTTAGATACTCCGTCTTAACAATACATCCTGATAAAGAAAGACCCAACAACCCCCTACGTTACGTCACAAAGTTTTGACGTCATCATAATACCAACACGTTAATTTTTTTTTTCACAAAATAAAACTACACTGCTGGCCATCGTAAATGCAACACCCTGAAGGAAGCATGCAAATAATATGAAATTTACAACATGCATTAGCTGAGGTGAGATATGCAAATGATTAGAATTTCAGCGCAGACGCACATCAAGCGCGCCTGTGGCGCCACCTCAAAGCGCTATTTAAGGCTTGGAGATTTCGACGGTTTCAAGTACAGCAATTTTGTTTTTCTTGCTTTTTTTTCAAAAAAACGATAAATTATGCCTCGTAGGAAACAACGATCATCTTTTGATCAAGTATCCGAGTTTGACAGAGGAAGGATAGTGGCATACCGAGATTGTGGGTTATCTTTCAGGGAAATCGGTCGTCGTATTGGACGAAACCAAACAACTGTGATGCGGATATGTGATCGTTGGGTGCAGGAGGGTACGACGGACAGACGTGATCGACCGCATCGACCTCAGTGCACCACGTCACGTGATGACAGGCAGATTGTACGCATGGCAGTGACGGACCGCTCAGTCACATCACGAACCATATCACAGCAGATTCAGTCTGTAACGCATCATCCAGTGTCTGCGCGTACCATTCGACGTCGTTTACAGCAGAATGGTCTGTCCGCAAGACGTCCGTTGCTTTGTCTACCTCTGACGCGGAACCACAGACGTCTCCGCCGCCAATGGTGCGATGAAAGAAGGATGTGGACGACAGAATGGAATGAAATTCTCTTTACTGACGAGTCACGCTTCTGTATGCAACACCACGACGGTCGGATTCGAGTCTGGAGACACCGTGGAGAGAGGATGCTGAACAGCTGCATTATGCACCGTCACACTGGTCCTGCACCGGGTATTATGGTATGGGGCGGTATCGGATATCTCTCTCGCACTCCTCTAGTACGCATTGCCGGTACTTTAACCAGCCAGCGCTACATCTCCGAGGTGTTGGAGCCAGTTGTCCTTTCTTACCTTCAGGGCTTGCCAACAGCCATATTTCAGCAGGATAATGCACGGCCACACGTGGCACGCATTGTCCAAGGGTTCTTCGTCAATCACCAGATTGAATTGCTTCCCTGGCCGGCGCGCTCTCCGGATCTTTCGCCGATAGAAAACATGTGGTCCATGGTTGCTCAACGACTGACCCAGAGTTCATCCCCAGCTGTCACACCAGATCAACTTTGGCAACGTGTGGAAGCTGCTTGGTCTGCTGTACCCCAAGAACACATTCAAAGTCTCTTTGAATCAATGCCGAGGCGTGTGGCAGCTGTGATCTCCAACAACGGCGGCTACTCTGGGTACTGATTTTGGCAGGAACCACGCTTCATAGAATGCTGTAAATTTAATCATTTGTTACTTGGTCAACATGTTATCTACACAATAAATTTTGTTGTGATATCTCTTGTTTTTCTTGGTGTTGCAATTTGGGTGGCCAGCAGTGTATTTCGAATTTCTGGTGAATTTACTCACGCAAAACAACATTTTAATGTTTTGATATAGAAAATTCAATTTTACGACAAATGGCAATTTTTAACCATAACTAATTAGATAGTATGATAAGGAAATAGATCATAATGAATAATTTTGTATGAGATGGATATTTTAATTTTAATTTTTAATTTAAGATATTTGTTAGTATTTGTAGCATTCACCATAAGTTTCAAATAGTTTTACTTTGCAAAAATAAAATTTTTATGACGTCATTTTAAAAGGTCTATTGATGACGTCAGATTCCCTTGTTAGACATTCTTCATGTAGGAGGTGTTGGTTTTGTCCATGACTCCTCTATATATTTCGGAGCACCATTTTCTGAAAGGAATGCATTTAACTCATTAAACGTAATAAATTGAAATGAATTTCTAAAACAAAGATTTATGAGATTCATGTTTAAAAATATGATTTTATGTCGATCAATATAGTAGATCTTAATTTATGTGTTGCAATTTCTATGTAAAAAAATATCTTAGAAACAATTAACAGCATAAAAGTGAAAGTGAAATCCTTTTAAGCAAACAGGTCTTTATTTATATTCATTGAATTTTATTCTGCATTGATATCCTCTTCAAGACAAATAATTGATTTCAACACATAAATAATTCCCTCATCAGTGATTTTTAATGTCATTACTTACGTTTGTAATACATATATTAATGAGCGATGGTGATATTCTTCGTTTCATTCTATTGGTGGTACTATACAAACTTTTAGAATACTCAGTTGTCTATTCGAAATACTTAGCTCGCTTAAAAAATAAATAACTACGAATACAAGTTAAAAAAATATTCTGCTTGTTTCCAGTTTTAAAATTATATATACACAAATACTCAAAATTAAGGGACCTAGCATATCTTGTCTATCTTAATGAAGAGAACTGAATTAAATGTAAAAGTACTGCTTCAAAACAAAGATGTAAATCTTATGTGCCGAATATGTAAATATATAAGTGTGCGTAGGCGGAACTAGTAGAGGAATAGGCTTTAAAAGAAAGCGTGGAAAAATTCAAATTTCTTTAGTATGCACACGACATTTCTTCGTGTTTCTTAAATTAGTTAAATTCAAATTCATAAACTCAAAATGAATAAGAAAGAAAGTTTAGGCGGCTGAAGGAGGAGGAAAATTGTGAGGACACTTGAAGCAGCTAGTTCAGTAACAGTTATCCCTAACAGCAGAGCTGCCAAGTCTCCGGCTTTTTTCGGAAGATTTCCCACCACTAATTTTTACTTACAAATTAATGCTTGAAATAAGTCCAATTATTTAATGTAAAATAAAACTGTCTAAAAATTGTGGTGGAAAATCTCCCGTAAAAAGCCGGAGACTTGGCAGCTCTGCCTAACAGAAAGACATTACAGGCGTGGTAAAACTACCCAGCTCTCTCGTGACTTTTGGTGGCCACAGGAAACCAAGTTAAGAGGCTTACTGTTTAAAAGGTTTCATAAGAGCTGTTTTATTTAAAAAAAGGACCTGCCTGGCTCACGTCTGTGAACAGAGGAGTCCTTTTGGCACATTCTGAGATCATAAAGAATGAAGCACGAATAAATATACAACCTTGATCATTCTTGATGAGTCATGTTTCGCCTAAACACTAATTCTCTCCTTTCAAAAGGAGAAAACTGCAAACCCACTACCTGCTTCCAGTGTCCGAGAAATAGGCCATCATGATAACGGAGGTTACATGATCTGGGCAAGGATTGTGTTGGATGAGACACACCAACACCTCCTGGATGAAGAAGGCCTAACAACTCCTACGTCACAAAGCTTTGACGTCATCACTTAGCCTACAGTTAAATGTTTTATTTTCGGAAAATAAAAGTATAAAAAGTTTCTGGTGAATTTACTGATGACTAACAATATTTTAATAATTTGAGATAAAAAATATAATTTTCTATCAAATGGCAGTTTTTAACCATGACTAATTAGATAACATGGTAAGGAAATAGATCGGAATGAACAATTTTGTATGAGAAAGGTATTTTAATTTTAATTTTTAAGATATTTTCTAATATTTGTAGCATTCACCAGAAATTTTAAATAGTTTTACTTTGTGAAAGTAAACCTGTGAATGCCTAGCGATTACGTCCCTAGTTCCAGTTGTTAGGCTTTATATATAGGAGGTGTTGGACACACCCTTCTTCGACGTTTCTGCCAACTTGACTAGCATTGACGTCACCGAATGTAATTAGTCACCTTACTGATTGATCAAGGACTGAGATTGGCGTGAGGGACGAAGATGAGATCTTGCAGCCCAATGCTTGTCTTATATGGGATACAGTTGGTGTAATTTTATTTTAGTGGTAGACAACACACGGCTACATAGGAACGCATAGAAACATGGCTACATTTTCTGGAAAATGAAGATATTCGTTGAATGGATTGGCCATCCAGATTCCCAGACTTCAACCTTGTAGACCATGTTCGGTACGCTCTGATTAGAATAACTGCAACTCGCATGAAACCCCAGAGAACGGAGCAAGGTTTAAAAAAAGCGTTGCTGGACGAGTGAAACCGATAATCATAGGCACTCATAAGACGCTTTATTTCAGAATGAAATCATTGTGTGAGGCATGCTGTAGACTGTAAACAAATGCTTAATATATTTAGACTGCTCGTTGATCGGTGTTAACCTCATCACTCTGACATTAGCATCAAGCAAAGCAAAATCGTTGTGCCGCCATAATTCTACCTTGTTTTTTCACCTGATAATGGTGAAAAAAAAACATTTACACAGAATTCCTTCAAAAACATGACCCTGTAAATTTAAATTCAAGTAAATAACCATATTCATGTGACATTAGTATTTCTCAATACAATACCGTTCCAGGTCAGAAATACGTATTGCAATCCCTATTATCTAGGGAGAGCCAAAATGAGAATAAAACTAAAATTCTACATTTGTCTTCAACCAACGCACAGACTATTTACATAAAAATTAAATAGAGCTCACCTCTTCTTTCTGGCGTCGATGGCATCACACTTTGGCTCGGTATGAAGTGGCAATCAAAAGTGCGGGTATGATGATACCTGTTTTATTCAGCCATTTTATGGGGTAACTTCACTCGATTCTGGTTCTGTATGGAAAGCCAAAGCTTACCTTCCGTATCAAAGCCTAAGATCCACCGGCGTCAACTGCAAAGCAGATGCTTCAAGTCTGCAGATGAACGTAAGGCGACCTAGGTCTGGGGGAATGGAATATTCCTGGACAACTCATAATTTTGGTGAAAACTTCTTAACACTTTCCTGCGCAATATGTTAAAAATTCTATCTATTACGTTGTAACGAAAGTTTTCGGCCACTCCAAGTACTGCCTGCACAAGCAGTTTGCGTTGGTGTCTTTGCCAATATTTTGTAAAACGATTTTTGTTATTTGAAAGAAAAGACTTGTTTTAGAGCACTGTGTTGTGAAATCTGTAAAACAATATCGTTATGATTAAGTATAAGGTGTCTGAAATGGAACTATCACGCTACCAGATTGATCCATCATTTACTCTTAGTTCTGCCGTAAAAAGTCTCAGCTACAGAATGACACTGAATTATGTGTACAGCTTAAGGTACTACTGTTGTATCATATGACACTGTGAAGATTTGGTACCGAAAATTCAAAAACGAGGACTAGGATATTAAAGAATCAGACCGCTCTGGTCATCCTACTAATGCTGATGAGGCCCGCCTACCAGAATTTGTGGAAGAAGATAAAATATTCATCCCCTCGAGAGCTAGCTAAAAGAGTCAGACTTTAGTGCCATGTCCATTAGTCGCGCTAAGCATTGCATAAACTTGGCAAATAAGGTCAATAGCTGGGTACCGCCAACACCTCCTACATATAGAAAGCCGAACAACTGAAACTTTGACGTCATCATTCGGCCTTCAAGTAATGACGTCATCACAGTTTTACTTTCACAAAGTAAAACTATTTAAAATTTATGGTGGGTGCTACAAATATTAGAAAATATCTTAAATAAAGAATTAAAATTAAAATACCTGTCTCATACAAAATTATTCATTTCGATCAATTTCCTCATCATATTATCTAATTCGTCACGGTTAAAAACTGCCATTTTTCATAAAATTATATTTTTTATCTCAAATTATTAAAATATTGTAATTCATGAGTAAATTCACCAGAAACTTTCTATAGTTTTATTTTATGAAAATAAAACTTTTAAGTGTAGGCCAAATGATGACGTCAGAGCTTGGTGACGTAGGAGTTGTTAGGCTTTCTTTATCTAGGAGGTGTTGGTACCGCGTGAGCTGACTCAAGCTAATCTGGCGGAAAACTTTCGTTACAACCTGATATTTAAGTTAGACTAAAGTAAGTCATAGGATATGTCCAATGTTCAGACCTGGCTACATTACCGAATATAATTAACCACCTTTTCTACAAAATAATTTTCGGCTTAGAATTTAGCAAAATTCTTGAAATTAAAGTCTGAGCTCATTATAATCCTGAAAAGATGTTTCAAAATACTACAGTTTGCAAAAGTGGTTAATGATATTCTTTAAAGGTTGGCAGCTATGCAATTCCCTGCTTTTTGTAAGCAGTAGTTTTTGAAAACATTTTCTAACTTCGCCATCACTTACCACGGTCATGTAAAATATTTTGCTAGATTCTAAGTAGAAAATTACTTACAAAAAGTGGTTAATTATATTCAGTAAAAGTTGGCAGCTATGCCAGAGTTTGATAACTTAAATAAGTATAATTTACTGGATTTAGAAACCTTAAAAAATGATTAAATTTTAAATGTGGATTATGATAATCACTATGCTCACTTTGGAGTCAGAAAGTAAATCGAACGATGGAAATAAATTTATATTAATTTGTTGACAAGTAGAGTAATTGAATTACAGAAAACGCCCTTCTTTTTTCTTTCTGAGAAAACTTACAAGATAATTTACATAGTTGCCAACAACTTCGAATAAAACCAACCACTTTTGTAAACAGTATATTTTGTAAGTATTTTTTCGAAATTATACCAGTGTGATGTATTTCTAGGAAAATTTCTGAATAAGAAATATTTCTTACACAGTGGTTAATTATATTTCGGATTTATCTGCAGGTATGGATGATAAGCTGCTTTGTGTCCGTATCAAAAGAAATATTTTTGCATCGATTAAGTATTTTTAGGGATGAAAGTTAATTTATTGTAAATTAATTTCGCTGATAAGAAATTATAAAGGACATTATCAGACTGGCCATAAAATTTTAACTCCAGCTTTAGTCTATTTTTTTTTACTCATTTAATAAGATCTTAGAGAATGAAATATGTTATAAAATATTTTTCTCGTATTTTATGCTGTAATTTATGCTTCCATAAAGAGCACCAGAGATGCAACGTTACATACTCCCCCCCCCACACACACACACTACAAAAAATAAAATTATTTGTCCGTTTGACCAGTTGTAACTGCGTAACTGCCCAGAAATTAACCATTACGATCTAGAGTATAGGACCGAGTGCATAGACTTTTGCGACATTTAGGCAGAATTGGTAAAAATGCTTTTTTCCATAAAATTCCTGACTGTTTTCTTCACCTGAAAATAACGAGTCTAATAAAGAGAAAAATTAAAAATAAACTATATTTTTTATTAATAAATGTAAACTTTACTAAATTTTTACATCAACCCCCGACTCACCAAACATATCAGAAACCATACCAACGATGTAAAATCCCATATAAATCCCAATAATATGGCCCGCTACTTCACCAACATCCCAAAGTTTGGCCCGCAACTTTCAAAAGTTTGTCCATACCTGATACAGATAATGGTAAAATGATGTTTAAAACGGAAAGAAAGATAAAATTTCTGTTCTAACTTAAGAAAAACTTTTAATGATCATACAAAACCACCCGAAAACTTGTTAACGTTTATATTTAAATTCCTTTTAAAACTACCGTGCTATAAGTGAATGTCGTCATAATGAAATACAGTTGGCTTTTTGTCTAAAATTCGTTGAATCAACTCCCCCGTAAACTTCTACATCAAAAATCGGGTTTTTTTCAATTTTAACAAAATGGATTGACACCTAAAAGATTCGAATATTCTACACTCATGTACAGTGGTGACCAAAATTGCGGTCACTTTTGGAAATGTGTAGGTTTTTAAATTTTGTATGCTTATAGGAAATGCTATACGTTTCACAAAATGCAAATTTATATATAATTTTAAAGAACATTTCATACTGATTTCAGTACACAAAACTAAATTTAAATATGTGCAATAGAATAAAAGTTATAATTGCTTTAATCTGAAAAACAAATACAGTGATGAAGTGGATTGTAATTTCTAACTTTTCAGGTCAATCACTGTTATATTTATGAGCTTAAAAATCTCGTCATCTCAATGAAACATTGATGTGAAGCTGTAATAAAAAATTAAGGCTCCCTTACAAACTGCTGATAACTCAATGGAATCTTCAATATCTAACTCAAATCGATAATTATTGCCGTTTAACTTCTTTAGTATTGCAAATATTTTAACTTTGTTCTTTGTTTTAAAATCAGTACTAAATTATCTTTGAAATGATATAAAATAGTTTACATAATGTGAAACATAACATTTTTTATGCGCACACGAGCTTAGAAAACAACAAACTATGTTTCCAAAAAGTGTCCACAATTTTGGCCACCACTGTATATAATGCGTCTAAGAAGTATCGATTAAAAAAAAAAGTAAAATCATAAAAATGCCAAAATCAACCTTGTTTATACTTTTATCCTAATATAGTTACAAACAAGTCAAAACATGCGGAGACCATAAGCGAACAAAGAGAGGAGAAACAATTAAAATATATTCTTGTGCATGACTGATCCAACTCCAAGTAGCAAGATGCGAGACGAATATCATCAAAAGAGAAATTCATTCGGATGGGTGTACACACTGTGCGCTTGCGTGCCGCGACTCGCATTTGGAGTCCTAATGACAGCAGAGGCGGGTGACACATATTTTTATACCATTAGCATGATTGATATGGCAAATAATGTTGAAGGCCATGTGGAGGAAGAATCTCTCCCTATCGCAGCAGGTCTTAAAAAAGTGACATATTTCAAATAAGAGGGAGGGAGGTTTGCAGAAAAATGTAGTTGAAAAAAAAATTGAGAAATATGTATAAAGATCCGCCACGGGATCTTAACTTGGAGGGGAAGGAGGCGATCGTTGCTTTTTCCAGACTAGCTCTTTGCAAGAATAACGTGACAATATTTGTCTACAGAGGGTCTCCTCAGAGAATAATGGCATTTCAACATTGATTTACTGCGAAGTCAGGGATGAAAAAAATGTTTATATTTTAAAGTGAAATATGCGACATTCACTGTCAGCTAAACTGTACACTTGTTGAAGATACTTAACCCAAAATAAAAGTTTACGCAAGTATGATAAATAAAGTCTTATTTGGCATTTTTAGGCTATATGAAAGCTTTTTAGAAATTAACAATTAAAGTTTAATGGTCATTAGAAATTAACAATTTAAGTTTAATTCCTTTTCAAAAAATATGCTTACGAAATGATAAGCATGATAAAACATTTTTGATGGTTCACTTTTAACAATACCACATGAAATACATGCAGGAGTCTGCAGGAGTGTGTTTCTCAAAAATGAATAAGAATCACATAGCAATGTAGCGTTGTAAACATCGTCTTCATAGGCTTGTTTATTATTGCTTGTGAAGAATAAAGAGAAGTATCATTGTATTTAACACACATACATAAAAAATTATCTCAGTTCTGGTCCAACCTTATTCAGTTTTATAACGCTCCACAAGCAAGATAACGAGAACTCAACATGAGTTCGCACTTCAGTAGAATAATGAGATTTTGAATTTAGTAGAATTGAAATTAAATAAAATTAAAATACTTAAAAATACTTTCGCTGATTTGTAGCTCTTCTGTGACAGTCACGTTTTAAGCAGTATCTTTAGAAGAAAGCCTGACTTAGCTTACCTCATAGGCAAGTACATAGGCATACAAATACATCAGTGATTGAATTAATCTTTTTTAATAAGATTTTTATACTAGATATGCTGATTTCATTGATGAGAATAAAATATACTCTGAAATTAAAATGTGTGAGATTTTAGTTGTGTTAGTGATTATTTTTTAAAAGAAAAGTAAACAATGCAGGTTAAAAATATAAAAATTAAGAAGAATTCGTTGGACGTGATTTTGTTTTATTTCTTGAGTACTGAATCAATAGTGGAACGATGGTAACCCCTGTCATCAGCAACAGCTCTGAGATAATTAATTTTAGATTTAAAGACATCATTGTTTGAAACCTTGTTTTTTTAATAAAATGCAGAAGACAGTCATTTTTTAAGGAAGAATATCTGAAGAATGAGTTTTGAGAATTAATCAAACAGTCAAAGATTTACAATAAACATAGCTGGAATAATCGAGTATTTTCTAAAAACAAGAAATTTTATGAAAAGGAAGAAAATTATTATTATTTTGAATAAAGGGGGATTTCATGCTGCTGGTTAAATTTTAAATATTTTAAGTGATTTTCAAACACATTATGTCGCACAGAATCATCTTTAAAATAACAGGAACAGAAAGAAAGTATGAACGTCTTAAAAGTAATCACACTCAAACTAAATCACAATAATTAAAAGGTGACTAATTTATTACTTTTTTTAAAGTTTTCAAGCTGAATATAAAATTTACATCTAAGACGACAGTTGTTTTGATATATGCATTAGGCAGGATTGAAGAAAAACTAAATTATTTTTTTCGACTACTAATACCACTCAAAAGTTGAGAATTTGGGTGACTTAAAAGATGCCAAAATAGGAAAAAACTGATTTATATCTTTCGATCTCTCATTTGCCCTAAAGTTTTCCGAAATTAGGAAAACTGCCCGTTTTTACGATCATTTATGGCATTTTAAAATTAGCCTGCTTCTGTATGTAGCAACTTAAAGTCTTAGGAACTTCGAACGCACAAAATAATACTCGAACATTTTTCAAATCCATCAGGACTTTCCGGTTGCACATTTCCTACAAATTTAATGCGATTTTGATAAAAATTTACATGCAAGGGTAGACTACAGTTTAAAATATATATATATACTTATTTAAAATGTTGTTTTTCTTTATTAAATGAAAATTTAAAATGCAATTATCTTAGAAAATTATAAAGATATTTTTTAATTAAAAATAAACCTAAGATTTTATGTGAAGAGTTTTTAATATGAAGAAAACATGCTGAACTCTATTCAGCATCTCCATTTTCACACATTCTGATATTAACCCTCTCGTCACCGAATTATGAAAAATCAGAGAAAATAAATCTGTTTAGCATTTAATGCATCTGAGATACTATTATAAATCATGCAAAAATATTTTTTTCTAATGACGATTAATATTGGATTTTTCTAATATTAATTTCTGCATTTTTGAAGCATTTTGTTATGCTAAAATTATTTTAAAAGGATGCACATATTAGGTAAAGGTTGAGGAATAACAAAAAAAAACTATACTTACCTTAAAAAGAAAGAAAATGGTAAAAAAGCAGCGTAAATATTTTCTTAATTTTTCTCCTGAAACAATAAGCGAAAACTGTAAAAAAATGACCTAAATTGACTAGTTCTGCAATCTAGGCACTATTTATGCATATAGTTAAGAGCCTCATATATTTTATATATGAATTTATGATATTGATATCACTGAAAGAAGAAAATACTAAATTTAATTGTTTTCTCTCTAAATATTGCTATTTGAAGTAGGAGCCTCATATGAGGTTCAGGGTGACGAGAGGGTTAAAGTACTTTGAAATCTGATTTATATGCGAAGTTAGCCATTATTAACTTTAACTAGTTATTATTATATAATCATCTTTAGATTAAACAAACTTTTCTTGAGGATTCTCTCTCGAGTTTTACGCATCATTCAATATCATGTGTATGAACCCAGAATGTCTTGAATGTTATATCCCACACACTTTGAGTCCCTTTGGATATGTAAGTATAAAAATTGAAATTCTTTGTTAGTAAGACACGTAAATGAAAATAGGAGTAAGATTTTTTTAACAGAATCAGCTTCTATTGGTGAAAATGAGATTAAGCGTGGTTCGTCGGAAAAATAAGACTTGGCGCTCAAAGTTACAAATAAAAGCATCAATTTTCTTCAAATTGATAGCATAGAAACTAGCAAAGTACAAAGATTTGTTTAAACAAAAAATTGAGACGTTTAATAAAAAATCTTTATTCATTTTTCACGTAGCAGCTTTTAAATGTTTTATTGTTATTAACTGCATTTGTAGCAAAACATCTTATACTGATTTACCTAAGTGCGGTACAACTGTCAGCTATGATTGTGCAAAATCAAATTAAATACCTGCTATTGAGATAACGTTTGTTTTTCTTGTTACGGAGACAAATAAACTTAATCATCGGAAAGTAGATCACATGACAGACATCTAACTTTCGATGATAATGTTGAAAGATGTGTAAAACACGTTACAGAATCCCCAAAACAAATTTGCGCTCAGTTTAAAGATAATTTTATGAAAATGACTTTGCTATCAAAATGAACCATGACTAACTTCACCCATAGATCAGATTTCAAAGTAGCTTAAGCTAAGAATAAATGAAAACTGAGATGTTCAATTGTGTCCACACACATAGCGTGAGGTTTTTTTTTTTTTACACACAAAAACTCAGTTTGATTGATTAAAAAATTTTCGTACAAATATTACTGACGTTCTAAAATAATTGGATTTAAAATTTTATTCAATAAAGGAAACTAATTGTAAATTTGTATCTTTGTAATTTACCGGTGTGTGTAAATTTTTATCAGAAACTTATTAAATTTGCAGAGAACGCGCGATCGCAAAATGTTGATAGTTTCAAATAAAGTTTAAGCAATATTTTTTTGTGGTTCGAATACATAAGAATTTGAGCTATTAAATTGAGAAATAGAATAATTTTAAAATGCTATAAATTACAATAAAAACGTGAATTTTTCCAAATTTCGGCAAACTTTAGGGTTGATGCACGATCGGAAGATATAAACCGATTTTTTATTTATTTGTTGACATCTTTTTATTTATCCAAACCTGCAAGATTTCTGCGTTATTAGTAGTTGAAAAAATAATTTATATTTTTTTGACCCACCCTAAAATAAATGTTCAAAGAACAACAAAATATTTTTTTTTAATCTGAAAGAGGATTTTCAAATAAATAAAGAAACAAATAAATGTTTCCCTTGTTAAAGCTTTATCTTGCTAAACTTATATTATGTGCTAAGTGGATAATAGATAACTTTAACTTAGGAGCATAAGTTATATTTAAGTGGAATTTTTTTATTTGTTTTTTGCAATGTCGGTTCTGCACGGAAAATCTTGATAACTTTTGAGCACTTGCAGAGTACGTACATGTAATTTATATAATCACATATCTGTTCATATTTAACTTTTTTCTATATGATAATTGGCATTTGTGCCGTCGCATATTCTACATGTTTTATGAAATTTGCCTGAGCACATTTCCATCGTTTCAGAGTGTATTATAATTGAAAATCTTTGTTTTCTTAATCAATTTGCTGTTATTCCTAAAATAAATTCGTGACTGAACTGTAAATAAATGTCTGAGTTTAAATGTGCATTTTTAGTCTTCGATTTTGGGAAAAAATTCTGGAGTATGTCTACAGAAATTTAGAAATTTTTAGAAAAAAATTCTAAAATCGAAAGAGTTTCATGAACTTTGACAATGTAGAGTACAATTGTATGCACTGTATATACTGTTAATAATTTAAAAATTCATGAAAAACAAATAAAAACACTTATAGAAATCGCAAAATTGAATTCTAATATGAGGTGATAAATATTAGAAAGTACCCCAAACAATTAAAGTACAAAATCAGCATAAACATAATACTCTTTAAAAAATAACTTTTTAAAAAAGAATCGAGCTTCGGAATTGAGCTGTCTCTTACACAGCATTATAACATAGGCACACAAAAAGTTCAAGGAAACGAACACGTATTACAAGATAAAGTTCTCAAATAAATTTAAAAAATGCATTCTAAATACTCTTATTTAGAACAATATTAAACAACAGATGAGCTCTAGTTGCACTTATTGAAGACCTGTCTTGCTAAAAGAAAGACATAAAATACTAATTCATGGAGAAAGAAAGAGGTTTCTATAATGCTCGTAAAAAGACAAAATAATGCAAATAATAAAACTATTGAAAGTCAGTGTTTAAACTTTAAGAGTTAAAAAGATAATCAAAAACCGGAATAAAACATGATCCGTTATGATCCAATGGAAAAAAAAGGGATTTTAATAAAAGAAAGACATTTTATATCAGTTGAAAGCACAAAATGTATTAAATGTGATATCTGTGTAAAGTGTCACACTGCAAAAATTTATCATGTAAAAATATTTAATCGCATGAGAAATAATCGTACACCTGCCTTTGGACATGAGGGGATGCAAGAGATAGATTAAAAATATTTTTGTTGCTAACGGAAAAAGGAACTTTTCAATGAAATTTAAAGAAATGTAAGACATGTCAAGCAATATATAACAGTCGGCGGAATATAGATTTTGCTTATTTATACGAAATAGGATCAAAGTAATTAAATTAAGCTCTCCGTCGATGATGTCAGTCTTGAAAAAATAAAATTTATGCTACTTGTCTGATTCGTATTACGATCAAATAATAATATTCTTGAAAAATATTTCATCACGAGTAATATTTTATCGAATTGAATGATTAAATTGTACTGTAATATTGGTTAATGAGGCATGTGTTTACCACTTTGTTTACTTACAACACAAAAGACTATTATACTGATTATTATGAACATCATCATCATTTTTTTGTTGAATACCATCGTTGAATGTTGTTTAATATATCTGCAACGTTTAAAAACTCTTTCCTTGTTAAAAAATATTGTATTTTAATTCATACAATGAACTATAGTTTGTAACTAAGTATAAATAATTTTTAATCATAAATAAAAAAAATGTATCTTATTTTTTCTTTCTTAAACAAAATTTCACTGCTTAAAAGATTTTAAAGCCTACGAGAGAAAAGCGGAAATACAGGTAAATATCGGATAAAATATTGAAAATTTATGTATATAAATAAAATAAAGCAACATTTTGAGACTCTGAAAAAGCTTTATAGCAATTAATTATTCGCTATAAATATTAAATTTAGTTTTGTATTTAAAAAAATCTTTCTTATAATAACACCAAATATTCTTTTTTTTATCAGCATGACTACTTTGTTTAATATAGGTTAGGGGTTATTTCGTACCATTTACTTATTTGTACATCTTAGTTCTGAAGTGACGAAAAATTATTTTCCGTTAACATAAGTTGGTCTAACCAGATCATACTGTACACTTTCAGAAAAAATTAACACGATACTTTTGTATAGGTAAATAAAAGTTTTGGTAAGTTATTGTATTGCTTATCACATTTGTGGTAGTATTGCTGCTTTGGAAATAATTGAGAATGCTAGTTCTTATCAGCATAACTACTTTGTTTAATAGGTTAGGGGTTATTTCGTACTATTCAGTTATATTCGTACATCTTAATTCTGCAGCGAAGAAAAATTTTTCTCCGTTATCGTAAACTAGTCTTACCTGATCATTCTGCTCACTTTAAGAAAAATTTACGGAGGTACTCATGGATTTTCCTTCCTTATTATAAGTTGATGAAAGCTTTTCCAGATATTGCAGTTCAGGTATCTCTTGCTCTTAACTAATGTTGTCAAGGCTTTGATTTGGTGTGCTCGGAAATTAATCATAAATGTAACATCTAAAATTCTAAAGTGGGAAATATTTGCAAATGACAAGTTCGCAATTTTCTTCAGATCTCCATCCTAAATGAAAACAAGTAAGCATACTTACATAATTATAACGGAAAAAAATAAAATGGTTTTTTTTACAAGGAATTCAATTAATTTTTTAATTGTTATACTATTAGATAGGTCTCTTTACATTATTGTATATAAGTTATTTTTATAATACATAAAAAAATATTACACTTACTCTGTTCCATCATTTACTGAACATAATAATATTTCTTCTTCACAGGGGACATTTGGCTTTGTGAAAATTGAAAGTTTGCCTGAAGACCGCCTGTTACTTATATCTCGCCTATTCTTAGTGTCGTCTGTAGGGGTGGATGTTTAAGAATTTATTTAGCATTTAAAATATTTAATTTATTGTTCTTAACACAAAAGAATTCTCACAGCAATAATTTAAAGTACTTAATAAAGAAACACATTATATCTATGTTTATTGTTTCACTTACTACTGATTGAATTAATATTAATTAAGGTTAAATTTAATGAGAAACATACAATGAAAAACATTTTGCTTTTTATATTAATATAATTTATTATTCTAAATTCATTATTAAATTCATTTTCGTTCATACTTTGCCAATATTGGTAATATTCTTGTGTTTATAAGACAGATATAAAATGTAATTTACGGTTAATAATCATAAATTTGAAAGTTCTTCCTTTAGTTTTCTTTAGATTTATTAATAATATTTTATTATTTTAAGTTTTTAATGTTTAAGCTTTCACATTTAATTTGGTAAGCAATCCATTTGCTTGCTTACTGTACTCTAAAGACAGATTTTTCAAAGTTCATGTAATATAGATAATTGATTTTTTTTATATTCATGAGGCATGTGTAATCATTAAATACAGTTAGATTAACTCTTTACTTATACCATTTTTGAAGAAGTTCTTACTTACTGGACCGAAAGTTTCTAAGATTTGAGCGTTTAAAATACTATTTAAAGAAGGTAAATCCCAAACAGGAAAGGTATTCTACATCTAAAACATCACCTTGCAAAAGGAAATCTAAAAACACAAGTTCAAATTGAGCATAGAAATGGATAAAAAAATTTCAGCATTCTTCAGCGGAATTTTACAGTATATAGTCAGACGAAATAAACTGTAAAATTCCGTAAAAATTAAATTCAAATTATGAAAATCAATGCAGGTTCAACAACACAGAGGAACAAATAATTGAACAAGTGCTCAAAATAAGCAATTTACTTTTTTTCTGTGACTTCTAGAAGCTCGGTGGTCACATTAACAATAGTTCTAATTTCGGATGCGTGATCATCTGAAAACAAAATCAGAAAATGAATATTTTGATATTTTATAGCACATAAATATTGATATATCGAAGTAAAAAATCAGGGATATTAATCTCATCAGGGATCAGGGATCATCTGCTAACAATAATTAAATTTATTTTATACTCAGCTATTGTAAATGCAGTCAGAAGGCAGATAAAAAAGATATTTGACTGCGTGGAATATATTTTTCATTACTTGTAATCTTAATATTTACAGAACATTAGCTATGTTGTTTGAAGTTCTTTTAAATTTTCAATGTTCTTATGTATTAGATGTAATTAACTGCAAGTTGAAGTAGTTAAGAATGAAATTTTCGTTAAAGAGAAAAGCGTATATTTTTATGCATGATGGTTAATGTAACTCAAACAGCAAAACCATACACCCTCTCAAAAAAGTATTCTGGTATAAGAGACATTTCCTATTTTTGATTTGCGAATATTTGATAAGATTTTGAAAACGCACAACTCGGCCAAAATATGAAAAGTAGTAATCATGCATAATTGTATTCATATTTTATGATAAAGAATGTTTAATATACCAAACCAACGAAGAAAGTCAGATTTCTACTCGAATATTTTTTGAGCGGGTGCACATTCTCAGAAGTCAGTGATAAATTACTGTGTAATGACTTACACAGTAAAAAAGCTCCTTTTTATGAAAATTCATACAGTTTTAGAAACACTTAGAGTTAATATGCTCTTTTTTACAAGCCAAATATACAAAACAAAGGTAATGTGCATAGTAGCCCTTGGAGTTTCTGAATTGGGAAAACATTTGAGTATAACACAGATGTTAACTTAGAAGTACAAAAAATAATTTATATATTTTTGATTAAAATGACAATCAGTGAATCATATCTGCGTGGATATGATTTGGTATAAAACCACATATTTAGTTTGTTGTGAAATATTTGTAGTACCTGATGAAAGGAAGAAAAAGAAAAACAAGAATTTACACAAAATTATTTTTACCGTACTAATACTGGGCGATATGTAGCCAATAAAAATATTACTTAAAAATATACCAAGGAGTTAGAGAAATAAAAAATTAATTTATAAAATCTATGTGTGTGTGCGTGCGTGTGATAAGTAATTTTTATTAAATACTTCTTCATGTCTCATGATGCTTCTAATGACTACCATAGTTTTGTGCACGTTAAACTATTTTAACACTGATACGAAAAGAAGAAAAAATGAGACAAGGATTAATTATAATGCAAATATATATGAATACTACTTAAATGTGCGTGATAAAACTTATATCAAAGTATTTTTTATAAAGATATTAGAGAAATAATTATAGCGCATTTTATTTTATTTTGAATGATTAATAATGTGGAGAAACTTTCTAAGGCAGCTATTACAATTTCCTAATCAATATCTGCCTAGTAGTAGTTGCGTGAGACGTTCAACTCAAATATACTTCAAGTAATAAAAAAATGTATTAATTCTGCAATGAGAATGAATGTAATTGAGTTATTTACGAAAAATCAATTTTTAATGGTTTTCCTTTCAATGTTTGAGCGAAAATCTTCTTCCAACCCCATACTTGCTTTTCCACGAGTTTGTTCCCTCCAAACTTAGTAAGTATCACCATTCCGTGCTTAGGTAGATGTATAACAAAGGCTCGACTATTATGGGATGTAGCTAAATTTTTCAGTTCCGATTACAGTCACGAAATGCCTCTCAAATTCATGTGAATTGTTAAAAAAAGAAAGATACGGAATCAATTTTCATACCATGAATATATTTTCTCTCGCACTCTCATGGTTTTGGTCATGCAAAGGCGGAACTGAATTAAGTACGTTTATTTAACGATTTATGGAAATCACAAGAATAAAAGAATTCAGCTTTTCAATTTTCCTTATAAGATAGCATTACAAAAAGAAATGAACCCATAATATTCACGCGAGATGGGAAACCTCGCCAGCACACGGAAGAGGGTCTTCGTGTAAAATTTTTGATTACCAAGATATGAAAAGATTCCTCCTCTTCTCCTCTGCAGTTTCCCGCCACTTTAAAGAGTTTCCAAAATTTATTTTTATATTTTAACATTTGTTTCTGATGTCTCATTTTCAGAGGGGTGGGGGGGGGTAGTTCAACCCACCCAACTTGGGGCAAGGTACTCAGCAGAGAAATTAAAAGGCTGGAGATAAAATGGAGGGGAGGGGGAGGGGAATTATAGTAAAGAAGGAAGAAGAAGAAACCACATTATAGTATTTTTAAATTAAACTTCGTATAAAGCTTCTTTTCTCATCAGGCATATCGAAAAAAAGAAGAAGAAGAAAAAAAAAGGGATGAGTTTTGTTTCTTTGCTGAAATATTTTTCTTCCAAAGACTTGTAGTAAAAATAAAGGGAAAAACAGGGAAAAAAGGATTCCTTTTCTTCTCCCGGTGTCTTGGCAGCAGAAATTGATGAGAATCATTCCCTTGCTGTAGATTGGGAATGGAAAAATAGCATGTCGGAAATGTTATTTATTTATTTATTTATTTATTTATTGCAGCCGCTGCTGTGGAAAGTCCGATAAATTGCTTGGCGAATTCAACACTGACAGCGTGAAAGCGTGTATTTCTAGAAAATGGCATGAAAATGCTTTTTTACAGTGCTTTTTTGTCGCTGTCTGCAAAGACTTTTTTTTAAGAAGAGACACTCTCTTAATACTTAAAATTTCTTTTGGTTTTTGAAGCTTTGATGCATTAGGTACGCAAGTTTGGAAGCAGTAATGGTATGCATACACACATGCACATATGCATTTGCCATATGGACATGTAAAACTTAGATTTTCACATTTCGTTAAATTGTCACACAGATAAATTTTGCTGAATATATATGCATGTATCTATCTATCTATCTATCTATCTATCTATCTATCTATATATATATATATACTCATACATACGCAATTCATCAATAAAAAATACATTCATTTATTACATGAGTATGTGTTGATGATAATGTCACATTTACAATTCTTCAAAAATATTCTGTAATCCATTAAAAAGGCATACCTCAAAACATTACCACTAAATATTTTTCATAAAACTAACAGATCCGGAAATTTCAGACCAATTTCAATGTAAACATAACAATCCCATTTATCATGAATAAAAATAAAATTTTAATGTAATTTTTCCTTTGTTAGATAGATTTAGGTTCTATATTTGATATCTAGAATTCTAGTATACGCCCTTGTCGAGTAAAAATGTAGTCACGTTCACTGATATTTAACAAGACAAACGAGATACACAGTTGCTACCTGCAGTTGAGGAGCATGTAAAAGTCGTTGTGTATGTTTATACTCAAGTATAATTTCCCGCTTAGCAACACTATTCACCTCATTTAGCAAGCATAATTTCATGTTTAATTAATACGAAAAATAATTTTAAAAGTTTCCATTCCTGTACTTTGGAATTAAATATTGAAACTGCTGATTATGTTTCTCTTATAAGCTTTATGATACGATTGTTAAAGATTTACCCTGTTCAACAAGAAAGATAGGTTATCACTCTGAGCAGTAAAATATGAATCAAAACATTCAG
Source organism: Cheiracanthium punctorium (assembly GCA_038373885.1). Classification (NCBI taxonomy): domain Eukaryota; kingdom Metazoa; phylum Arthropoda; class Arachnida; order Araneae; family Cheiracanthiidae; genus Cheiracanthium; species Cheiracanthium punctorium. Next base: position 1,516,978 of record JAWZYV010015614.1, on the reverse strand, counting down.
CCGCTAAAGATGTAAACAAACAATGCAAAATATTACGACTTTTAATTATATCACTTCGAGAAGAGTAAATAATTACTTTACAACAAAACACAAAAACATTTTTTCCAGGCCTCAAGTTATGAGAAAAAGTTTTTAAGTTTCGTCTATTTTAATAATGTACACAAAGACATCAGGCATGGGAAATAAGTTTTAAAATTCCCCTTTTGTTTGGCGTTTCATAAACATGATAAAACATAGAATTTTTAATGTTATACTTTAACAGTTTAGCATTCAACAAAAGAAGATCTGAAACATCCCTTTGCAAACAACATTTTTGTTTAGCTTAAGCGAAGTAGGGGAAGCATAGCCACGAAAAATATCTACCTACATGCATTTTTACGATCTATTAAAATGAATATAAATATAAAATAATAACACCCGCCATAGAAACATGATAGCATATTACATAAATTTTATTTAAAACACATTGCATAATTTACTACAAACACAAAGCAGTGATATTCAAAATCAAGGTACAATTTCAGTACAATGTTTCTCTGTGAAATTAACTCACACCAGTGATTTCAAATATGCACACATAATAGAAGGTACGAAGGAATATCGAAATAAATTGATGTGCTACAAACAAAAGAGTGGAATTTTCCTCTATATTACTACAATGTATCAACGTAATATTTTATCTTTTTTATCCCAACAATTCTTATTGAACTTTTCTCCAATATATTTTGAATATGTAGCAGGTTCCAATTTTCATGGAAGAAAAGCAACTCCAATCGATAAAAAAATCTTCAGAATGGCATTAGATAAATTGAGAATTCATAAAACTGAAAACTGAAGTAAAGGCTTTAGAAAATTGGCTCCCTTCTATGTATTCTTTGATCAATATTAAAAAATAGTTTTACAGTATTTATAAAAAAATTAAGTTCACAAGGGTCACAAGTAGTATGTATGTACCTGTATCTTTTGTATACCCTCTCAAAGAAGCATTCCAGTATAAGCCACATTTCGTAATTTACTTATACTAGTAACTAATTAATTGCTGGGATAAAACAGAATTTTAGAGTATATAATTCACTTTCCACAAAGAATAGCATTTTGCATACGAAACTGACATAGGAAATTTGACTCATGCTCGCATACTTTTTGAGCGGGTGTATTTGATTTACCGTGTTACACTCGCTTTAACTATAATATTATTCTTTAATTATGAGAAGTCATAGCTTTTTCGAATGATTATCCAAACTACATGTCACGCACAAAACTTTTGCTGTATTCTATGCCGAAAATTACTGTTAACAAAAAATAGTTGATTATATTCCGTAAAGGTTGGAACTATGTTCTGTCTATTCTAGTATACAACATACAATTTCATATTTTAGTAAATCGTAATTCGTGTAGAAATTTCAAGAATTTATTTCGCCATTGCTTTTCTTTGTCTGAAAATAACGCTAGTATTATTAAAATAGTGATAACAGTTTCCCTTTGCATGATAGCCTAAAAAATGCTTCAGAGGAATATGACACCTCTCAAAGACACATACTGTACATTGTTGTTGTCCATGGATAGACGACACTATCCATGGAAAGAGGGGTGCTATTACAGCCGATGGGGTTGGACTTTCTACTTGTTGGTCCCTAATTTTGAATTGTTTCCAGATGAGGGACCAACCACCACCTGAAATCGGCACCCCCCAGAGGTATCGTTTAAAAACTTGGAGGACATTGGAGCCACGACGGATTTTACGTGCATCAGCTCTCATTAGCGTACACGGTTCCACAGCGGACGAGCCGAGAGGAAGATAACCCTCCCAAGCACTACCCAAGCCGGATGCTGCTTCACTTGCTGTGCTCTTATGGGAACGGAGTTTAGCGCCCAGACCACTGCGGGACACTGTAGAGTTTGAATTTTGAATATGAACTAACTGTCATTTTTCTCTTCTTTTTAATTCTACATTTACTTCTTAGTTAGAAGAGCATTAGAAACTGAAAATTTTATATGTGTACACATTTACTTTCAATTCTTAGATTAGGAAATGGGACCTGTTGGCCTAATCTACTATGCGAACTTAGAATGGCTGTCGGAAACTTCGAATTCCATTCGGCGTGTTGGAAGGATTATATACAGTTACTTTCCCTATTTTTTTCAAACGGAAAATTGCACTCAAAAGCTATCAGTTTATAATTAGGTTGTAACGAAAGTTTTCCGCCACTGCAAGTATTGCAGTTCGCGTTGTGTCTTTGCCAATATTTTGCCAAACGATTTTTGTTATTTGAAAGAAAAAGACTTGTTTTAGAGCACTGTGTTGTGAAATCTGTAAAACAATATCGTTATGATTAAGGTGTCTGAAATGGAACTATCACGCTACCAGATTGAACCATAATTTACTCTCAGTTCTGTTTCAAAAAGTCAGCTAGAGACAGCGAATCATGTGTACAGCCTAAGACACTACTGTTGTATCATATGACACTGTGAAGATTTGGTACGGAAAGATCAAAAACAAGGACTAGGACGTTAAAGAAGCAGAGCGCTCTGGCCGGCCTACGAGAATTTGTGGAAGAAGATAAAATATTCATCCACTCACCACTAAAGGAGTTAGACTTTAGTGCCATGTCCATTAGTCGCTCTAAGCATCGCATAAACTTGACATATTAGGTCAATAGCTGGGTACCGCGTGAGCTGACTCAAGCAAATCTGGCGGAAAACTTTCGTTACAATCTGATAAGAGGAACTGTAAGCTGATATTGAATGACTTAAGTCACTGATTCAGCATTAAGGTTATGTACCAAATAAGAGACTAAAACTTTAAAAGCGTCACGGTTTTATTAAAACTATAACAGACTTCGATGCATCTTCTACGGTTGAACGTGTATTGGGCATGTTCAACAGGAGGTAATTTCTTATGTCGCAGAACAAATATAACCGTGGCTGACGAGAAAGACAGGCTGCGGTACTGACATTTTGGTCACACCTTTTTCCCAACTAAGACCCATATGACAGAGGGGGCGTGACCATCTTATTGGGGTATCTCAGATTAAGATGGGCAACTTCCCCCAGGTCACATGACTCTTAGTTGGCAAAAGGGTGTGACTAAAATGTCAGCACCGCATCCTGTCTTTCTCGTTAGCCACGAATATAGCTATCTAAGAACAAAGTGTGTTGTGCGTACAGTTCAATCACATAAAACGCGCCAAACCATTTTGAGCACGGAAGGGAGAGATAACAGAATGCATTTCAGATAGTGTTACCTTCTCTACATGCTTTGGTTGCCATGGGTAACTGTAGTTCCCGAACTTCTGGATCATATCTCGTAAATAAAAAATAAGTATGTTATTTTAAGTGAAAAAAAAATTAAATTTGTATAGAGTGCAGTTCCCGTCAATACAAAATAATATATATTATGTAGTCAGCAGGCTGCTTTTTCCTATGGTAAAAAACAATGTTATTTTAAAATTATCTCTCGCAATGCAAGCGTTCTTCGATGTCCGATTAATTTAGAATATTTTGTTGCTATTCTGATGCATGTCTGAGAATTTTAATCCACGAATTAAGTACATAATGCGAACAAACTTTTGATCAAAAAGGCTTTTTTTTTGGGGGGGGGGTCGTTTTTAGACAAATTGTCATTATTTTTTAATAGCAATGAAGATTTGCAATGCGAAAACTATTCATCCGTTTCCAGGGCAGCTCACCATTTACTTTGGTTTTCATTTAAATCCCAGAAAAACTGCGGAAATAATTATTAACTGTGCAATTAATTATATATACGGATAGGCACGGGAACAACGACTGCCATTTTACAGCATTTCACATTCAATGCATTTATCGATAAAAAAGACAGAAGGAATTGGAGTATATAAAATATAAGAGTCGTAGCAGTCTAAGCATTTATTAGAGGAAATTTTAGTCTGTCTTTTTTTTCTAACCCTTTTGATTCCATGCTATCTTTTTATATATATTCAGAGGGTATTTTTAAATCATCCTCTGATTATTCTTTTGCACTATAGAGCATCTTTTATCCAAATATTTTCAAAAACGATCCGCTAATCCTCAAATTACTCGGGCGTGGCTGTCGACCTAACGGTCTGGAGTTTTGTGTGGTTTTCTCCTTATGTAAAGTGAATACCCTTTAGACCCCATAAAAAGTTTACTGCTCAAGGCACTCTCCCTAGGCAGATACCGCTCGTGTAGGTTTGTTTAACAAACACACACACACACTGAAATTACTGGGTTTCATGAGTTGCTTATTAAAACATTCCCAGCTAGAAAAAGTCTGCACTTTTTCTGCACAAAAGTATAAATTGTACACAATTTGTGCACAAAAAGTGCATATTTTTTAAACCTTTAAAAGTATGCACTTTTTGTGCAAATTATATGCAGTTTTTATGCATACAAAAAAGCGCACATTCTATGTTTTCAAATACTTTGCACATTTTTTGCATAAAATGAAAGTATAATTCTGTGTTTTCAAAAATTTTGATTTTTTTATTCGCAAAAAAATTACATATTTCAATTTTAAATGTACTTTTTTATGGATGTGAAAATTTATATATTTCAAATTTTCATTATTTCTGTCTATTAAAAATCTGTAAAATTTTTCCAAGTACATATTAACATTTAACTTTGTGGATATCCAAATGTCATATTCCATAAAAGGCACAGGGATGGAAAAATTTTACTACTTCTTTTCACCAAAATTTTTGCAACAAACAATTAGTTTGCTTTAAAAATCAAACTCACACAAAACATCTCAAAAATCTTCATCTAGTGCTTCATTTTTAATTTAAAAAACGTCAATGAATTCAGCAACTTTATGTACAGCTTTATCATATTTATACATATTCATCATACTTTTGTAATTACAAAATGCAACAATTTAGTTGTATTTGATGACTCTTTAAGCAGTTTGAAACAATTTTCGCAAAATCTCTAAATCTAATCCAAATAATTAGAAACTCTAGGGACAATTCCGTACCCAGGGGGGGTGGACCCCCTGGTCCCCCCCCCTTTACTACCCCCCTCCTTAAGGCTACATTATTATTTTTTTGTTAACAAAACAATAATAATGTAGCCTTTTGTGAAAAACTTAGCCTTTTTCACCTTTTAGTCCCCACCCACCCACGAAATTTTTGGTCCCCCCACTGGAAATTTTTTCTGGGTACGGCCCTGTCTAGGGAATTTTTAAAAATTGTATGACCACCTATCGCGTCGCTAAATTTTGCGAACAAAAGTTTACCCAGTTTGGACCGATTTTTAGAAGCATCTGAAAATCTAATTGAAAAAAAAAATTTTTTTAGTCCGACACCTATAGGTTAAATTCAGTGATCATCTATCATGTCACCAAATTTCATTTCTTTCGCTTTAGTCGTCCATACCTGATTTGCGAACAAAAATGTACGCACTTTGAAACAATTTTTGGAAAATTTCAAAATCTTATGAATATTTTCAAAATATAGTTCAAGATGAGTGACCACCTATCATGTCACCTAATTTTATTTCTTTCACTTCAGTGACTTTTAGGTGATGTGCGAATAAAAAAAGCGCCACGCACAGAATGACAGACGGACAAACTTTTTTTTTTACGGTCGTACTCTGGTTCCAAAAGCTTAAAATGCATAGAAATAGCTTTTTTTTTAATTTTGAGAAGTGTACTGGTAAAGTCTAGTTTTATTTATTTAAATACATAAATGTTCCAATTCCGAACGTGAACAACAATCACTTCAAACTTAAGACACATCATTCTGAGTCAACTCTAGTCTAGTGGTTAGAATGCTCCCCTACCAAGCCTCAGTTCCCCCTCTCGAATCTAGTCCTCGGAAGTGTGAAAAATGGAGCAAGTTCTTATGTATGAATATAGATGGCAGCACTAAAGTGGAAAGCAACCGACCACGCCCTCTACATTTTTTCGTTTAGGTCGCCAGAGTGCACTTTCTGTGCACAATTTAGTTTGTGCTTTTTATGCACAATTTAGTTTGCACTTTTTATGCACAAGCAGAGGTGCCAAATACGCTCGGATTTTGTACACTTTTTTTTGTACACTTTTTGTGCAAACTTTTTCTAGCTGGGTTGGACTTACTTGATATTCTATTTTTATCTCCCACTGTTAAACGTATCAGAATTGTTTCATTACTTAAGAATGCCATGGAAAACAGACCCAGAAAAATGTGTCAGGCATTCCAAACAGTTAAAAATAAGAGTCCTTGAGACCCACCAATTTAAGATGCCAGCACGACCCTTGGTCTAAGAGAATGAGTTCACTAAAACACACTTATTGAACACATGTGCGCCACTGAATCTTCCTCTTCACGGTTTTCTATTTTTTTTTAAATTTATTTTTTGTCTTTTAGCATGCTATCGAGATTAATATTGTAATTAATTTACTAAAGTACATGCATATGTATTTTAGAATCCATGCATATGTATTTTAGAGATTGACAGGCAATTTGTTTGTACTACATGTGGTTTCACAGCAAAAGCAACTTATCGCTCAGGGGTAAAGGTTATGTTAGTCATCCTGCCGATTTCATTCTTTAAATAGTGATAGTTTAAAGTTAGCGAATTCCTATGATACATACTATTTACAGTGCGTCCTAAAAGTTTATAGACTAGCGTTTTTTTGGGATTAAAGAGTTAATCAAATAAGTAAGGAAGACGAAAGAAACTATGCAAATATGTATTGACACAACATAAATAGTGAAATGCTTAAAGTACTTGAAACAGTCATAAATTTAATATAAAAAAATTAAAACGAAATAATGCTGTCCCAAAAATGTATAGACAACCGGTGTTAAAAGTTGATTGATGTACTGATCTCCAAATTTGCGTGTTTCAAGGTCATGTACTTGTCGCTTTTCGAGATAAAAGCGAAGTTGTCTTTCTTTCTTTGACTGATTGTAAAGATGCCTTGCAACGTCCAGTTTTCCGAAACTGAAATTGTCCAAATCTGTCGTTTGGATGCTCGTGGAACAAAAGTTGCAAATATTGCAAGAAAACTTGGACGCAGTAGGACTGGTATTTATCGAATTCTGTCAAAAGGTGACAATCTGAAAGCAAAATCTCGCACTGGGCGGCCAAACAAAACAACTAAACGGCAAGACAGAGATATCTTCAGTTAACTTCAACCCAGAACTTGTCTGTACGGTCAGTTTCTAGAGAAATGACCATTCCCGTATCAAAATTCACTATGTATTGAAGGCTGCAAGTAAGTAAATTTCTTGCTTATTGCAAAATGCTTCTTTCACCAAACTTGACAAAAAGACATAAAGACGCTCGTGTTCAGTGGGCTCGAAAGCCTATGAACTGGACAGATGAATGGTTGAATGTTCTGTTCAGTGACGAAAAGAAGTTCAATTTAGATGGCCCCGATGGATGGGCGTATTACTGGCACGATATTCGCAAAGAACCGAAAACCTTTTTCAGCAGACAGCAAGGAGGAGGTTCACTCATGGTATGGGGAGCATTTTCCTATAATGGAACTATCGATATTATTTTTTAAAAGGTCGTCAGTGTTCTGAAGATTAGCAGAAAATGCTTGAAGTACAGTTACTCCCATTCGGAAAGTTGTTAGGAGTGGAGAAATGGATACCTCAGCAAAACAATTACTCCATTCACGCCTCAAACTACACAATGCAAAGGTTTAGACTAAATCAAGTAGCTGTTGTGGACTGGCCAACCCTAAGGCCTGACCTGAACCCAGTGGATAATCTTTGGGGAATATTAGGTATAGACGTATATGCTAATGGGCGTCAATTTGCAACAGTTCAAGATCTAAAGCTGCAAATTGAAAGAAGTTTTTTTACTCTAAAGCCAGAATCTCTCTTAATTCTTATTTCGAGTATGCCTGATCGAGATTTTGAAGTGATTAGAAAAAATGACTCAAATATTTGAATGTTAAAGAAAAAAAATGAGATGTCTATAAACTTTTGGGACACTAAATTTTCATTTTTAGTTTTTATCGCGAAGTCTGTGATTGTGTGATATTATATTTGTATAGTATTATTATTGTATTGATGTTAATTATGATTAGAAATGCTTTTTGAAATATTTATTAATTTTTTTGATTGTAAAATTAAAAAAAAACTGTTGTCTATAAACTTTGGGGACGCACTGTAGTAGGCCGTTCTCTATCAAGTTTAATGGATATAGGAACGATATACAGGGTAAGTCTGAAAAAGCGGCCAAATTTTTTATGGGCTGATAGAACGCATCTACACGAGCAAATTTCGTCATCGAAAGTATGGGCGGAGCGCAAGTGATGAGCCGCTAGGTGGCGTTGAACACGGAAACTTGAACGTCGAAAGGTGGCGTTATAAATGGTATGAAAGGGTCGGTAGTCGCATCCGAAGGCATTTTCTTTCGTGGTTCACCGAGAGGAAGGCTGGCTTTACGAATGTGTGTGAGTCCCTATCCCGTAGGTGTGCAGTCTGCATTGCAGCTGGTTACGCTAGCTGCAATGCTCTAGTGATGTACATGCTCAAACAAACGGCTCTTTTGAACAATTTCTTTGAGCATGTACATCAATTTCATTGGTGTTGGTGCAATGTTTTCTGAAGTATCTCCTCTTCTTCTTGTGTTAATACTTTAAATGTGCCAGTGGTAAACTACCTTTAAACTTCTAACTTGTGTTCCAACCACCTTCTACACCATTTTTAACTCCACCTGGTAACTCGCCGTTTGCGTTCCGCAAACTATAATCGCGCGTACACAAGAGCATTTTATGAGTTATTTTACAAATTTTAATTATTTCATCTTTTAAACACCAATTTCTTTTTGAGTGTTTTTTGCACAAAGTGTGTTATACTGGAGTCAAAATATATCTCAGCTGCACGGCCTTGATCAAATAACTACTACATGAAAAATAAAAATTATATAAATGTATTCACATAAAATGAGAACTAAAAAATATTCATAAAACTAGTGCTAAATACAACAAATAGATTTATCAAGAACGCTCAAAAAACACGGTGCTCTAAGGTAAAATAAATGAAAAACGATCTTTTTGTGGTATTTATTAATGTGTGTCCTTTTACAAATTTCTTAGTTAATTTTCCGATAGCTTTATATAAACCAGTAAAAATAAAACTTACTTTACCTTAGAGCTATATCAATGGCCTGCATGCACTACATACGCAACTGTAAATTAAACCGATGGAAGTTGGATAAAAGATATTAGTAACTTTATACCTTTTGAAATTTTTCTAGTGCAATTTTAATTGTTTTTGTGTTCAAAAAAGCTAAATTACTTTTAATTATAGAGAATATTTTTGAAAATATAAATTCTTAAATATCATGAAATATGTACAGTGCACTCTTCTTTCAAATACACAGTTCAATACGAAATTTCAACCGCTCAAACCCACCTTTATAGAATTGGGTGGAAAAACCACTTCAAAGCGTCTACGAACAGCTATTTATTTTCTATTGAAATAAGCGACATTCTTCGTTGAAACTTGTGCCTTTTTTACTCTAACGAGCACAGCCTTTATGATGTAAAGCTTCAAAAAGCTAAGTTTATTTACAAGAAAATTTCTAGTATTTTCTGTTGTTGGTTTTGGTAAAGAAAGATATGTGACACAGCTGACATCAAAGGACTGATCTCAGTTTGAAAGCAGTTCAAAAGTAAATCGGGACCAGGGAAAAACAGCTTCAAAATCATATCTTAAAGAAAAACTAACTTGTCATGCTGAAAGCTGGTTTTATGCCTGGTATAAAATTTACAATGAACAAAAATTATGGATTTTTTCATGTTTTAAATAATTTTTTAACAATATTTTTTTAAAAATACAATTGTTTCTTATAGATTTGAATCTGTTTTACATATACAACAAAGAAACCATAATCAATGAAAACATTTTAACATGTTTTTAATAGGTATACATTACAAATAAAATTTTCATTATATATCTTTATGAAAAAGTGCTGTTTTTCTTTGAAATATCACTGAAGTGTAAGTTATGTAAAATAATCTAAGAAATTCTATTGCAAAGATCGTAACATTTTCAAGTGTAAATAGTATTATAAACTCATCTCGTTCTTATGAGTATAATTATGGTTGTCAATGTGCTATTATCGTCAAAGCTAAAACGAAGGAAGTACAAATGTTCTGTGGAAATTATATCATTTCAATAGAAATGTACGGTTTATAAGCGGTTCACAAGATTCTCGAGATCATTTTAAAAATTCTATACTCTGATAAGACTGCATAGTTCAAATTTAAAACAATCCTTTACTGCTAACACTCAAAATAAAATGTAATTATCCATCCTGATTTACTCTAATGTTGAGTACAATTGCTGTATAGACTCATGATAATTACATTACTGATTTAGTTTATAACATGTATGAATATAAAACTAATATAATTTTATTTATTTTCTAAAACGCTTTCATTATATACGTGTTAAATTTTTCTTGACAACCACGAGAAGAATACCTGACACTAACTTGAATTATCATTTAGTTTTCCGAGTGTAAATTTGAAGCCCAAACGGGGACTACAAATGATAGTAGATCTTAGGGTGCTTCTGAGCGAATATGACCGTTACCTTCCAGAAAGAAAGCCTGCTGCATAGCTGCCAACTCTTCCGTTTTTTTCCGGAAGATTTTTCACCACTATCTTCAAACAGTTTTATGTTACAATAAAATTTTGGACTTTTTTCAAGCTTAAATTCGTAAGTAAAAATTAGCGCTGAAAAATCTTCCTGAAAAACCGGCAGCTATGCTCCTGGCTTATACGACTTGAGCATGCATGTGTGAACGTAACATGGAATTTTGTATAGATAAATTAAGATTCTGGTAGCTCATTATCACTGTATCAAATTTAATATTGCCTAAATTTATCTTGGTTATTGATTATTTATTAAATATTATACTAAAAAATGTATCTAGAAAATTCATTTCAGCATTATTCTTTTAATAGTTTAAATTGTTGTTACAAAGGTAAAGTTAAGCAATGATAAACTTGATAAAATTATAGTGAGCAACCAGATTTGTAATTTTTATACAAATATGCGTGCGCCTACCTGCACCACCTACAAAATTCCCCTACGTAGCATAACTCATTTCGTTAGATAGCAGGCCTCTTTCCCGAAGATTACGGTATGACGAAGTTAACTTGAGATTTTCGATTTGATTTTTTTTTTTTTTTTCAAGGATTACACTGTACCGAAGAACTCAAAGTTTAAGAAAATATCTAACAAAACACAAATACACAATTTTACATTTTATGTTCTCCATATATTCGAAACGGAAAAAAGAACCAGCACCTCCTACATACCGAAAGCCTAACAACTGAAGCTCTGAGGTCATCACAGTCTTCGTTTTACAAAGTAAAACGATTTAAAATTTCTGTTGAATTTTTAAAATATTTAAAAATATCTTAAATATTAAATTACCCTTCTGGCACAAAGAAATTCATTATGATGCTTTATAGTTAGTGATGGTTAAAAATTATCATTTGTCGCAAAATTAATTTTACAACAAATTAATTTTACGAATCAAATCATTCAATGTCTGGATGAATGAGTACATTCCCCACAAATTTTTAATAGTTTTACTTTTCGACTGTAAAACTGTGATGATGTCATTTTTGTAAGCCTAGTAATGACTTCCGTAGTTAGGCTCTCTACAAGGTGGTTATAATTAAACTTCCCCTGCGAACAGTGCTCTATAGCTAAAATGGGCGAACGGATTGTAACCAAAATTGGTATATTAGCTATACATGATATGCTCTCCAGGAATTTTGAAAAAAAAGAGTTAAAAAAATGTCCACTAGTGGCGCTTTGCATGAAAAACGGCAAATTTAATGGTGGAAATGGCTAGTTCAAAATATACGAACAATTTTAACATTTATTCAATAGTTTTTGGGCATTTATTCACTAATTTGGGTAATATTTAAGCTCATTTCACCATGCAAAGTGCCATCTCGTGGACATTTTTCTAACTAAACGTTGTGAAAAATTCCCATGAGAGCATCTCGTGTACAGTCCATTTACCAAATTTGGTAGCAATCTGCTCTCCGGTTGTAGCTGCATAATGCTGTTTGCTGGGGAAGTTTAATTATAACCACCCTATATATCTAGGACGTGCTGCGTTGGAAGAACCTGCGTCACAAATAATTGCTCACAGAAATCCTATGCGAAACTCGCAGCTGCCAACTTTTATGGAACCACTTTTCGCCAACAGTATACCGTTAACTATTTTCTTAAAGTAGTAACAAAGCTAAACGTCGAAGTGGTTAATTATATTCCTTAAAGGTTCGCAGCTATGGAAATTGTTGAAAAATTGATAAAAATTAATACATATGTAACGCCACCATAAAGGCTATCTAAAGGTGAAATGGCGACGTGATGCGCGATAAAAAGCTTACATAACGCTTCCAAATGGAAACTTACAGAATAATATTTCTTATGTCAAAAAATGCACAAACGTAGGCAAATATTAATATACCAGAGCAGCATCATTTATGAGGATAACACACCTAAACGTTCATAAATGTAATTCGTATCTACAACTCTTTTACGGTATGGATAGCATTTGAATGAAACTTTCTAAAAGTCCTTCACCCTAACTGTTAAGTTACAACGGCATCTGAAAACTTGAAAACCGCAGGTTTCCCGCTCGGATTACGAAGTCTTCCACACAGATTAGTAAAAGAATCAGATTGTTAACACGGAAATTACGACACCCCAGTGGATTTAATTCTGCAGTTTACGCGCTACATAAATATTATCTATGTTTTCAATTTTAATGTGGTTATTGGCAACACTGATCAAAGTTAAAATTTGGAATCATTTGCAATATGTCGTTTTTGTGCGACTAACACTGTTCCGATGTCGTTGTTTTGCGTAACTTCTTTCATGATGGGTTAGTAATTTGTAAATCACGGCATGGTCAAATTATTAAACCGAATAAAATCCTCTTAGTCTTATTTAATGAAGTTTCCGGACTTGTTCAAATCAAGTTTTCATGCTTGATTTGAGTTTTCATGCTTGAAAAAGCTTCAAACTTTGCTTGTACGATGAAACATAAGCAAAAAGGAAAAAAAAAAAAACAATATGTGATAAGCATCATTATACGCAATTCATTAAACTCCCAGTATTTCTTTTCAGTTGTACCTTTTTTAGGAAAGGTAAATTTTTTGTAGGTGATGTTGGCCACGTGCACTTTGTCTGGACACTCTTACGTATGTAAACAGTTGTATAAAAAATTTAACTCTTATGCGCATTTGGATTTTTCGAATTCCTCCGAATGGGATGAGAAGCAGAAAAAAGTAGAAGCAAGAAAAGCAAAATAGCTGAGGGAAAAAAAGATAGTAAGAATACGTCTAATTATATGTGAATGTGTAAAAGAGTGGAGGAGGTGAGAGAAAACTACCTCACGCTACTTCCAATGCATCCCGTCCTCCAGTAAGTCTTTGCCACCACTGAGGCACCACCTCGTAGATTGACAAGGCCCGAGAACAGAAGCTATTACGTCATCACACATTTATTTTCATAAAATAAAACTAGTCAAAGTTTGTGGTGAATTTACTCCCGCATGAAACATTTTAATGATTTAAGATAGAAAATTTATTTTTACGACAAATAGGAAATTTTAACTATCACTAATTATATAATATGATATAGAAATACATCATAATAAGTAATTTTTTATCAGAAAGATATTTCAATTTTTATCGTTAACTTAAGATATTCTCTAAAATTTGTATCATCCACCAGAAATTTTAAATAGTTTTACTTTGTGAAATGAAAACTGTGATGACGTCATCTTAGAAGACCTGGTGATGACGTAAAAACTTTAGTTCTCAGGCCTTCTGTATCTAGGAGGTGGTGACTGAGAGCGCACTGCATCAGATTCGTGTTGGAATTATCCTCTATGGAAGATGTCAATCTCGTTCCTTCATAATCTGTGGTCGTATGCTGAGCGTTTCTTGGCAACCCTAAGTAAGAGTACAGACTAAGTAAGTACTATGAGTCAGAGAAATAATGCCAGGTTGTTGCCGTAAGCCAGGTCCGACTACAGCACGGGCCGTTCTGCGAGTCAATGTCTGTACAGTTTGTTCTTGTCTTTTGACAAGAATACACAAAGGACATCTACCAACGGAGGATTTTTCAAGGTATTCTAATGTGTATTCACGTTACATTTTGAGAAAACCGACCAATACTCCAGATCGTTAGATCGGCAACCACACGGTTGGCCCCGAACGCGGGGCATCACCCTCCAAGCGGTTACCATGATTAGCGTCTTATCAACACCTCCTAGATGTAGAAAGCCTACAACTCCTACGTCACCAAGCTTTGGCGTCATCAATAGGCCTACATGTAAAAGTTTTATTTTCACAAAATAAAGCTATTAAAATTTTCTGGTAAATTTACCCATGAATAGCAATATTTTAATAATTTCTTATAAAAAATATAATTTTACCACAAAAGGCAGATTAACTATGACTATTTAGATAATATGATAAGGAAATAGATCATACTAAATAATTTTGTATCAGAAAGGTATTTTAATTTTAATATTTAATTTAAGATACTGGCTAATATTTATAGCATTTACCAGAAAATTTCAATAGTTTTATTTTGTGAAAATAAAACTTTTAAATGTAGGCATGATGACGAATAAGATTGGTGACGTAGTAGTTATAAAGCTTTCTGTATCTAGGAGGCGTTGGTTTTATCCACTTGGCCAGGGTGAGGCCAGTGCTTATAGAACAAATTGAAAAAAAGAAAGAAACATACTCTGTTTCTACCACTTCGAAGAAATATATTTACTAGATGCATTTAGATACGAGTGTTTTTTTGAACATACATTTTTTTTAAGAAGAAGAAAAATTTATGATCATTCAGGTAACTGCTCATACCACTCGAAATGATGCCATTCGGCGATCATGGCTTCTTTATTCAACCTAGTCATTCCATGATTTTAATAGGGATGTGTCAATGACAATCTGCGGGAAGGATATTTCGCTGAAAAAAAAGGAATGACGCCAGTGCGTGAATGTCTAAGTGTTCCTAAAGCATACTTAATTTTAATCGAAAGGAATCCCCCTGAAACTTTCGGTATCACAGGTCGAAATTCGCATTACCCTCTCATAAAATAATATTACACATAACGATTATGATTTTTTCAAATCTGATTTATGTGAAATCATGCAACTACAATCTTTATAACATTAATACATGGCTGTTATATTTTTTTTTACGAGCTGAATTTATTATCAACGAATTTATTAATTTATTTATTTACTATTTAACTCATGCGTTGAAATTCACCTGCTTTTTCAAATGATGTATACTTAAAGATCATTTTCCTGTTTCTTAATGTATTTTTATAAATTTGTATGTACACGAAAAATAAACGAAAAGAACTTATTCGTATTTTTATCCTACCATTAAAGAATCAAACAAAGTGGCACATGTTGCATGGTATATGCACATTTGTGTATTTTCACTCTGCCAACAACGCCTGAATATAGAGAACCTCTAGCGTCAATTTTTCTCAGACTATAACAATATTTCTCCAATTTCAGAACCGTCGGGTTACTGCTTCGAAAAACTGCTGAAAAAATATTCTATTTACAAAAAGTGGTTAACTATATTCCGGTACTGTTGGCAGCTATGTGTACTTTGCATAATATCAGTATATTTTACTTCTTTTATTTGATGTACTCTTGAATATAGTGTGAAATCTGCACCTTATGCTCCATTATTCATGCACTACACAAATAAAAAGAAAAAATTTCTTTTCATTAATCTGAAATGATTTTATAGCGCATTTTAAAACATGGGTACCGATGAAAAGAATATTTCCCAGGTATTTCGTGATAAAAACATTTTTTTCACTAGTAATATATTTTTAAAAGAAATCTTATTTCCTTTTCTTAGCTAAAACTTCATTTTAAACTTCTCATAATATAAATAAACACTTTCATTAAACATGCTTACATTTTTATTTATTTCTAACGAATTTATATGATATTCACATGTGGTACTAGGTTGACAAGCATGATTACTAAAGGGAAATCAAATACTATACAAATCACTGGAATCTATCAGTATAAACAGGAAAGTGAATGCATAAAGTTTGTATTTCAAATTTGAAAAAGAGTGACAAGCTAAGAAACGTGTCATGTGTCTAGTCAGTCGAAATGTTATAGATGGTGGGAGTTTTGTGTTCTGTATTTTCTAAATAGATATTCTTCAAGTTACGATTTAGAGGATTTTTTTTTTGTTAAATTCAAAAAATCATTAGTATTTTATATGTGTTTTGAAATTCTTTGATAGTTACATGGTATTCAATTTTTCAAGTTTAATGTTTGATGTATAAAAAAAATTTCTGTTAAAAAGCATTCTTCTATCTGTATTAAAAAAAAAGTATATAACATTGGATGAATACAAAGCAAGGGAATAATTCCAGACAGAGATGTTGCTTATATGTTAAATGTGTCAAGGTTTTGCTCTTGGCTTCTCCACAAAAGCTTATAATGTCTGTCGAAAGGATTTTGGACTCCGCAAGTTTACCAATATCTTTTTTAAATTGTATTGTTTTTTCTAAAAAGGAACAGTGAGAAAAAATTAGTATTGTTCCTGAAAGGAAGACTTATCGAGTTCATTTAGATTTAATTGTGGTACAGTCATTTGTTTTAAAAATTCTTAAGTGACTGCCTTTCGTGGAAAAAGTACAACACGTTATTTTAAAAATTGTTTGCGATAATGAACTAAAATTGCAGTAGTTGAAATCAGGAAATTCCAGTTAAAATATTTGTCAATGTAAAGAAAAGCAGCCATCTATAGGACTGACATCAAGTTTATGTACAAAAGCATTGCCCTTTAAATCACTAAAGTATGTTTGAAATATGTATTAAAATTTTAGATGGTGCTGTAATTCTCTTGTCATACACTAAATTTGAAGTTCTGAAAAACCATTGTGGTTCATATCGGAAAAATTTAATGTGGGAACGAAAGACAATCTGCTCCATGCAGTGCGTTCTGGTTAATAATGATGTTTCTAAACTCTTGTCTTCAATGATAACACACAGCTCCACGAACTCCCTCATATAACTAACTACTTTTAGTAAACAGTAATTTTTTTTCACCAATGACGCAACCAAATCACCTGCTGATGCTCTACTAAACTTAGAACATTCGCTATTTTCTAACCCAAAAATTACTGCTTACAAAGAGTGGTTAATTTCATGCCTGGAAATGTTGCAGCTATGATAACAGTGCTGCTTTTTAAAGCTTTGTTTTTTGGAGTAAGTCACTGGCGTTTTCTTAAACTTGATATCACACATATGCTTTTAATCATTTTAATTAATTACAAATTGTAAAAATTAAATATTTCACCTAAGCTGTTAGTAAGAATAAGATTATACTTGTATAATGATGAATTATTGAAGCTTAGTCGAGAAAATAATTGGCGTACCTGTTTGGCTTTTCTTTAAAAATTTTTAATCACTCTTCACGTGATAAAAGACAATTTAATGCGTGGTGATATAAAAGAAAATCACTTTGTACATGAAGCAAATTTTAAATGCATTTAATATGTACTCGTACAATTGGCATACGATTTTAAGAGAAAATATACTTTTTCCAGAAGTTTTGTTTATTTGTTTATTTGAATCCAATAAATTCCAAGAAAGTGGTAAAATTAGCTGAACTCGATACACAATCATTATGTGACTAAATTATTAGGCACAGTACTCATAATTTTTGCATGTCTTTGCTAATTTTTTGAGTAAACCCATGGTTTTAGGTTTTGCAGGTACTTTTTTATTTATCAGAGAATTCGCTTTATAACATAAAAACAACATATTGAGCATATATATTTTACTTGTAAACGTGTAAAAGTAATATTAATGATCAGTTCTCCGGCAGTCATCTACTTGGTGAGCTCCCATTCTATATGGGGGTAAGCTCCACGGCACACTTAATACGCACATGATGATTAATGATGTCACTTAATACGCACATGAGTTCACACTTATAAAAAACAACAATAATTCAATAATTACATCTGTAGCAAAGAGCAAGTGAACAAATTTAAATGCTCGTAAAATTCCTTTAAACTAGATAAAACAAGAATTTAACTACTGTCCCTAATAATTTGGTTGCCTAATGTATTAAGTGCAAAAGCACCATGAATGAGGTCATCAAATTGTTGTTTCATGAAAATCGAATTAGATATAGCATAGGTGCCAAGATTGCGGAATATAATTAACCTCTTTAGTTAATAAAAGTAATTTTTTTGAATAATTTTCCAAAATAGTTACCAAACCGAACCATAAACTCGGAAATTTTGCTATATTTTAAACAGAAAATTAGCGTTCATAAAAAGTGGTTAATCATATTCCGTAATACTTGGCACCTATGGATATAGTCATGCAGGCTGAAAATTATGTAGCTGTAAAAAAATACTGTGTAAAAAATATAAGCAAAATCTAAGTGTACAAAGTTAGAGTGAAATATATAAGTATAGAGAGAAAACCCTTTTCTTGTACAAATAATTAATATTATTTTCTTTTAACAGTTACTTCATTTTTTTTCTACACATTAGGACAGCGTCACTGTTCGGCAGCAAAACATTTATGTAGGGATAGACGCGAGACGAAAAATAGGCGTCTTGCGTCTCGCAAAACAGCCTAAAAGCTTCGCCTCGTCTCGCAAAATCTCTATATCGTAATGTTAAAAATGAGTGTCTCGTCTCGCAAAGAAGCTGTAAATCTCTGTATCGTCTTGCGTCCATCCCTAAATGTATGTGTTTCCTTTCAAAGAAATGAAACTCACTTAATTATTAGCACAATTTTGGGATTTTTTTAACACAAACTACGTCATTGTAAAATCCATATAAAATTCTAAGAAAGCATCTGGTGAATATCTTTCGACCAGATGCTTTCTTTCTTCTTCGCACGCGAAAATCCTTTAAGCTACTGACTTTGTTGATTTTTACATTTCAGAATTGTGTGTTTGTAAAACTATCAAATACCAAGTTGTTCGTGCTACAGACCGTTCTCTCCATTGACTAGATCATACACAAAATGTCATATACTAAAATTTTACGTGCCATTCAAAATAAGATCATGCTAATTTGATTTAGATTTGTGGGTTTACGGTCGATTATCTACTCGAGTGATCTAGGGGGGGGGGGTGAGCTCCGTGGGAAACTTTCTAAAGAGTCCTAACCCGTAATTACGCGAAGTTTAGGAGAAAACCAAGAACAACTCCGAACATCTAGGTCGACAGACGCGGCCTGGGTTTGAACCAGGCACATTCCGTCTCCCAAATGAGAGCGCTGTGCTCTCGGCCACGGGTGAGGCAAGAGTATAACTCAAGAAAGCCTATTGTTTAAAGTCAGTATAAACAGAGTCGCCAACTACTCCGTAAAATTATTAACCCCTTTCCAAAAAATAATTATTTCCCAATATTTTTTCCAGACTGTAATCAACATACGCATTTAAGCATGAAAATTTGCTATAATTTAAGCCAAAAATTACTGTTTAAAAATAGTGGTTGATTTTATTCCGGAGCAGTTGTCAACTCTGGTATAAAGCAATATTTGACCAACTAGAAAATTTTCAATATTCTCTGAATTTTAACTTTAATGTAGCTGTCTGGTAAACTATTAAAAACAATATTTGATTTATTTCGTCTAGAGAAATACAAAAATTTTCAGTACAGTTAATAAAACTTCTGCAAATTGTATATATTCTGTGTACGTTGAGAAAGTAACCATGAAAACAGAGGGCGCAGCTATCAACTACTTCGGAATATAATTAACCACTTTTTGAAAGCTATATACTTTACACATACTTTTTCATAATAGTAAAGAGTTAGACGAAAAAATATCGCTACCTTTTAAGACGAATTTTCCTGTTTAAAAAAGGTGGTTAATTATATTCCGGAGTAGTTGGCAGCTATGACAGCGGGAAATAAAAAAGCCAATAAAATGATTTATGTGTTGTTGTTTAAAATACCAATAAAGTGTTTTATTTTCTTCACAAGCTTGTGTAATGTAAATCCTGAAAGTGTAGCTTCCAATATCTATGCAATATAAGTAACCACTTTTCATAAACAGTATATTTTTGAAGGTATTTTTAAAATAGTTACGTTCCGGTACGTTGTTCGGATAGTTTGCGATGCTCTAAACCTGCTGTTTGCAAAAAATGTGTAATTGTATTCCGTAGATATTAACAGCTATGTGAAATATACTATATAGACTTTTTAATATCAATACTGCTAAATAATTTATTTGCGTATCTCCACTCTAAATATTGTAAAATACAAATTAAAAATGATGTAATATAGTGCATTACTGTATAAGCACTTATTTTCGAAAGCCGTAATTTTCTCGAAAATGATGATATAAGTGATTTCATGAGCTGAAAATTTCGCGAGTTTCATATGAATAGAATCGAAAGTTGAAAAATTTCGAAAGTACCTAAATATAGATCCCCTTTTGCATAAGGCATTTTAAGAAACTTCCTTTTGTCCGAAAGTTCGTTCTCCCCACCTCCCCTCCCCATTTTGAATGGCTTCAAAGAAGTTGAAAATAAATATTGTAAGTTAATGAGCTGAATTCAATTAGTAGTATTATTGTTTTCTATTTAAGAAATAATTGTATAGTATTCAAGAAATAGTTGCAATGAAGAAAGTAAAGTTGTAAGAAAGAAAGTTGTCAAGGAGTTTGTAACTGCGCAATGAAGCATTGCGCAATTTGGTAAGTCATTTGGAAGCATTTGGTAAGTCAAAAATTTCTGATTTTTTATTATTATTTGAAGCGAAAAACAAATATTTCGCAAGGATTTACTTTTTTCTCTTACGACGGGCTCGCGAAAATCGCGAAAATTAAAGCATCGCAAAAATTAAAGTGCTTTTACAGTACTCGAATTTTATTGACATAAAATTAAATAAATTGTTTCGTGCCCAGAGTGTGAAAACGAATTCAACAAAGATTAAACTCCAAGAGAAAGTTACAAAAAAAGATATAAAAAGAAATATGCAGTGTTATGTGTCCGCCAAATCTCTAGGAATCATTTTAATGCAGCCTCATGGCATCCTTCCATTTTATTTTCTGTGAAAACAAAGGAGGGGTTAATTTACTTTATTTTATTTATTTATATTTTTTTTGTCTCTGAAGTTTTCTGGGTATATCCTTTTTGTCCTTTCCGCATTTATCCTTTCAACTTAAAAAGTTATCGATCATGTTTTTCGTATTGCTGTACAAATACCACTTTCCAACGAAGTAAAAATCTCAAATCGAACATTTGAAAATCAGTCCTTTTGTTTAAGAATTTCAATATGTTAGACTGACGGTAAAATGTTTAATGACGAAATCAATTTTCTGTTACCACTGGAAGTTACTTAAACGAAATACTAAATGTACGAGGATATGTCAATATGTATGTTACCAACGGTACATAGGTTTTGAGAAATACGTAATGACTCTTCATCCGATAGCCACGAGAAATCATTAATTACGAAAACTCCATTTAAAATATGAGTTAACAAAAAAATAATGATTTCGATTGACTATTTTAAAGTTATATAACAAAAATCATATGAGTTTATGACTTACTTAATAACATTCCCGTTCATGGGTTTATTTAAAATCCTTCAGTTTAGACATAGCTGCCAACAATTCCGGAATATAATTAATCACTTTTTGTAAACAGTAATTCCAGTACGAAAATTTTTGCTTAAACTTCTGAGCTAGCCCGAAGCGCGATATCTATTTTGAAAAGATATTTTTAAAATGTACTGTTTACAGGAAAAATGTTAATTATATTCCGCAATTGTTGCCAGGTATGACTTTAAACGCAGTTTCAAATTCATCCCTAGTTTACTTATGTGCATTAAAGCAGTCGTGTAGTGCATCAAATTGTTAAAATTTTTTATAGCACAATTTTCATACAGTTATATTTTTTCGGTGATGTTAAATATTTGACACGCCGTGTTTCATTGCAGAAAAAATGACAAAAAATATGTTTTATTGCGAGAACACAACATGCAGTCTTTATGCGAGGTATTAAATGAGTTTACTTGTGGAAATATATCGCTTCGGTGTTTGGTCATAGCCAATTAATAGAAATTGATTACTTTAAAACCTGGGAGAAAAGGAAATGTGATTACAGCCTATTCCTCCAAGACCCATCGAAATTGCTCAGCACGTGAGTTATGAGGAAGAGAATGTGTTTTTACATAGATGGCGCAAATGTTTGAAAACCCCAAAGTCTACGCAATAAAAGCTTTGGAAGTCATTCAAAACATTTTTTTTTATAATATGAAAGTGAAAATGGTTTCAAAAAATATCAAATAAAATACTATTCAAAGTGAAAAGCCAAACCAGGGAATTCGAAGAGAAAATACAGTACTAGAGTGCTTTTCCAAATCGTGAATACTATCTGGCGATTTTTTTTTTATCCTTGTGAGTGGTGCAGAGAAACTAATAAGTACTTTCATCAGAGTCTTCGCTAGCGCCACGAATGGACGCCATCAATCAACTTCAAGGAGGCCATCTTTTTACCAATTGAGAAGAGAACAGATAAAAAGCGTTAAAAAATAAATAAAAAACTTTCTCTAGGGGGAGTGTGAATGCCTCTCGAATATCGGTTGAAGAAAGACGACTTCTAAAACATTCAGTTTGGTCTTCCTGCAAAATATTCGCTTGGAATAAGGAATCATATATTTTTTAGCCTATCTGGCTTTATGGTTATGAGAAAATTTTCATTCCTACTCCTCTTTGTTGCTATTCTTCTGTTCTTTTTCTTTCTGCAACTGGAGTTTCGTGCTTTTTTCCCCCCTCCCTTTTATTATATACATTCTTTCTAAATGCCAACATTTAATCGAAAGAGAATCTGTTTGTGTGTAAGTTCTTTTGTATTTGCGCGCATGGAAAGGGACAGATGGCCTTACATTTGTTGTGAATACACTATGTATGCGTTTCTCGCATTTGAGATACTTAAAATTTATTTAAATTTGATGTGTTGGTGAAAAAATCTTATTCACAGAGTTGCGGAAATTAAGTATTATAATTAATCCTTTTTTTGTAATTGAATAAGTAGCAAAAGTTCTGAGCTTAACATGAAAGTGCTGGACAGAAGAATCATTGTTTACAGAAAGTGGCTAATTATATCTCGTAAATGTCGACAACTCCGAGTTCATTATTAGGCTAGCTGCGATACTTTCTGTTACGAGATGAAATAATGTAAATATGTTTTTAGCTATTTGCCGTAACTCTAAAAATCAAGGTTTTTGGAGTTCTTTTAGTAAGGAATTTGTTTATCCATTATTATTCGTACAGATTTACTATGCATGATTATTTGTTATGATATGATTGAAAATATGAGGGGAAATATATGCATAAAAAGAATATTTTCTTCCTGATCAGTGTAAAACAGAATATTTTCTATTAAATATGTAAGAATTATTCCGAAGACACTCACCTATCGCTTACGTTAATCTTTAAAAGTTTCATAATAGTCCAGAAAACACAGACTTATCATATTTGTGAGGGGTCGACAGCGGCAATATCGTTTCAGCGTTTACATTGGGATGGTGGTAATTTACCGATGACGATTCTGCACCGGCAAACTAAATTGGCGCAATTAAAAGGAAAATCGTAGCTGACGCGATATGCAGGCTGCGGTGCTGACATTTTGATCACGCCCTTTCGCTCTAGAAGAGTCATGTGACCTAGGAGGTGTGACCATCTTTCTATGGTTACCTCGAACTAAGATGGTCACACCCCCTTGGTCACGTGACTCTTCGAATGCAGTACGGTCTGGCTAAAATATCAGCACCGTAGCCAGTCGATCTTGTCAGCCATGATGGAAATGGGCTCTGAGTATGCAACTGTCTAATAGGGTTAGCAGGTGGTGTCCTGCACATGTGATTGATTACAATATCTACTTACCAAGAAAACGCTTCTATTCTCTGCTAGGTAGTTAATCTATTTTAACACGCATTCCTTTATATACAGAGATTATTTGTTTTAGAAATTTTAAGGATACAAAATTTTGGGATTTGAGATTTTTATTTTTTTGAATACAGAAATTTATTTTGGAAGTCGTTAGTTTAAAATTATGCTAATTTGACTCACATACAACGTATAATTGAACAAAATGTCACCCTGAAAACTGAAATTTTTTGGTAGGGGCTGATTTAACAAGAATCTTGTTTGATTTACACAAAATGTACAACAAAGCAAATCTTTTCTCTAAACTATGTCTTTTGGGAAGTGAAGCCCCCTCACCCCTCCACTGAATCCGCTGCTTTCGTCATCCAGAGGAGAGAATTTTGCAAGACATATATTAAAGAAAAGGCAGACATATATTAAAGAAAGTCCGTTTGACAAAAGCTAGGTCTCCTGACCGAATGAAGGTTCATAAGTCAGCACAATTAACACTGTGTTTTTGTTCTTACTGTGCTTGTTCAACCAGTTAGCCAGATTCGGTAAATGCCTCTTCTCTGATGATATTCTATCTGCATTCTAAAAAATAGCGAGTCTTTAATACTGAAAAATTCCTAGAGTAACTCCGATCATATTGGTTGTTAAATTAGTTTTCAGTTAGAATTTATTCAGCAGCTGACTCAGATTAACCTGTTAGCTCTGATCCCCGAAATCATGCAGCCACATTGATTTCCCTTCTATGAGTTACACAGTACTTGGGTTTAAACAGAGCTTTGACAAATTTAAAGTGGCTAGTAACATTAATCACACATTA
Organism: Cheiracanthium punctorium; assembly: GCA_038373885.1. Classification (NCBI taxonomy): domain Eukaryota; kingdom Metazoa; phylum Arthropoda; class Arachnida; order Araneae; family Cheiracanthiidae; genus Cheiracanthium; species Cheiracanthium punctorium. The sequence continues at coordinate 1,492,257 of JAWZYV010015614.1, read as the reverse complement.
AACCAGAGTTGCCAGCTGCTCCGGATTATAATTAACCACTTTATGCAAACATAGAATTTTTTAAATTTTTTTTTCGAAATGGCATTCAAATCATGTGTACGGACATGTGTATTCCGTAAATGTTGGCAGTTATCTGTTTACCGTTTCACATACAGTGGTGACTGAGAGTCACCTCCCGAGTGCAAAGGGTTAATTATATTTTGGAGTAGTTGGCAACTCTGATTAAACGAACATTCATTTTGAACTTCATTAAAAAAAAGAAATTTATTAGGCTATTAATACAAATTCCATGTTATTCATTAAACAAATCATGGGTGGGGGATTTAAAATGCGAGGTAAATTATAGTAAATATTATTTAAGACATGAAAGACTTAAAAAAAGACTATATATTTTTTAAATGTTTCAATTCATTTACTTTACAGACACTTAAATTCAATAGTATACTTTAGGTAACTAACCTGATGACTTTTTGGAATCTTGGAACAGAAAATAATGCTTTTAAATGTATTCAGCTAAATGTTCTATCAATGCTTTTTCTTATTAATGATGCAAAAGATTCTTTAATTTATGTATTGATGATCTCAATCAAATATCAAAAAGAAATTCAAATCTTAATGTATTCTCGTTCCAGCAAGAATTTTCTTCATTTCATTCAACAGCACTGTATTCCATAGACACATGTACAGGGGAGAAACGGATGTCTTCCTGAAAATATAGTTTTCCCATCCCTATGAGCTAGTGCACCCTCCCCAATACTGTGTCTGCGGTCACTCCAGACGTGAGTTTCTCTTTTTCTTTCTTTTTCTAGGACAACTTCTTTTAAGCGCACTAAACCCAGTCTGTCCAACTGGTCCAAGTCACTCACAGTTTAGTCCAAGGTCACATGCAAAGGTATTGTACTGTATGGTTGCTCGCTTCACTGTCATCTCCCCTCACAAATCATTTTTGGAAATCATCAAGCAAAGTGAATTGAATGTTACATGGATATAGCTTAATTCTATGCAGAGCATATAAGGGCAGCTTACTTCAGTTCATTTCTTTTGATAAATTATTATTATTATTATTATTTTTTTTTTGACTAACTGGCACTAAGCTCTCAAAAATTGTAAACTGTGATTATTGCATTTCAGTTCTGCCTGTTGTCGCAAATTAAAGAGCGGTAAATTGTTTTGTGAGTAAAGTATAAATAACAACATTTTTGTATATTGCATACCTGCCAACTTTTACGGATAATAACAAACCACTTCTTATAAACAGTAAATTTTAAAAATATTTTTTCAATATGCAAATCATGCAGTCATAAGCGAAGAAATTTTGCTGTCTTCTAACATAAGTTATATTTTAGAAAAAGCAATGAATTATGTTAAATAAAAGTTGGCAGCTGTGATATTGCTGTGAATGACTTTATCTTTTAAGTATTGAATTCCGTTGTACGGCTATATATCTAAACATATACCATTAATGCAGGGGCGTAGCCAACGGGGGGGGATTAGGGGGGTCATAACCCCCCATGAGGAATTTTTTGCCATACAAAATGTATATTTTTCACTACATTATCACACACACGTATACATATATATGAGTTGTAGTAGTCGTAACCTTCCTCCTTGAACAATTTCTGGCTACGCCCCTGCATTCATGTGTGTGTAAATCTTCATAAGTATATCAAACCTGGGCATTATTCAAAATTAGGGACACCTAAAAATATCTATATATTATTTTGAAACATGTTTTTCTTTCGGCAACTAAATTGAGAGAACGGCTGGGTGTAAAAACTCGGTCGAGGTGTCTGAAGAAAGGTCTTGGACCGTAGATGTGCCATCAAAAGAGAAAATCAGAAAAAGTCGAACGGTTTAGGCGAATCAGAAAAAGCGGAACGGCAAAGGTGCAAATTTTCGCCATAGAAATAACATTGTGGTTTATTAACCCCATTGTTGGCAGACGATTGATATGCGTAAGCTCCGTAAGGTTTGATTTATTTGGAAAAATATTTGTTAGAAATTGCATCCGTTTGTAAATGTTGTGTGGCAAATGTGGCAACAGTGTGTAGTGATAATAAATGTGTTGTTCTAAATTCTGATTAGAATAAGAGCAAGTATGATTTAAAAAAAAAAAAGAAATGAAAACCGACTTCGAATTACTTCACCATAAAGAAAAATTAATCGCATTCTAAATTAAAAGGCTTTGGCCAAATTCTCACGAAGTATAGCAGATATTGCCAAATTGAGTTCAGTCTTGGAGACCTATTTTTACGACAAACTTGGCGATAACTCACCAAAACTGGTAATATTTCGCCATAGAAATAACATTGTGATTTATTAAATACATTTTGCTGTCGTAAAAAGCCTTCTTTATTTTATCGCTTATTAGCACTAGGGTGCTATTTCGTTCACGCCCAGACTTTGTCTACTCGATTCTGTCGATATGATTTGTAGACAGGTTTTGTAGAGATGAGCTGTCACGGTGGAAATCTTTTTTAATGTGTTTGCCACATAATGCGGAAGGGGGGGGGGGGAGAATAAGTCTGACAATGTTTGCGATTTTTGATAATTGATCGCCAAGTCTGCGGAAAAAAAAAAAAAAAAAACCTTAAAAACCGAACCATGCCTGGCGATGGTTGTAAAATGGCTTTAGTAGGCAAATTTAATATAGATATTAATTCGAAAGATGTGTTTTATGCAATGAGAAAGACAAATATAGCACACCCATGGATTATAATGCTCATTCCGAATAGTATTTAAAATGGTGAAGTATAGTTGGAATATGCTTGGCGAAGATTGTAAAACAGTTGTAGCAGCTATAGATTTCGATTCCAAAGAAGTGTTTTGTGGAACAAGGGAGAAAAATACGGCACAGCCATGAATAATGATACACTTTCACTTTAATGAAACAAGGAAGAAAAATGGGGACGGCACATGGATTATGATACGCTTTTAATATACAGCACTTTAAAGAGTATTTAAAATATGAAAGTGTTTCAGATTTTTTTCAAACTTTTCTCCATACAAATACATTGTGGTTTGTTAACGACATTGACGGCAGTTATAAACTCCTTCTTTAGTTAGCGATTTATTTTTTATTTCTTTAATTTTTCAGTTTTCTGTCTGATACTGGATCTTTACCATCGAGGGTAGCTTGAGAAAAGGCAAATAAAGCAGAGAGCGCGCGATCGCCATTCAGCGGATTAGATTTTTTTGTCTCTTGCATAATTCCGAAATTTTTCACTATTTTCACTTCATACTTTTGGCGTTTTTCTCATGGAATGTTGTATGTCACTCTTTCAATGGTTAGATCAAAGAATGCTGTGGCAGTCAAGATCATTTAAGAGAATTCACTTGGACGTTTCGTGGTCGATGACTTTACCCAAAATATCGTCTTCAACAAATGCTCAATTGGAATTTGTAACTGTATTTGCTCATTCGTCATTTAATATTTACTCTTCTTTTTTTTTTTTTACTTAATAAAGATAGTTAAAAACAAATGTTAAAGATTTCAATCATTTCATCCTCATTTGTACAGCTGCTAAGAACTGGCGTGAAAACTTTTGTTTACTTTCTGTCACAAGTCATGTTCCGTCCACGTCACTCTTTGATTTTTCCTGTTAGTTTTGTTCAAGACCTTGGTGACATTCTTGATCGTTCCCATTTATTTTTTAATATTACAGTCAATAAAGTGACCGTCGAAATCGACGGGTTCCAGCTAGTAGGTATTTAATTTATAAATCACCCGGTGAGATTTTACTGCTTTTTTAATACTCCATTCTTAAGCCCTTCTGCTAAAATCAGTAACTGCCCAGCAAACACACACAGGTTCTCTGAACGTCTATTACAGTTCAGAATACGTCTTCTGAACGTTAATAGACGTTCAGAGAACCTGTTGTGTTTGCTGGGTGCTGTTAAGAGTACACCGCCTTTGTAATGGAATATACATTTCTATTTTAATTTATTTTAACAGAAAGGGAATGAGTTTTGGCTAGAGATTTTTTAATACATTATCTGAAGGATTATAAAAATAAAATATTTGGTTTAAGATTACTTTTTGTTGCTAAAGAATGTCAAAATAAATTTTATAATTAAAATCAACTATGCATTTTTTATAAATAATTTCAATTTAAAACAAAAGTTAACTTAGTTTTATATTATGAAATATGTTACAATAAAATATATTAAAGCATTAAAAAAGCATATTATAGGAAGGCAATGTTTTTCCTTTTTATCATGTATGATAGCTGATTCATATTCTTAAATTCTTCGCAAATATAAATTTTCTTGTCTTTTACAAAGCTTTTGGGGAAAATATGAACCCTACTGATACAAAAATTTGTTTAGTTAAACATAGTATTTTAAGATTAAGAATATGGACCGGTTAACAACATTATACTTTAGAAAAGTAAAATATTGGTTAAATCAGCAAAATAATGTGGACAATTTAACAAAACACTTTTTTGATTTAACCAAGCATTTTCATAAAAAACGAACTATTTCGTTGATTGAACTAAGTATTTTTTAATAAAATTAGTGCACGTTGCATAGCTGCCACCCGTTCCGATTTTATTGGAAATTTTTCCACTACTATTTTTGACCAGTTTTATTTTAAGCACAAACACACATAAAAATGGACTTATCTTAAGCTCCAATTGCTAGGGAGAAATCAGTGGTGGGAAATGTTCCGATAAAAACGGAACGGTTACAGCTATGATGTTGTATATAGCCATTTATAAAGTAATTATACATATATACTAGCTGAAGTACCCGTCGTTGACGGGTTAGTACAGAATGCAAATTTCCAAAAAGCAAGACCTTTCGACAGCATTGTAGGAGTACACAGAATGGATGTAGTATGTTGCCAAAGTAAAAAAAAAGCGAAGTTATAATTTTTATATATTGTTAAAATATTACAGATTAGAGAGTATTTTAAGTAATATAATTAGTAATAAAATTTCATTTAAGTAATATAATTTCATTAGCTTTAGTCCTAATATGTGATGCGCGAACGAATATTTACGGATATTAAAATAATTTTCGCAAAATCTCAAAATGTAATCAATATTTTTGAAAAATTGGAAGCCTAGAATTTAATTTGAGTGACATAACCTATCATGTCACCAAATTTCGTTTCATTCCCTGCAGTCTTTATTTCGTGATGCTGGAACAAAATTTCAGCATTTTAAAACGATTTTCACAAAATCTCAAAATGTAATCAAAATATTTTAAAATTTCAACGCCTATAAATTAAGATTAGCAACTACCTCTCCTATCAACAAATTTCGTATCATTTGTATTAGTCGTTATTACGTGATGCTTGAAGAAATATAAACGTATTTTGAGAGAATTTTCACAAAATCTCAAAATCTAATAAAAATGTTTAAAAAATTGGACACCTATAGTTTATGTTGAGCAACCATCTATCATGTGACCAAATTTCATATCATTCGCTTTAGTCGTTATTACGTAATGCGTGAACAAAGATTCACTCAGTTTTAAACGATTTTCGCAAAATCTCGAAATCTGATCGATTATTTTTTAATTAGATGCTTATAGTTTAAGGTGAGTGACCACCTATCATTTCACCAAATATCATTTTTTCACCTTTGCAGTTATTACGTGGTGTGCGAACACAAATTTACGCAGTTTGAAATGATTTTCGCAAAATCTCTAAATCTAATCAAGATTTTTTTTTAAATTGTCGCCTATGTTTTAAGCTAAGTGACCACCAATCATGATACCAAATTTCATTTCAATTGCTTCAGTCGTTTATACGTGATGCTCGAACACAAATTTACGCAGTTTGAAAGGATTTTCGCAAAATCAGGATTTTTTAAAAATTCGACGCCTATGTTTTAGGTTTAGTGGCAACCTATCATGACACCAAATTTCATATCAGTCGTTTTTACGTGATGCTTGAACAAAAAAAGCGTCACGGACAGAATGACAGAACGACAGACAATATATGGGTATAGACTATTTAGAGAAAGGAAAAACCATCAATAGCGAGTATTATCTAGGATTATTAGTCAAATTAAACGAAGATATCAAGAAAAAACTACCCCATATGGCAAAGAAAAACGTGCTCTTTCAGCAAGACAATGCACCTTGTCACAAGTCGATGGTTACAATGGCAAAACTTCATGAACTGGGCGTCCAATTGCTTCCACACCCTTCTTATTCTCCCGATTTCGCCCCTAGCGACTATTACCTCTTTGAAAGTCTAAAAAGAATGCTCCAAGGAAAGAAATTCTGCACAAATCAGGAAGTGATATCAGAAACTGAATCTTTTTTTTGAGGTCTTAACAATTCTTACTACAAGAGAGGCATCGAAATGCTCGAGAGGTGTTGGAGTGAGTGTATCGCTGTAAAAGGGGAGTATATTGATGATTAAAGTTAAATTTTGCAAAAAGTTAGTCTTTTTAGTAGTTAGTCCCGGGACTTTTTGACCTATGTTATTTACAAAGAAAATAGTGTTTCCAGTCTAAAAGTTTTTTGTACCAAGAACATCAGGGGAAGAAATAATATTTATCCAGTGGTCCAAATTCCAAATGACCCGTGACTCCATAACTTCCTTTGTCCGTACACATGATTAAAAGAAAATATGCAAAACGACTGCTTACGAATTTTAAAATCTTCCTAATTTTGAAATTGTTATTCAACGCCTATAAATTAAGATTAAAATTCAACGCCTATAATATAAGATTAGCAACTACCTATCATATCACCAAATTTCGTATCATTTGTATTAGTCGTTATTACGTGATGCTTGAAGAAATATAAACGTATTTTGAGAGAATTTTCACAAAATCTCAATATCTAATAAAAATGTTTAAAAAATTGGACACCTATAGTTTATGTTGAGCAACCATCTATCATGTGACCAAATTTCATATCATTCGCTTCAGTCGTTATTACGTAATGCGTGAACAAAAATTCACTCAGTTTTAATCGATTTTTGCAAAATCTCGAATGCTGATCCATTCTTTTATTACATGCTTATAGTTTAAGATGAGTGACCACCTATTATTTCACCAAATATCATTTTTTCACCTTTGCAGTTATTACGTGATGTGCGAACACAAATTTACGCAGTTTGAAACGATTTTTGCAAAATCTCTAAATCTAATTAAGATTTTTTTAAAAACTGGCGCCTATGTTTTAAGTAGGGTGACCACCAATCATGGTACTGAATTTAATTTCAATCGCTTCAGTCCTTTTTACGTGATGCTCGAACACGAACTTAAGCAAGTTAAAACGATTTTCGCAAAATCTGGAAATCCAATCCGGATTTTTTAAAAATTCGACGCCTATGTTTTAAGTTCAGTGACCACTTATCATGACACCAAATTTCGTATAATTGGCTTCAGTCGTTTTTACGTGATGCTTGAACAAAAAAAGAACGACAGAATGACAGAACGACAGACAGACAAACTTTTTTTGAGGATCTCACCGGATAGAAATCACAAAATTTTTGAATTCCTAGAAATGTACAGACAAAAGTCTAATTTTATTTATATAGATGTATTGTATATATTCTAATGGATTGGCTGTTTCCTCAGAGAGTTAATTGTTGGTATTTTTAAAAATTAATAGGATGCCGGCTGTTTACGGTAATGCATTGTTTCCGGTACCGGACCTATATCGTAATATTTTAGGTTCAAAGCTGGCGTCGGAATGGGCCGGCATCGACACCGTTTCATCTTACAGCAATCGAAGTCCACCTGGTTTTGAAAGCTCACTTTCGCCTCAAACAACCACGATTTTGAAGCATTCGGTACTATCCACCCGCTAGCAACGTGCGCTACGCTGGCATGCCAGTGTTCCAGAAATTATCTAAAAGTGTTGCGTTTGCTTTGAGCAACGTTGACTGCAAAGCTTTATATAAATGAACTTCATTTTTGAAATAATATTATTTTATTATGGTGAATTCCAAAAAATGATATTATTTGTTGATTACAAACATGCTAGACACTTCATTGTCATGCCAGAAGATATTTTTGCGCTTGTATATATGTACAGCTACGGAATAAAACCCCGCCCACTGTTATATATACTATTCGCTTTCCAATAACGTGTACTTTGACTTACTATTAATTTAATTTGCATAAGGGGCGTCTTAATATTTGATTCTGTACTAACTTCGTTTTTCTCAATGACAACACTCTATTTTGACTATTAAACGAAAGAAAACTTTCATATTACTCGAAAGATTAATTTTCACCAATTTTCCAAGATAATTTCCTGAGTCCCAAGTTGAAAAGCGCTATATAAAGGTAGGTTCCGAACTTTTTGCCTTTCAATAGTTTCGCATGCGATAGTTAAAAGAAATAAATATTAACACATCGGTCAAAAAGTCCAGGGACTAACCCACAGATGGCGACATAAGTGAAAACCCCGTACGTGTATCAGGTAGCTGTGACCTTCAAAAGATACGGGTGAAAGTTATGTGCAATTTCGAACTTTTTTCTTCTAGATATTAGAGATTTAGTGGATCTTAATTTGAAATTTTCAAAGAATAGAAAAATATGAATTTCGTGTGTTGATTAACACTGCTTTTTAATGGGCAAAAATACTGTTCAAACGCAGCAATCGCTTCAAACGTATTATAAGGAATCTGCTCCATCGAAAAAAACTGTTTGTCGGTGGTTTTCAGAGTTTAAACGGGGCCGTATGGACATTGGTGATGCGGAACGTTCTGGACGTCCAAATGAGGTGACCATACTTGAAAATATTCAAAAGATTCTCGAAATCGTGTTGGACAACCGCAAAGTGAAGTTGCAGGAAATAGCTGACATTCTGAAGATATCTAAAGGCAGTATATGTAATATTTTACACGGACATTTGAATATGAGAAAACTGTTTTCCAAATGGGTGCCGCGTGTGCTCACGCTGGAACAAAAACAGCAACGTGTTGATGATTCAGAACACTGTTTGGAACTCTTCAGAAAGAATAAACAGGATTTTTTGCGTCGATATGTGACAATGGAGGAAACATGGATCTACCATTATACTCTAGAGTCAAATGGGCAATCAGCTGAATGGAAAGCAGTGGGAGAATGCCGTCCAAAGCGTCGAAAGACACCTCAATCAGCTGGAAAGGTTCTAGAGAGTGTTTTTTCGGATGCACATGGCATAATTTTTATAGACTATTTAGAGAAAGGAAAAACCATCAATAGCGAATATTATGTAGCATTATTAGAAAAATTAAACGAAGAAATCAAGAAAAAACTACCCCATATGCATAGCTGCCAACTCTTCCAATTTTATTGGAAGATTTTCCACCACAATTTTTAAGCAGTTTTATTTTGCATTAAAAATTTGGACTTATTTTAACTTTGAATTGTTTAGTAAAAATTAGTGGTGGAAAATCTTCCGATAAAATCAGAAGAGTTGGCAGCTATGCATATGGCAAAGAAAAAAGTGCACTTTCTGCAAGACAATTCACCTTGTTACAATTCGATGGTTACAATGGCAAAACTTCATGAACTGGGCTTCCAATTGCTTCTCCACTCTTCTTATTCTCCCAATTTCCTCCCTAGCGACTATTACCTCTTTGCAAGTCTAAAAAGAATGCTCCAAGGAAAGAAATTCTGCACAAATCAGGAAGCGATATCAGAAACAGAATCTTTTTTTGGAGATCTTGACAAATCTTACTACCAGAGAGGCATCGAAATGCTCGAGAGGTGTTGGAGTGAGTGCATCGCTGTAAAAGGGGAGTATATTGATGATTAAAGTCAAATTTTGCAAAAATTGAATCTTTTTAGTAGTTAGTTCCGGGACTTTTTGACCTATGTTATTTACAAAGAAAATAGTGTTCCCAGTCTTAAAGTGTTTTGTACCGAGAAAATCAGGTTTAGAAATAATATTTATTCAGTGGTCCAAATTCCAAATGACCCGTGACTCCATAACTTCCTTCCTCCGTACACATGATTAAAAGAAAAATGCAAAACAACTGCCTACGAACTTTAAAATCTTTCTAATTTTGAAATTGTTATTGAGAATTTAAGGTTTTCTTAGACAGGTGAAATGTTGCAAGGAGTAAGAGGCTTTCTCTGTTTTGACTACAAGCATGTATGTTACTCAGATACGGTTGAACTGGCGGAAATATTTCATGATTGAATTTTTTTTTTTTTGAATTTCATGTAAAAAACGCAGTTATTTTTGCTGGACCAATATTATCACTGGACTTGTTATTTCACTTTCTTCATTTAATATTATAGTCTGCAATGTGCAATATTTTTATAAAACTTTTGGCGATATTTTAATTTATAATCTGATGCAAATTTAGACAGAAAATTGTGATTTTGAATGTTTAATAAAGTATGGGGAACTCCAAAGACCTGATGTTTCAAATATTATAAATGATCAAATTCATGTCTGGAATATTGAGGACGTTAGTTTTAAAGGAAAAGGACTTTATATTAGTAGATATATGGTCTATACATGGAAGAGAGTTTATTTGGGGGAAAACAGTAGTGGATGCAACAAGAGACGCTTTATAGAGTTACCATCAAACTGCATAAACCTCCAATTTATTTGCTTCAAAATTTGCTATTTTTTATACTAGAACCGCGGTGTTTCAGATATACCTAAAATCGTGGGATGGGTCAAATTGACCCAACTTGTAGAAATCACGTTGCAATGCAACAATAATGTTATATTTCAACGGTAATGACATTAGTTCAATCTTAACATTCGTATTAAGTTTAATATTACATTAAAAGTACAAAAATATTGTTGCTATAATTCTTATTAGAACCACGTCGCTTGAGATAGGTATACCTAAAACCGCGGTATGGGTCAAATCGACCCGACTTGTAAAATTCACGTTGCAATAAAAATGACATAATGGTATGCTATTATACCATTTATTATGTTATTACCGTTCATTTTATGAATGGTAATGACATTTATTTAATTTAAACTTGGGATTCCAGACTCATGGGAAAATTTGGGTCGAAATGACCCATTCCGCAATATGAGGTATACATATTAAAAACGAAAAACAGATAAGAGTTACGAGCTTAAATTTTTTTCAGATACTTAATGATATAAAGTTAGGAAAAGTCACGATTTTTTAAAAATTTCAGTTCGTAACTTTTTCGAAAAAAACGGAATCATATCTGGCTTGGGGTCAAAATGACCCATTCCGCGGTTCTAGTGTTAATACTCTTAACTTTTACAATTTTTGTGCAAAAGAAGTCTAATTTACATTTATTTTATGCAATTTTAAAAAAACTGTCACTTAATAAATATATACATTTTCCCTACTCATGAAAATAACACATTTATTTAATATAAATTAAACTACCGAATGTAAAAATTTGAAATTTTCCACAGCCATGTAATATTACTTTCTGGATCAGTTTCCATCGAAATTTGTCTAGGTCTCTATTTATATTTTTTTAAATCTTAATTTAATAATCCATAATTCATATTAATATTGTATTAAAAATTATAATAATAGTAAATTATGTTTGGGTCGTTTAGTTCCAAACGTACGAATAAAAATCAGCTTCTTAATATCAGTATTATATGAGATATGAATTAAATTGTGAAAAAATATTCTAACAGAGGGCGAGGGGATTTTGGAAGCTCATAAATCACTCATTTTCAGCTCAAATTTATTGAAAATTGGTATCCAGTGTTAAATTGAGCTAAATTTTTGAAATATAAAGTGAAATCTAGGGTTTGCTCTAGAAAAAAATATTTCGTGCAAATTTAAATATGGAGATGGCTCCTTATTTACAGCATTTAATTTTTATGTACAGCAAATTAAAGTGTACGTTAATAGCAAACGATTAGTATATGTGATTTTACTGTACAACGAATGACGGCCGAATAAAATACAAGTGGGTGGGGTTTTTTTTCCCTCGTAGTTGTACATGTGTGAGAGGGTATCTGTTATCAGTACAACCAGCTTCTGCGGGCAGTGCCGGCTACTCAGCTGCAAAAAAGAATCACATTTCAACGTGGGGTCGCAAACGTCATCTTCATATACCTGTTAACAACCTCTTTGGGAGAAGAGTTGAATTCTTCGTATAATTTTTAAATGAGCTATTTAATAATTTGCTTTCGTCCGATAAATTCACGAATGAAATAATATTTTCAGATGTTTTTATTTGAACATACTTACTTGATCCTAGGATTATTTAATACAATATAGCTCCCATGTTTAGGGTTAAATTGAAAATAAATTGAAATTTATTTAATGGACACATCCACATGTTTCCTGCGAAAATTCATCACACCACAGAAGGATCATCGATGGCATTGAAACGATACACGCATGATGAAAATTGTATGATGCAAAACCCTTTCAAAGAGCATTGCAAAAGATCGTGACAATATAGAGAGGAGACGTATTAGCGTAGATTGCACTAAGGAACTGCAATAGCGTTATCGTCTATGAAGGCACTTGCGTTAACAACTTGTAATTCCATGAAAACAAAAAAATTCACTCTTCTCGTTTGTGCTGCTATTGGTCTATTACAATGTTGTTTTTTGGAAAAATTATTTTGTGCTGGGAATTTTCGTCATACGTACACAGTCTCCAACCTCTACAGAATACAGTCAACCACATTTTTTAAAAATAATCAATTTCGCATAAAAATATAGCAAAATTTCAATATTGCAAAGGAGTTGGGTGTGGGACCTCTCGGCACATTTGATAAATGTGTTTCAAAAATCTGCTGTTTAGAAAACGTGGTCAAATATATTCCGTAGGAGACTCTCAGCAGGTAGTATTTGAACGCCATGTATGGATTTTGAATGAGCTGATGAATTTCCGCAGGAAATAAGTGGGTGCTGCCTTTCGAAAATGTCAGTGTTTTTTTTTTCGCTATAATCGTAATCGTAAGAGCTCAGAGTTGTTTTAAATAATATCAATCACAACCGGATACCCTTAAATATCACTGTCTGTGATTATCTTTTCATTGGTTCAGCGGATTGGCCGCAGAGGTCCATGTATCGAGTAAGTCTCTTTAAAATTGTATAAGCTCGACATATACTACGAAAATTACGAAAACTCTAGTTGAGCATCTAAAAATTTTACAAAGGCATCCAAGTTGGAATTAACAGTGTTATAGCTACTTTTTGAAAGCGATTCGATAAAATTTAAAATTTTCATTTTTATCCAGTAGTACTGTAGATAAAATAAAGAAACATTACTCAAGGTAACACTTTTATATTTTGTATGTCATGCTATTAAAATATTTTAAACATAAACAGTTATGTAATTTAAACAAGAACAATAAATACTCTTTCAATATCTCTTTTTCTCATTAACACAGTCTATTATAATTTTGTATGATAGTTTATGCTTTATTTTTTAGTTGCTTGTTAATTTTTTGAAGATTGGTTAAATAGCTCTTGGATAGATGAAAAGATATCTAGAGGTTTTAACAAGAATAATAATATTTTCAAATATTAATAGTGGTTTTTAATATTTTCAAATATTAATTCTAGTATACGGTATTTTTTTAATAAAGATTACTGCTGTTAGCAAAGTAATAAATGCTTACATTCCTTATAGCAGGAATCTTTTAAATTGATACAGATTATTTCAGATTATACAGTACATATACATGTAATACGAACGATTGCAGGACAATAAAATGAATACATTTCTTGTTTTATATTTTGCCTGTCACAAAGTCCTCAATGATGTGTATGAATTTAGACATATTCTTTACATCCCCAAAATTATGGAATAATTTGTCTAGTATTCCTTTACAATTCCGAAGAGATGTCTGAAGTAAAATAGATCCAGCAATTTTTTTTTTGACCATATATACCCAGAGACAAATTCAGGCATGCATTTAACATGCGCGGGTGGGTGTGGACCGAATCACATCATTTTGTAATATGAATGCATCTGTATGTATTGTTTTCTTAATATAGAAAACCGGTCATCACGATTTTTTTTTACTTTTATTTTAGATGACCTTTACGGATGCGAATACTTTCTTCAAGTCCTATCATAAGAAAATGTCATTTTGTTGGAAAACCCTCCTATTTGAAAATATTGGATGTTTCCGAATCGAAGAAGGTTTCTAGAAAGTTGTCATCCTCCTTTCTGATGAGATTCATATATATTAATGATAAGGTGACACGTTACTGTACTTCTCAAAAAGAAGTTACGCTGTGCGGGAAGAGAGATCAGACACGGTGCATTTTGAAAGTTACCTTTGATCCACGTCAAGGAGTGTGAAAATTCTGCCTAAATAGTTTCGTGATCAGACGAAGTGCTTTAGAAAAAAAAAATCGTGAATCTTAAATACTCTCTTTTCAATGTAAGAATACAGCTGTAAATGTTATGTAGCGATTTAATAACATGCAATTAATTATATTTATCTACTAAAAAATGAGTTTTACTTGTGCGTGCGTATAATATTGTCATATTTTTCAACTCTTTCTTGTGTGCATGAATGAATATTTTTAGTACAAAATGTATTTCAATTGTTTCTGTTTAACAACGGTGGAAAATGAATATAAAGGTATTCCGCATACAGGAATTCAAGATTTTTTTCAAGTTATATAAATCGTGATTTTAACATTAATATCAGTGGGGAAATATTTTAATCTGTTATACTTGTAGTGAGACGATTTAAGATAATGACAACTATATAAATACTTCACCAAACTGTTCGTAACTAGGAATTTCTTCAGTGTAGTCAAACCTAAAAAGAAATATGCATACATCTGTTCAATTTTGTATACATTTGTTTCTGCATTATTCCATATCTATAATTAAATTTTTCTCTATATGAGCTCAATTAATTTAATAGCAATATAACTAAATAATCAATTATGCAAGCATAAATGTATATGTAAATGTGAACCTGATTGAATAAAAATCATTCCATAAATGATATTATTTTCATTTTATGATGTTTCTTTTTGACATATTTTGACAATAATCCTTCTATAAGCTGTACTGCTGATGCACATTAGTTACAAGTGTGCAAGATATGCAAACACGTATCAGCAGTACCCTCTCGTACAAGCGAAAAAGTATATTTAAATAATCAGTTCAACATGATATTATTAGTGCAACTTTATCGAATGCTCTTCCAAACAACACTTAAAACTCGAAATGATTTGCTGGGCTACGGGCAAAGAAGAAAACATATCGAGCCAATTCATAAGGGAATACTCTGTTAGCCGCAAGCCTCCAAGAACTTCATAAAGAGAAAACACTAGAGGGGGCTCAAGTCCTATATTACTCTGGCTTCACCGTGGTCTGCAAAACTCGACTGATAAGAAGCCCGCTAAATAAAACACGGCTTTGATTTCCTCTACATTTGCACCGAAGTCATTCCTAAGGGAATTGAGTTATTTACACTTAGAACCCAGAAACGGATTTTCAGACATTTTTATTGGTTCCATTAAAATAGCATTGTTTTATCACGAAGACATTTCAGAGGAGATAAAGAATACACAGGAGATAATAGGATTTGATTATTTTCATCTATCCGCTTTCGTGTCAGAAACAAAATATGGCACTGAACTCCCCCTCGCCCCCTTTTACATGCTTGGGGATGTAGCGTATACACGCAGACTGTCGAAAGTTTGAAAAAAAATGTCTTAACCTGAGTTTTTCAGGACATTTCAATTTACGCGGTATTACATAAAGAACCGACAAAAGACAACACCGTCTAGATTTAGAAGACCTAGAAACTGAAGCTTTGATGGCATCACTGGACCTTCTAAATTGAGGTTAACAAAGTTGTAGCTTCAAAACGTAAAACTATTCAAAATTTCTGGTGGCTGCTGAAAAAATTAGAAAATACCTTAAATTAAAGATAAAAATTAAATACCTTTCTGATACAAAAAAATACATTGTGGTCTATTTCTGTATCATGTTATACAATTAGTGATGGCCAAAAATTGTCATATGTCGTAAAATTATTTTTTTTTATCTTAAAGCATTAAAAAGTTTTATGAGGGAGAAAATTCATCACAAATTTAAAATAGATGTACCTTGTAAAAGTAAAACTCTGATGCCGTCAAAGCTTCAGTTGAAAGGCTTTCTATATTTAGAGGGTGTTGCAAAAGTTCCCTGTTCTTTATTATTATTCGTCATTATTATTTTAAATTGAGTATTAATGCAAAGCTATATTTGAAAATTAGAATATCTTTTATCATTCGAAAGAATAATATTGGTTGTGTTTTCCTTCATTCCTTAATATAGAAACGCGGGAACGGAGTCGAAAGTGTAGCAAAGACAACCAAAGCGTATTTCCAGAGTCGGAAATTCTCCCAGTACACATCTCAGTTTTTATTTATTTTATTTTTCAGAAAATCCATTCCAGCTTTTCTTATTTTAATAACTATTTTATGAAATTCACATATTATATCCCGAATTTTGTGGTACATATTGATTAAAAGTAAGTATTTTATTTTATTTCGTTTTCTGTATGTTATGAGTCACCGAAACTCCAGGGAAAGTATTAGTTAAGAAGTATCTTCCAAGTATGATAGGCGTTCGCTAAATATTTATTTAGAAATTCGAAAAAAATAGTGTGTCATTAAAACGTTTGAAATGTATTTAAACATAAATTATTTGCTCATCAGCAGACCTTGATAATAAATGCAACAGTGGAATTTAAAAAAGAAAAAAATAAACAAAAAATAAAGCTCCCTTTACTACCTTTTAAATTGATCGAATAGGGATTTTACATATCTGCCAACTCTTGTCATTTGAATTGGAAGAATCGGAGTATTTTCCACCTCAAATTTTTACTCAGCATTTTAAACTTATATAAGTCAGAACTTTAACAGTCTTACAGTTGTATAGGATTTGTGGTGAAAAGTCTTCTGATAAAAACGTAATTAGCAGCCACGATTCTAATAAATTAAGTGTACGCTATTTCCATTGGCGCTAAGTATTACGGAATACAATTAACCACTTTTTGTTAACCGTAAGTTTTGTAAACTAGCTCACGCCCTAGTTCGGCAGTTTCGCTATATTTTAAACAAGAAATTACCGTTCATAAAATGCTGTTCATTAGATTGCGTAATACTTGGCACCTATGTACTTTTAACCCCTTAAGCGGTTTGCCCATACAGTGTACGTGCTACACAAAATTGTCCTCAACTGGTTTGCCCGTATAGCGTACGGGCATCGATATTTTCTACTTTCCTTTTCTGATTTACCCGTATATTTCATTATTGTGAAGAGACTATTTAGTATTAATATTTTTCAATAGATGACGGGGCTTGTCCATGTAACTGAAATGCTTTTCATCCGGGTTTTTCTTCCTAGCGAGAGAGCGGGAATATTTCATTATGAAAATTTTGCTCTACTGCAAATAATAAGCCCTTTTTGGAAGCATTTCGGTAAAAAAAATTGACCGCTTAAAGGGTTAACGAAATGTTTGATACCGAAATGAATTCCACTTCTGCTTCTATTGTGACTTTCGTAAAACCCTTTTTTGAATTGTATTTACTTCAATTTGGCAAATTATGTAAATGTGCAATGGCATCTTCTTTAATAATACAGAATATTTGAAATCAATGAAACAATTTTATTACACTATTTCAATCAGAATGAAACAAGTTCGATTCGAAATTGACCAAATACATTTATATACGCGTGCATATTTCAATTTTAGACATCGCACGTAGAGTCAAATATATTTTTATCAGTTTTTGTGGCGTCACAACTAATCATTTCCCTTTTGATGAAGATTGTAATTGTGGTGGAATACTGATATTTTATAGCCCTAATATACCTAAATACCAATAACTACAAAATATTACTTAGATTAAACAGCATAGCAGAATCAAATAGCAATTCTTTTTTTCTCATGATGTTCAATGGAAAACCTTTTTTCTATTACATTCTTTAAGGTTAGCACATGCCTGTATTGATTAATTAAATTCTTCTACCTTAATTCTGAGAAAAACGTATACTTTTTTCGTAAAAAATATATTTAGAAAAAGAGAAATATTTAAATGCACCGTTGTCACCCTTAAACATGCCTATGCATTTTTGCCATCATGAATCAAAATGTTAAAACTAAGTGATAGTAAAACCATTAGAACGATAAAGATTCAATTTGAAAAGAGCTTTTAAATAAGTATTCGAGATCAAGACACTAGTGTGCATGCATTTAGTACAACAACTAGTACAACAACTAGAGCTTAGTTTAAAGATCCGTCACTATGAATTTAGTAAGAATATACTAACCATACAATCATATACTAGTAATATTCTTTACCTAGTGTAGTTCTAAGTAATGCCAGTAACGGGGCTGACGTAATATACAGACTACGGTGCTGGTATTTTGGCCACACTCGAAGAGCCATGTGACCAATAGGGTGTGCCATCTTAGTTCCAGATAACCATAGTAAGATGGTCGCACTCCCTAGGTCACTTGACTCTTCGAGTGCAAAGGGTGTGACCAAAATGTCAGCACCGTAGTCTGTGTAATCTCGTCAGCCATGTTCCAGTAATAGATCGGCGAGAAAAACATTTCATTAACGATTTTCGCATGCCTTAACTTCCATTTACAAAGCACATTAATGTACTCATAAGTAAATGTTCCTATAAAAAAAAGAAAATCCACAAGTAAAATTCGGTTTATTGTATGATAATACTTAAAATAGCACACCAGAATATTTAATGCGAGGATTAGTATTTAAAACTTAGCTTTAAGCTCTGAGTACACAAGCCGCGTGCGATAAAAACAAAATGAAATGCTTTGTGCGGCAGAAAATGTAAAAGTACTCAAACGGACTGATAATATGATGTAGTGTATAATGAAATAATTAACTACTATGCAAAAATATAATGAAAATAAGAAATTAAACGTTTTTCGCTAAGCTTACATAAGAAATGAAACTGCATTCGTAATACTCAAACATCCATTTTTACAACTACGTGTTTCCATTTTGATGTAAAAGTTATTTGTCTGCAGCATCTTGGAAGTAAGAAGTTTTGCCTTGTTACTATTTAACATTTCACAAGTCATTACTAATTCTGAAACAGTTTGCCTAATCGATTTCGCAATTTATTTTGGAAGATTCTAAAATTAGAAAATATCTGCTGAGTGCGTGAATAAGCCACACAGCGAAACGTTCCCCGCCGATCTTCTGGTGATGTGTGGTCTGTCACACAGTCTGAAAAATAAGATTAAAAATGTGGGATAGCGTTAATCGGAAATGAAAGTGCGAACAGTGGGCGGTTTTATGGATTTTCCACTCAGTTTCTAACAAATTTCTTCTGGATTAAAAGAAATACTCTTTGTGCAATTGCTTAGTACTTAGCTTAGTGGTATGTGAAATAAATATGTTATTCCATAGCTGCCAACCTTTAAGGAATATAATTAATCACTTTTTATAAACAGTAACTTTTTTAATATGTTTTCAAAATTTTAATCACATCGCACGTCAATCTCAGAAATTTTGCTGTTTTTAACTCAAAGTTATTAGTTAGAAGACGTGGTTAATTATATTCTGTAAAAGTTAGCTATACAGTTCATTGGAAGTGGAATCAGGTAAGAAAAAATCAGGTACATATAGAAACCTTTTTATATGCTTATCATTTCCTATGGAGACATATTTTAGGATCATGGAAAATGTATTTTGCTAAAAATTTTAAAATCTGGCATTAAAATGAATGCATGTAAAATATTTTATGCGAGCTTATTTCATGTATAATAAACAAAATACTTATTATTTGACATGCATTTTCAGAAAACTTGAAAAGCGAAAACCTATATTAAAAAATCAGATTAAGTTTAATATTTTTCTTTCAAATCCGGTGAAAATTTTGCATTGCCGAGTTTCATTATTTCTACAAGACCCATTATTTTTCCTGAGTGAGCTTGAAATGTATCATCTCTTGTCTTTTGGCTGTAAAATACCATCTTTTAGCTGTAAAATACCGAATATTTTTTGTTGTACGTATTATTTTGAAGACGCTTTCTGCCTTCACAGAGCTTCAACGTTTACGGGATATAGTTAACCGCTTTTTGTAAACAGCAATTTTTTGCTTACATATAGCACAACTTTTACGATTCCGACATGATTCTAAAATTTCTCTTAAAATGTGTTATTTGCCAAAGATGGTTAGATAGATTTCGCAAAGGTTGGCAATACAGCGGAAGATCGTGAGGAGTGGTATTAGAAGATACACTGAGTACAGGGCAAATTTAATTTACCAGACAGAATTGGATGATGGAAAAGTCCCTTTGGAAGGCAAAACCTCATCGCACTCCTGTCTTATCTCTAACCGTTTTAGAGCTCTAACGATAGAAATAAAATGTAATAAATCTTTTAAACAATAAATATGAAGTTTTTTAATATCTCTCCCAAGTGTGCACAGATTTCTAAGAAGGCAAAAAATGCTTATCAGATGAAATTATTATCATCAAGCATTTAACAATCATTCTTGTTTTCTTGTTTAAGCTACAAGCGGGCGATCTGTCTAAGGCGGGATCCCTTGCGCGAAACTTTCTCTCTAATGCGTGTTCAGACTATATCTGGAGAAGACCGGACAAAACTCCACATCGTTGGATAGAGAGCAGGGCGAGAAGCCAGAACCCTGCACTAAGCCCTCTTCAAACCTCTCCAAATCTTCAATGTTTTATAAATTTGACCATTGGTAGGCATTTTGACAAAACTGTTGAAATCGAACTGGCACCAAACATTTAACCGATAATTTTGCATTACCTTTTCGATATCAATAATGTGACAAATTTACCAATAACTTACGACTTATCAAGAACTTTTAAATCAGTTTACAATACACTATTCCGATGATGTGTGGATTTAAAAAAAATCAGCTTTTTGTTTATATTGAAAACAATGAAATTGATGATCGTGAAAATAGACAATAATTCTAAATTTACGTAACTGACACGTCTATGCTTAACAAAATTATTTTTAATGTAACATTCGGGACACTTTCAATTTTTTCAAGTCATTGGTGTCTTCTTGATACGGTCATAGCAACACCTCCTACATATAGAAAGCCTAACAACTGAAACTTTGACGTCATCGCTAGGCCTTCAAGTAATGACGTCATAACAGGTTTACTTTCACAAAGTAAAACTATTTAAAATTTCTGGTGGATGCTACAAATATTAGAAAATATCTTATATAAAAACTTAAAATTAAAATACCTTTCTCATACAAAATTGTTCATTCCGATCTATTTACTTACCATGTTATCTAATTAGTCATGGTTAAAAACTGCCATTTGATAGAAAATTATATTTTTTATTTCAAATTATTAAAATATTGTTACTCATGAGTAAATTCACCAGGAACTTTTTATACTTTTATTTCACGGAAATAAAACATTTAACTGTAGGCCAAATGATGACGTCAAAGCTTGGTGACGTAGGAGTTGTTAGGCTTTCTTTATCCAGTAGGTGTTGGTCATAGTTCTCAGTACAGTCCTGTTAATATATATTACAGTTTCACTGAAATACCATCTGTCAAAAATAATTGAAATCATTCGAATATTTTTCTGAGATGAAATCTTCTTCCAAAACAAGAAAATGCAGAATCCTCTTTGAATTCCGTTCAAGTTTTCATGACCTCCATGGATTGATTGGTCACACCACAAGGCCGATTGCTCGATCATCAGCTTTGTCTCCAGCAGACCTCATCAGATCTTACCAACTGCTCCGGAATATAATTAGCCGCTTGTTGCAAATAGTAATTAAAAAAAAAATCGAAATGGCAATAACCTCGCACGTTTAAATTCGAAATTTCACTCTAATCTAAGCTGAAAAATACTGTTGAAAAAAGGGGTTAGTTGTATTCCGAAGCAGTTGGCAACTCTGCTTTATTCTTTCGGTTTTCTAAGGTAACAGGCTTACCACAAAGATGCTGTCATTTCAAAAGTGCTAAGCAGGCCAGTCGATGATGAGTACGAAGAAAACTGATGATAAATTTTGACTAATAGCAATTTTGGTTTCGCCTCAGAAAAGGAGAAGACAGTGGCGTAGCCAGAAATTTTTCATGCGGGGGGGTTGCGAAAACTGCAACTCACGTATATGTATACGTGTGTGTGATAAGGGAGTGAAGAATATACATTATGTATGGCAAAAATTCCTCAAGGGGGGTGAACCCCTATCCCTCTCTTGTCTACGCCACTGGGACAAGGGTAAATATTGTATTAGAGGGCGGCCAACTTCTGCAGCGGCAGTCAGATTCTGAAATACTTCCGAATAGCACGAACTCTTAATCATACGCGGTATACGTCATTTTTTTTCTTTTCCATCACAAAAAATTTAGCGATGCCATACACTTTTATTTTTTCATTTATATAGCTTACATAATTCAGGCGATATTTTTCTTGATTTGACAAAAAAAAAAAAAAAAAAAAAACCCATACCAACATGCTGAATCTAATTAAGAAATGTAAACCCAAAGTTGGCCATGACATTTTGTAGGCCTCCTTCGATTTCACCGCTGTATTAAAAAAGAAAGTGCTGAATATTATAATAAGTATAATTTTGATATAACGAACTATAACCTTATTCGACAGCTCTTGAAAAGCAGGAGTTTTTTGAAAGCTTTAGTGAATATAACTACAAGAGTGTTTGCAGAATCACATGTTACATAATTAGACAGCAGGGACAATCCGACTTTGAGCCGCCAGGTTTTGTAGTGGCTAAAGCATTATTCTACCCTACGGCGACTCAGGGTTCGATTCCGTGCGTTGGCTTGGATGTCATTTCATCCTTCTCTTCAAAGAAGCAACGTTGGTCCACTTATTATGTGTCTCCATAATAAACTGACGGACACTTCCGGCCTCAGTAGTGACCAATGCCTATAAACTGTAAGTTCCCGCAATTGAAAAAAAAAAAAAAAGACTTAGCATTTCGCTATACTTCTTGTAACCTGCACTGCTATACAAATGTTCCTATGAAAATAATGTCATATTATTAAATATTTTCTGCCATTTCCAAATATGCACATTATTTGAGCGAAGGGTTTTTGAAGCTTTACGAACTCTTACTTTACGTTTTATTCAGACTAAATTTTCTCCAGTCCGTCATGATTCGGAAGAAGTTACACATAGGGCAATGTATGTACGACACTTTTATATATAATTTAGCCCATTAGGTGAAATTCAACCTTTACAGTTCTTGCGTAAATGATATCTGACAATGGTGTAAAATATACAAAGAAATTTGAAATCTCATGAGCTAAAATAGAGATGCATTTTATTGCATTGTTCTGGTAAAGGCAAAGCTTCGCAAGGACTATCAGTCTAAATGGGAGGATGGCTTAGGCGGTGGACTTTTTAAAGTTCTAACATCTTCTGACACACGTTCACAAATGCTTAGATCTGGTACTTTTTTACAAACTTATTACACGAAAATCTTCTGACGAGTAAAGATGCTATTTTTTTAATTTAGCTTTCTGTGTGAATGTTTCTTTTCGCATGCTTTTATGCATGATTTTATAACATCACTCAATAGAAAACCATTTTCTAAAATAAATTTTTACTTGCACCTTTTCTTCTAAAATAATCAATTACGGTATGCAGCCAAAATACTACTAACAGTACTCATAGTTTGGTATTTTTTAGTCAGTTGATTTTTTGAGTAAAAACCTGGTTTTAAGTTTTGTAGGTATTTTTCATTTATGAGAACATTCCATGTACAGGATTAAGAGCAACATATCACATAGATATATCTTATTTTTTGCGTGAAAGTAATATTTACATTCGATGAAAATCTTATGAATGTAATTCTTGTGTTTGGATGAAGTGTGCTGCCACCCTTTGATGCAATTACAGATTGTATTCGGGAATGCTCACTACACATATTTTGCATGTTGTTAGAGTTCGGTATTATGATGCCGAACTCTAACAACCTGCCATTCTCGTATTTGAGTTTCAACCAACTGTTGCTTGTTGTCGATCAGTTCTTTGAAGACAGCCTACTTGGTGGGCTTCCAAATGTTCTGCATAGGGGTTAGATCTCCGGATAATATTGTAATCATGAAAAAATTCGACTTCGAGATTTTGGTGCATTTACACGTTTTGAAGTCTCCTGAATTCATTTATGCTATTTTTACGAGATGTTTGTATGTATGTGTGTGTGTGTTTGTGTGTATGTGAGTGAACACGATAGCTCCTAAATTGGGCATTTGATGGAGCTCAAATTGGGTATATATGTTATAAACCACCATCGTAAGACCGGTATTGATTTTGGTGCGTATAGGACCTATAGTTTTTTTACAGGGCTACGACAAAGATTTCTTTTACATTATGGCCTAAGGGCGGAAATGGTTGAAAGTGCGCTAGTGTTTAAACGGTACATTCGATTCAGCTCAAATTGAAAAAACTAAGAATTTTTGCTGAATTATTCTTCGATTGAAATTTATTTAAATGCTTGGTAATGATGTCAATCGTAAGTGTTCGGAAAGTCGAGTGGAGTCACTCCAGATTTTTTATATTAGGTAACCCACTTTCAAGCACAGAGTGTTTTAATAAATGAGTGGATATATTTCTAAATTTTTGCATATTGAAACTGGTTTTGCTCTTATTAGCTCTTATTCAGACAGACGCGCGTTTTAATAAACGCACGTCTGACTTGATAAATGCCACACATGATAAGTGAAATACAGTAACCTACACTCACGTCTTTTGACAAACACTGCAAAACATGAAAGCTTTATTCTGCTGTCACGAGTAATTGTGAAAAAGTAAACTTAAGTCATTTAAATATTTTAACAGATTGTTCAAATATGCGAATTGAAAGTATTTATTTTGTAAAATATATTAGCTATAAAAACACATTATAATTTGAATTCGGTTCTTCGGTGACATTTAGTTATTTACATATGTGCTATTTATATACTTACGAAATGAATCAAAACAAAAGTAATGCCTACTTTTAAAAGTTATTTATTATATACACGATTTTAGTCAGTTTTAGAAAAGTTTAAAACTCTATTCTAGAAAACCAAGAAATAAAATTGTTTGCCTATTTCATGAATAAGCACTTTTTTATTCGAGCACAACCGGCCATAAAATGCATTAAATTTACAAAAATATCCACTCACTTAAGAAAACACTTTTAAACAAGGTGGTTTACCTTCGACCATTCATCTAACTCAGGACCCTAGAATCATTTCGAGCCTCGTAGACTTCCTTCGCTTTCGAAAATTAGGCTCTGGACGGACACTCCGAAAGAAAAGCAACGATTCTCATCTTTTTAATGCCGGCGGAGAAACACGCGCTCCGATCAGCGGGGGCCGTCTCCAAATTTCACTTGTGTACTGGTCGAATGTATCCCCAGGTGTGAAGTGTGCGCGCGCGTGCGCAGGGCTCCACCCTCGGCCCTGTACGCGCTCCTCCCTCAGTCGCGCGCGGGCCGCTTGCCACACCGGACACGGAGCACATACAACTTACCGGGGCCAACACGGGGGAGCACCCGGGTGGCAACGACATGCACTTCTCGACAACACTCTCCTCGGCCTGGTCCAACCCCATGCTACTATGGGTAAGCGAGACGCATGTCTCTTTGTTTTCAAACATCCGTGTCACTCACACATTTTCCTCTCATTTGTTTTCAAACACCCATGCCACACGCTCCCTTCACTTTTGTTTTCAAACACCCATGCCGCCTTGCACAAAATACACTACAATATCTATTTAATCTTCTCCGTTTGCACAAAACAGACGACTTTTTCCTTTTTTTAAAGAGTCGTCTGCTTTTGTACAAAATATCCATTTTTAACTTTTTAAATCTTCTTCGTTTCCATATTTTCGTTTAGAAGTTGGAACAAAATTAGTTCTAAAAGTACGGACTGAGAATTGGACGTTCGCTTGCTTGAAACACGCCGCACAATTTTCAATGTCTAATGAATTAGTAAATTGTTTGAAGTGATCATGAGTCATGTCTCGGGAAAAAAAAAATCAAAATCCTTACACGTGACTGCCATGTTGTCATTTCCTTTTACCGTTTTAATTTCGTAATAAGGAGGACGTAAAACTATTTTTTATAACTTAACACCTAAATTAATAATTTACTTTGCAAATGTTATATTTCCAGAAGAAAAGTTATTTCAGAGAGTAAAGTATATTCGAAATAAAATAATCTGTAGCGCATCTATGATGTTCGGAGGAGAATAATAATTTTGAAAATTTTTGCACGTGTTCGCCTATAGCAAATTATTGTTATGACGGTCAAGTAATTATTCGTAATACCCCTCCCTCATAGCCTTCTACATATAATGCGATAGGCGAAAGTGTTGTGTTTATAAGAAACAATTTCGAATTAGGAATTGTGGCATTGCAGTGGAATTCAGCAATAAAAACTAGATTTATAAAGCCTACGTCTTTCTTTTCATTATTACTACTTTAGAGTTGCCAACTATCCCGGAACATAATGAACCACTTTTTGCATACAGTAATTTTAAAAAATATTTTTTCGAAATGACAATCAGCCAGTCCGGGCAATCGAAAGTTCATTTATAATTTAAACCAAAAATTACGTTTAAAAAAAAGTGGTTAATTGTATTCCGTAGCAGTTGGCAACTCTATATTTTTATTTAGTAATTTAATATTTTTTCAATAAAATATATAATGGCATTATTTTACTTTATCGATAACAATAATTTTAATTAGATTAAACCTTTTCAATTTATTTTAAAAATTGCTTATCTTTGTAATTGTAACTCGCGACAATATTAATATTATTAAGTTAAGTAAGATTTATAGCGTTTAAACGGGTGGAATTTCTGTTTCTCACAATCCACTTGACATGTACAATTAATTTTTTGAATTTCTATTTACTTATTGCTTACCGTTGTATTAATTAGGGAAGTTTTCATTCATATATACAATATAAGTAAACTTTTATCTAATGGAAAAATAAATGGAATTAAGTAAAAACAACATTTTAAAAATATTCAAGTCATATCAATTCAATTTATTGATATTCCTGAAGTCAATTGCATTAAGAATTATTAATTTTATGCATTCTTATGTATTAATACAGTTTCTTTCTTAGTCACTGGCGAAATTGGAAATATATTTTGATTACATATAAATCTAAGTGTTCCTATCATTTGACTTAACCGTTGTTATTTCAAAATACTCTTCTTATTTTTTGTACTCAGAGAGTAAAAAAAGTTCTGTACTTAGGAAGTACAAAAACTTGTACTTAGCAAGCACTTTTGTACTCAATAGACAATATTTTGAAAGATTAAATAGAAATATAAATAATAAAAAAGTAAACTATTAATTTTAATATATACTTCAAGTCAAATCTACAAAATAAAGCAATTAAAATTCAGTGATAAAATTTTCTGTGATATAATTCAGTTCGTCAGTAAGATTGAGTTTATGCTCTTGTTACATGGTGACTCATGATCTATTTTAAAGTATACATTTTTTGGGTTCACGTAATCTGTAAATGGATCAGTAATGTTTAACGTTAATGATCGCTTCAGAGTTTTAAAAGGGAAAGCCTTTTATGATAATTTATTTATAGGATATCGTTTTGGTTTTATATCACCAGTCAATTTGCAAACACAAAGATAAAAAATCCCTAATGTTTTAATGATTTTACCAATATAAGAGAATTACTACTGAGCATGCTCTATTGTGCGATATATTAATTTAGATTTTAAGGTGATTAAGATTTTCGTAGAGGAGTAAAATAAAATAAAAGTATTTGGTTACGTTTAAACTAATGTTAAAAAGAATTCAGATGAACGCGTCATTTCAGAAAATAGACATTTAATTATTTGGAAAATTAAAGAAACAGTTTTAGAATTTTAAATAAATATACATTGTTTATTTTTGTTGAAAAACAAATAAAGTATCCCAGATAAAACATAATTCTTTTAACTGACAGCTAAAAAGTATTTGAATTTTAAAATCATAATGAAAATAATAGTAGTAGAGTAATAATTGCAAAATTGTAATAAAGTAGAAGAAGGTGTTGAATTTAGCTTAAACATTTGAAAGCCATTATATGCTTTTGAATGGGAATGTTACCACAGAAACTTCTGCGTAGTTTCGGGTAATCAAACACATATATCAGAATTACATCATTTTATGTGATCAGCTTATCAAATCCTTGTAGTTTAAAGAGTCATGTGACTCACTATCATAACTGCCAACTACTACGGAATATAATTAACCACTTTTTTTAAACAATAATTTTCGACCTAGAATATAGCAAAAGTTTTGAGCTGGTTACACTTTTGAAAAAATACCAACAAAATAAACTGTTTACAAAATGTGATTAATTACAGTCCGTAGTAGTTGGCATCTATGCTGCATGTCTATATAAATGTGTTTACATCCGGTAAAAGTAGATCAGTGAAAAACGTGATATTTAACTTCTTTCCTTTCAATAATTTAAGTTAGATATCGCGAGCGAAATAGACGTCATTTTAATACTACGAGTTGAAATATGCATCAGAATCCAGATTAGACGTAAACATTACGGAACGCACGAAATAATATTAGAATGGGAGAATGATTTTTGACGAGTATAACAAATACATATCAGTTTCGATTACTAACATCTGAAGTAAAAATTACGTCACAAGCAAAATAATTTCTAAACATTAACGATTTCAGTTAGAATGCAATATCTCATTGAAATTAACTACCTTGTTTGAGGGACCAGGGTGGTTATTCTCAGAAAATCCGTAAACGTGTGTATGCGGAATTGATATTGCGGATTGGTAAAAAATAACAAATAATACAAGAGTGAAACTATAATTCCTTATTTCATGCAGGCTACGTAATCTAAAGGGATTCCGAAATCCTATTTGATGGGAATACACACTCCTGGAGATGAAAACTCATAAAAATAAAATAAATAGGACATTAACTTGATGGTACTTTAAAAGGACTCGGATTTTTTATTCTATTCTATTTTGAATTTTATTTTCTTCGCATGTGTGACAACATTTCCACGAAGTCCTTTAAGAAACGCTTTTAAATCATCCTGATCCGCCAATATGCATATGCTCTGTTAGCAGCAAATTAGGGATAGGTTACTACCGGAAGAAATGGGACTGTTTAGAGAGCTATAGTTTCGTAGATGAAGCCTATCTTTCAACATTAATGCAACATGACAAGTAATTCACTTTTAAATTTCAAATAAAAGATATTTTCCGGTGCGGAAAAAGTTTTCAAAATACCCATTATTTCAGAAGTTTAATACAGAACACCAAAATATCGTCTGCAGTATATCAAATGCTAAAATATTCATGTTTTTCTTTCCCTTTTGTTGGCAGTAATCTGGCAATCGATGTAATTGTTATGATGCAATATTGACACACAATCACAGAGTTTGGGGTAAAATATATAGACAAATGGTCGAATACCTTATACATAAATAATTTCTTCTTCATTGTGTAGAACTCTAAACCGTTAGAGAAACAAATTATTACAAGTTTCCACAAAGCGGTTTTTTTTTTTTTTTTTTTTTTTTTTTTTTTAAGTGAACTATCGCAATGCCAGGTTACAAGTGAAGCCATTTAATTATTTTACTCCGATTGAATAAATTTTAATTAGGTGTGTGAGGAAAAAATATGATACCTCTCGTGCAAAAAACGGGTACACAACTAGGTGAAATTAAATTTAAAAGTTTTATCTCAATTCTTTAGATAAAACTAGACAGGGGTGTCTTCTACAGGGTGTTTTCATTATTAAAAAACACCCTGTATATGTGTATATCTTTTGCAGAATATATTTAGTCTACAAATGATGGTTATTCAAGAGTACCTTTAAAATTACTGTAAATATTTGAAAATAAATTTCGGTTTCTGAGCTGGAAATATTAGCAAATTATAATATATTTTTAAAAAGCGTATCAGAACGTTAAACTTTCATTCTGCATTTTATTTCTGCATTTACCTGTACCTGTTTTATATCTGTATATTAACATTTCTGCATCAAATGAAAAACATGTTTCGTAAACAATTGCATAGCTTCCAGCTCTCCCGAGTTTTTCGGGAGATTTACCACCACTAACTTTTCATTCGCAATTTATTTTTAAAATAAGGCCAAAAATTTAATGTAAGATAAAATTGCTTAAAAATTGTGGTGGGAAATCTCCCGAAAAGAAAACGGGAGAGTTGGCAACTATGCAGTTGATAGTTTGTTTCGTCCATACGTTATCGATTTCGAACAAAGTTTCAGATAGTCAACCACTGCGTGATACATTGAAAGTAAAAAATTTGTCATAACTTGAAACTAAAATTTCGCTAAGCAAATACAATATTATTACTAGAAAAGAGTTACATTTTTGTTTTTCGAAAAAGAAAGAAGCTTTTCGTTCATATATTTATAAACATTTAATACTAAAATTATATGTTTGAATTTATTTAGTAAAACATTCGCTGTTATTCATAGTAACCAAAAGTTGAGAATATTTATGAGGCAATGTTTTGATATTGAAAGAGCATATTTGAAATATTAAGTAAACTCGCAACGTATTTTAAAAGCTCGATTTCAATCTTAGACATCTGTATTTTGAAATAGTTACCTGACAGATATATTAGATTGCACTAGTAGACATAGAATAATATTTATAAATAATTTTTCGGGATAAAATATCGCAAAATAGTGTGGGATTTTTGTAAGGAATTATGCGAGTAATCATTTAAAACATTTTTCTTTTAAAGGCGGGAACTTGACTATCAATCATTCGCGACTACCAAGGTCCGAAGTATTGGTCATTTTACTAAACAAGCACCTCGTATTGGATCAACGTTGTCCTGTGAAAAGGGACGGAGAAAGCAACACCTAAGCCCAAGTCGGGAATCGAACCACAACCCGAGGTGTGATAGAATGGGTCGTTAGCGGATATAACACAACCTGGTCGAATTTATAGCTGATATAAAAGTCGTTAGTATCGGATGTAACACAACTTGGGCAGCAAACTTGCAAAACCAAAGAGTTGTGATGAGTATAAATGTAAATTTCGAAAGCAGAAAATCCATGACATGAAACAATGTAAATTTTTCAAATGGAGCTATTGTTATCTTTTTTTGTTTCATAATTTAAAATAGTTTAAGAATTCTCATGAACACCAAAAAAGAATATAGTTTAATTCTACCTTTATAAGATTTCCAAAATCCACCTTTCATGGTAAAACAGTCTGTATTATAAGAAGCGTGCATACAACGCTTATTAAAAAAGAAATTAAAATTACCTTATTTCATACTGTGTCATATAAATATTATGTATTATTTACATAACTCTTATTTAATATAGTACATAACACTTTTTAATGAGTATTTTATTATGAAAACAAACTTTCGTCGTAAAATTTGAAAAAAAGTGTCTGATCTTACAATTTATAGTATATATTAAAAACTAACTGATAAAGTCTGATAACAAATTTTGTCTGCATGCGTACATATACAAAAGTAATTCAAATTATTTCATTTATGTAACTTGAATAGCACACTCTTCTCTTAAACTTGCCAAAAACATACGTTTTCTTAAACGTAATATGCAAACTATTTTCTTTTAATTACATTTTGAAAACTTTTGTCTGTTCACATGCCATAAAGTTTTAAATTATGCGTGTATAAATGATCAGTAGCCCTTATTAATGTTCTCAAACAGCTTCTGTTTTAAATTAATGGGATGAAAACTATAGCTTTACTTAAAAGCAATTTACGATTAAGCTAAAAGTTATATGTCCAGAACACCAATTATAAAGAGGTTTATTTTATACTTCGTTCTACATTTACCAGCTTCTGTGAAAACTTTTGAAATAGAATACAGCCGCATACATGAGTTGCAATCTATCTATCTATCTATATATATTAATTACCCGTGACTTAACCTCTTCGGTTCTACCATATTTTCTTCATATTACTTTAAAGCAATGGTTACATTTATTTCCTAATAAAATGCATATAAAAGCAATTACTAGAATTTATTTTAATTTAAAAAATGACTTCGTCTTTTTGCATTTGTTGTTTTTGAGTTGCCTTACTGTATCAGGGATTTAGTTCGACTGCTATGGATTTTATGTCGAAACTATATCACAAACTAAGAGAAAAGACAGATATAATGTCCAAGAACTGTACATCACTGCAGCTATAAATTGTACTAGTGTAACGTAAAAAACAAATCACGTCATTCCAGTCAATCATTTTGTCCGTATTAAAATGCTAAATATATTATTAAAACGAAAAAAAAATTCGATACTTAGCATGGGCGTTAAAATCCCCATGATTTTCCCTAGTATAACAGTTAAAATAGTTTGGATTATGTTTTACTGAGATAAAGTGTTCTAAAGATGGTACATATTAAAATGGTTCCTTAATTTCAGTAAATGTGCTGTTTGCATTGAACATAACCTACCAAAAACAATAAGTTATTTGCGGGATACATTGGAAAACAATGTAATGAATATTATTAAAATGGGACGGACATTCAGCTCGCACCCGCATGAAATTTGAATCCTATTATACATAGGTGCCAAGTATCGTAGCTGCCAACTAGTACGGAATAAAATTAACCACTTTTTTATCAAGAATTTTGAGCTTAAAATATAGCATAATTTTTGCTATAAGCGCCTGAGCTGGTTACTCTTTAGAAAAAATAAACTATTTACAAAGAGTGGTTTGCTATATTCCGCATTAGTTCGCGTCTATGCAAGTATCACGGAAAAAAATTAACCAGTTTTGCAAACAGAAAATTTTCTGTATATTTTTTCAAGATAGTAACGAAGCAGGAGTTCGATATGCCCATTGTAAAATTAAGAGTGTTCGGATTTCACGTTTACTAACGCCGCAGCAGAATGGCCAACATTACTATACTTATTTCTTATAAATGTTAACGGATCTTTCATTTCATTTAAAACTTGCAATCGTAATTTCTTGCTCAAGAATAATTACTTAGTTCTTCCTTAATCCACAAAAAAATCTACATCTTATAATTACTAATATACGTCGTATTCTTCCTTTTTAATTTTATATTAATTCCTTAATAGGAAAAAATATCAAGTGCATAAACTAATAATGGTTTTAGAAATTAAATGTACGCATTGTAAAATTAATACTAAACGGGTTTTAAGTTCAGAAATATTCAGCAGCATGGTCACTATTATTACCCTTATTTTATACACAAGCTAACAAATTTGTTACTTTAATAAAATTGCAATCGCAAATTATGATATAAAGTATACTCCTCAAAACTACTACTTTCGTAAATATCGCATTATTCAAAACTATAGTGATACTGACGTATCCTTAAACAAATACTGTTACTTTCTCGCTTTTCATCTGGAGAAAAGGTTTTTTGTAGCATTTCAAATGAATTACATCGTGAAAAAAAAGATATTAATTTATTCCAACAAAATTAAACCTTAATATCAAGAAAGTTAAAACACCCATATTTTAAAACTTACTGAAAAGCTATTGTTCGAAAAATTGCTTTAAGCTAAACATTCGGAACTAAGCAAAAATGAAAAAGATACAACTATGTACATTTTGTACATTTTTTTTTTTTGATTGAAAACAGGGCTTGGCAAAATCGTAGAAATCAGAGAACTTCCTACATTATTTATGTTATAAAACCTTATGCTCGTGTTTTCCTTTAAGCGTCATTATTGTATAATTTTATTTTTAGAAGTGACATAATTATAATAATAATATTTACAATTTTATATTTAGAAGTAGAATCATTAGTTAAAGTATTTATTCCCTACGTTTTTGCAGTCTGTATCTTTTTCAGAGAAAAATCATATATTTTTTTTCATATTTTTAATAAATCTTGCAACTTAGGTTAGTACATTTAGCAATAATGCCTTGTAATATTTAATATTCTATTCCTTAATCAGCATTTTCCTAACTTTAAATTGGTATATACATATTTTTCTCCATTAAATTTTGCTATTGTAGTAGTGTGAGGGACGTATTATGATACCTGTCTCTTGGACGTAACTATTAAAAATAGTGAAGTGAAGGCGGCTTGTTTTCTTATGCTCACTTAAACATGAAAAAAGGAAAAACAGATATGTATGTAGCATTTAACAAAGATTACATAATCACAAAAAAGATAAATAGATCAAATATCAAATCCGTCTTTAGAACATTAAGAAAAGACCACACAGATGATTTTTGCTTTCCCGAATGGTGACATTAGCCATATAGACATTAGCCATTACTAGATCGGTGACTTTATTATGGAAGCACCTAATAGATGAACCAGACGGATGAAATTACACCCAAGCCAATGTAACACCTCCTAGATATATACAGGGTGGTTATAATTAAACTTCCCCTATGAACAGTGCTCTATAGCTTAACCGGGCGAACAGAAATTAACGAAAATTGGTATAATAGCAATGCATGATATGCGTTCAAGGAATTAAAAAAAAAAGTTCAAACAATGTCCAGTAGGCGCGTTTAGCATGAAAAACGGTAAATTTAATGATGGGAATGGCTAATTCGAAATGTACAAATATTTTTAATATTTATT
The DNA here is from genome assembly GCA_038373885.1 of Cheiracanthium punctorium. NCBI lineage: Eukaryota > Metazoa > Arthropoda > Arachnida > Araneae > Cheiracanthiidae > Cheiracanthium > Cheiracanthium punctorium. Next base: position 1,457,819 of record JAWZYV010015614.1, on the reverse strand, counting down.
CAATAGTTTTTGGGCATTTATCCACTAATTTGGATAATGTTTGCGCTGATTTCCCTATGCAAAGTGCCATCTAGTGGACAATTTTTAAATAAACTTTCTGAAAAACTCCCATGAGAGCATCTCGTATATAGTCCATGTGCCAAATCTGGTAGCAATCTGCTCACCAGTAACAGTTGCAGAATGCTGTGTGCAGGGAAAGTTTACTTATAGCTATTCTATACAATGACTAAATACGGAAACTTTTACATCATCACTAAGTCTACTGAACTGACGCCATCACAGTTTTCGTTTCACACAGTAAAACTTTTTTAAATGTCTGGTGAATACCACAAATTTTAGAAAATATCTTAAGATAAAATTTAAAATACCTTCCTGATAAAAAGTAATTTATGACGATCTACTTCTATATGATATTATATAATCAATATAGTTAAAATTTGCTATTTGTCGTAAACTTAAATTTTCTTTCTTAAATCTTTAAAATACTTTATGCGGGAGTAAATTTATCGCAAATAATTTGAATAGTTTTACCAGAGCTGCCAAGTCTCTGGCTTTTTTCGAGAGATTTCCCACCACTAATTTTTACTTACAAATTTATGCTGAAAATAAGTCCAAATATTTAAATCTAAATAAAACTGCCTAAGCCGGAGACTTCGCAGCTCTGGTTTTACTTTGAGAAAACAAACTGATGACACAACACCTTTTACGAATAGAAAGACGCACAACTCAAGCTTTGACGTCACCACTATACCTGCGACGGTATCACAGTTCCATTTTCACAGAATAAAACTATTTAAAATTTCTGGTGAATGCTACAAATATTAGAAAATAGCTTAAACATTTAAATTAAAATACCTTCCTCATACGAAATTATTCATTCTGATCTATTTCTTTGTCATATTATCTAATTAGTCATGGTTAAAAACTGCCATTTGTCGTAAAATTATATTTTTATCTCAAATTATTGAAACATTGTTATTCGTGAGTTTGTAATAGTTTTTAATAGTTTCATTTTGTGAAAAAAAAATTTTGAACGTACGCCTATTGATGACGTCAAAACTTGGTGATGTAGGAGTCGTTAGGCTTTCTTTATCTAGGAGCTGTTGGATGACATCCATTTCGTAGACCTTTTGATGACGTAAAATCTTCCATTCTCAGGCATTCTATACCTATGAGGTATGGGCCCATGCCGCCGATCCAACCAGCACCTTCTAGATGTAGAAGGCCTAACAACTGAAGCTTTGACGTCATCACTAGATCGTCTTAAGGGATGTCATCACAGTTGTATCTTCAAAAAGTAAAATTATTTAAAATTTCTGATGGGTGCTACAAATATTTAAAAATATCTTAAATTAAAGACAAAAATTAAAATACCTTTCTGTTACAAAATAATTCATTGAGATCTACTTCTGTATTATATTAAGCAATTAGTGATGGTCAAAATTTGTCATTTGTCGTAAAATTACTTTTTATCTAAAATCATTAAAAAGTTTCACGAGTAAGAAAATTCACCACACATTTAAAATAGATATACTTTGTGAAAGTATAATTGTCGTGACTGTATGTAGGAAGATATCGGGATTACTCCAGGGCTTCAGTTGTAAGGCTTTCTATATCTAGAAGGTGTTGATCGAAACCAGACCCGTAGTTTGGTAGAATAGGGCTTTCGCCGTTACACTACCCGAGAGAGGGGGGATGTTTAAAGCTTTTGATACAGATGTTTAAAACTTTTGATAAAATTACGTCTATAGTGTGAATTGGTATTCCACAAAATGTACAGAATAACGAATTGAAATATGACGTCGGCTGTTTGTTTTATCTACGAATGCAGAGCTTAAAAATCTTTTTATTTTCTTAAACGTTGTACCTAAAATATTTCGCTGCGCTATATTTTAGACTAAAATTTAAATGTAGTCTTAAAATGGAATATTACAGTAGTATTAGATGTGGTGACATTTACTTACAAATATCCTCATTTAAAAAAAAAAAAGCATTTTACATGGGTAAAAAAAAAAAAAAAGAAAAAACCCGTATGCTTAACGCTGCCGTTACGTAAAAGTTTGGCGATTTTTTATACTTCAGTACTAAAATCTATATATTACTTTATTGTTAGAAAAATTATTTGATTAACTGAACTATCTGCTGTGGTCATTTTGGAAAAAATGCCAGGTTATAAAACTAATTTGATAAAATCTAACTATTTATTTAACGTGTTTCCAACATAGTCCCCGCTGGATTATTAAAGTAGTAATATGAAAACTTAACTTGGAAATTTTTGGAAATATTAAAAACCAAAGATTGAAATAAACCTAAAAAGATGGAAAAAATTCTTTGGCGAAATGATCCGACATAAATCCCTGATGGCTAGATAATTCCATTTTATTGAATAAAATATGTAAAAACAACTTTTCAAATAAAATTTTTATCACAAAATGCGCATATAAATTGAATGTACCATTGTACAATGTTTAAGCACGAAGGATTTTATGGTTATAAGCGTCACGGTTTCGGACCCGCTATTGTTATGCATATTTTACACGGACAATAAATAATTGAACAATTTCTTTAAAATTAAAATTCTAGCTTATAATTATTACTGCAATACAATTAAGAATGGGGTAAATCTGGTAAAATTTATTTAACCGAAATTATTGTTATGCCAATTCCAGTAATTATTAAATATATAGCTAGAAAAAAATTTTGTTTGTAATTTATACTAGACGTATTTAAACCAACATTTTAAATAAAATGAAGAAAGAAACAATTTTCAAATATTATAACCCGTAATTAGAGATTTAACCTTTTGAAAAATTTTCATCTTCTTTATTCTGTTCACAAGAATAGAGCTAGGTAATATAATTTAGAGTAGGTATTCGTTCTCATAGACTCATCAGATATTTATATAACAATCCCTCGAGAGCTCAAAGACGCCTTATAAGTTTGTGAGTTCAGTTCGTGAGCTTAATATAGCTTTTCGTCCATTGATCTATTATAAAAGTGCACAACTATTGGTGTAATTTTGAAGGGAATTTGAGATTAACAGTTACATTAAACTAGATTTATGCATAACTGCTCTTATGAATTATTCTTATGAAATTTATAAATTTTATATACAGGGTGCATCACCACCCTACCAATTTCGAGGGCTTGTAAAATATATATATTACCAATACAGCAAAAAAATTGACTTATTGGAGAAAGAAATGATACAAGTTTTATTTCACTGAAGTCCAGTATGTGAACCTTTCGTGACAGAGACGAATTAATGAAATTTTGTCGGAGGGGGGGGTAGGAGGTAGGTAGCTAGTTTGTCGGTGGAGGAAGTTAGTTAGAAGATTGACATATACATCCATTTTATTGAAGTAAAATAGGATCTTTTACATTAATTTCCTATTTTTTCAATTGGGACGGTAACCCCTCCACCCCCCCTCCCCGATCGCCCCATAATCCGTCTTTTTTCGTGATGCGGCAGATATCAAGTCTAAAGTCAAATTCTTCCCACACTCACGCACTACTTTTAACGTAGTTAACATTTTAACATTGAACCTTCAGCATAAATTTCGAGTTTCGCACGAACACATGAACTTTTATGTAACCCCCTCCCACCCCCCACCCCCCAAAAAAGCCTGGAATTAGGTTCGGAGAGCGAGGTGGCCACGATGGCGAATGCCGTCGTCGGCAGAATATATATATATATATATATATATATATATATATATATATATACATGGGCGCCGGCAGGAAATTTCCCAGGGGGGGGGGGCAAAGACTACTTTAACGTACGGTTACCATGTTGGAAAGAATAAAAAAGCAAGGGAAAACACTGCATACAAATATCCAGGGGGGGGGCATTGCCTCCCTTGCCCTATGTTGCCGGTGCCCATGTGTATATATACAGGTTGTCCGAAATTAAACGGGCCTAATTTAAAGTTGTCTACAGACGAAAATATCGTTGATAAAGTTATGAAATTTTGTGTACGACATACTGAAGGTATGGGAATTTGTTTGAGTGAATAAAAAATTAGTTTAAATATTAGCCACCAGGCTGCATTCCATGGCCTCCGCGGTCCCCAGATCTCAATCCATGCGACTTATGCCTTTGGGGGGGTTTGAAACATTTGGTAAGTCGTGATGATCCAATAACTTTGCCAGATCTTAAAGACAGCGTTTCACAACATGTTCGTAACATTTTCACGAACACACTGCTGTTAGGTGTGGACCATGCTTTATGATTCAAGATGGTAGTTGACTGCTCTTATGAAAATTTATATATTAAATCACCGATAAAACACTTAGCCATAATTATTATGATGAACATGTGAACATGTTTTGTGAACATGGTGAACATGTTTTGTGTATTAATATTTGTAAACTACATAAATGTATGCTAAATGCGTAATTTGTTAAAAAACGCCCCCTGGTGGGGAACATTGGATTATTTTTTTTCGCTCAAACAAATTCCCATACCTTCATTATGTCCTTCACAAAAATTCAATAGTTTCGTTTGTAGACAACTTTAAAATACGGTCATTTAATTTCGGACAACCTGTATATATGCATACATATATCTATAAAAGAGGAACAGACATTGTTTAAAACTCTTAATTTATTTTTCTTTGGGTGGGGGTTTATGGAAGATATTTAACGCCATGTATTCCATATATATATTACTTAAAAGATTATATATTTCACGTAAAATTATAACTAAGCAAGTCTGTTACCCATCACTACTTCGGCAAAATCTTGTAAATCCAATATCTAGTATCTAATATTTTATTTTTATGGAATAAATATTTCTACCTTGTGTGGTATATAGTTTTTAAATTTTTAATTATAAGTAAAAAACTAAAATGTTCATGTCGTACATGAGAGAATATACCAACGTTGAATAACCATATTTATAAAGCTTCCTTTTTGTTTTTGAAAAGCCTCACCAGTGGCTGAGAGCTTCTGCTCTCGAAACTGGAAGGCGGGGCGTGCCAGGTTTAAACCCCGGTCTAGCCTGTCGACTTAGTCGTTCGGAGTTTTGCGTGGTTTTCTACAAAACATCGCTTAAATAGGAATAGGAACTTTTAGAAAGTCCCTCAAGGAGGGCATTTCCCCTATAGGTCTACGGCCCTCGTGCAGTCAATCGGCCTTAACCCACAAACAGACAAACTTGTTATTGAAATATTAAATGAAAAGTAACAAGAATTATCAAATAATGCATTTTTGTGTTTTGTGTGAAAATTTAAGATGCTTGGGTATAATACTTAACTAACCCAAATTATAAAGATTATTTGTACTCAAATAAAGAAATTAACGCAATAATTTGAAGCATTCTCGTGTAAGTAATACATCAATTTGAAGTTTCACAGGGGAGGGGGTCGAATTTTACACTCCCTTTCCTTAGTCCACAGTCTTGATTTTGGTTTTATGTTAAATATCTATAATCTCGTAAATTTCATAATGTTGTTTTTCATTTAATTTCCCCCAAAATTATTCTAATTTCTTTAGCATAGCAGTTGAAGCGCTACAAACCTAGGATACTTTTTTATGTATACCCTGCAATCGCGATATATTAATCAAAGAAAGTGCATAAATATAGAGCAAACAAAAATGTAAATTAATATGATAATTTAATGAATTCCCTAATGTTCTACACGTAGGGGGAGGGGGGAACAGTGAGACGATAGATATTTTTCTACGATTTAAAAGCTCAAAAATTAGAAAAAATTCCATAATATAGTTAACCCGTATGGCAACACTATGGAAACTAGTCAGTGTCACATTTAATCTTGTAAGATAGTGACAGCCACCTTTGTTCCTACTATGACTGTTGGCGAAAAATGTAAGTTTTACTTTTTAGATATTATCAGTAAATTATTATTCAATTATCAATGTTTTAATTTAAGCTTAAACTTTCTTAATTGCATGCATGTAATAATCTTTATTCTATTGATGAATTTTGTGCAATTTTTGAGTTTGTTTTTAAAAAAAGATTTCTTGGGGGGTACAATGGAACAGTGCCGCAATGTGTGTAAACCACGGACTTGCATATAAGATGATCATCAACTATCGCCAGACGGGCGAAATTGTGTCAGTCTGTCAAAGGTAAATACCAATGTCTCCTAGATCTAGACAGCCTTACAACTCCTACGTCTCCAAGCTTTGACGTCATCATTAGGCCTCCATTTAAAAGTTTAATATTGATAAACTAAAACTATTTCAATTTTCTGGTGAATTTACTCATTAATAGCAATATTTTATATGATCGAAAATAAAAAATAAAATTTTACGACAAATAGCAGTTTTCAGCCATGTCTAATTAGATAAAATAATAAGGAAATAGATCATAATAAATAATTTTGAATGAGAAAGGTACTTTAATTTTAATTTTTAATTTAATATATTTTCCAATATTTGTAGAATTCACCAGAAATTTTTAAAATTTTTATTTTATGAGAATAAAAGTTTTAAGCATAGGCCCAATCGCGACATAAGAACCTGGTGATGTAGGAGTTGTAAGGCTTTCTGTATCTAGGAGGCTTTGAAAGTACTCTGCTCCTTTTTAATGATTAGCTGCATAAGTGCCTTCTAGCGACGAATCATGATGCAATCGAACGATTTATTTTCACGAGATAAAACTGTTTAAAATCTCTGGTGAATGCTATAAATATTAGAAAATATCTTAAATAAAAGATAATTAAAAAACCTTACTGATATGAAATAATCCATTATGATGTTTTTCCTTATCATATTATACATGTAATTAGTGATGATTAAAAATCCCCATTTGTATTAAGATTAAATTTTCTGTTTCAAATTATTAGAATATTGCTGTGCATGAATAAACCACTATAAATTTTAAACAGTTTTAGGTCCAGAAAGTAAAACTTAATGTAATTTTTTGACAGCGATTACTTAATGATTACAACACACATAACCATCTTACGGGCAAATTTCATTTAACTCTTGTTGAATACGTCAATGATCGTCCTATATGCATGTCAGTAGTGAAAACCTATGGCTTCTGGAAGTACATAAAGAACAATGACACAATTATCATTTCCTGTAAACTTTCGATTTTATTCAATGATAAAATCAACTTTTGCAAACATTTTGTTGCCGTTTACCCTTTAATTTGATATTATTTTACTATTTTCAATTCACCAAACGTTGTTGAGTAAAGAATTTCGCAACTTTTAAATGTGTTTCATCATCATAATTTTCAAGGCTTGCCATTTAAAAACTTCGCTCATGTCTTCTGTGTTAACTATCTCAACCTGTATTGGATGATAATAATGTGTTGCATAATACATATGATTTCGTATGTCTTACTCATTGTCCCACTGTACCCCAATACCTGCCCCATTTTGCCCCGCAATGGTCACAATGTGGCAATTTGAAAACGTTTTGAAAAATTAACTTTTTTTCAAAGAATACAATAAGGATAAATTCTGAAAAAATTCCAATGAAAGCTAAGAGTTGTCAAAATATAGTTCTGCATTTGTATTTTAGTTTTAATGAAATGGGAAAAAGTTATTACAAAACAGTTAAAAATGGTTCCACTGTGCCCCTCTCTCCCCTACACCATTTCGGGATTTTTAAATGGTCTACAATACATTTGAAATTCTATGTAACGGTAAATGCATAATTGTGAAAACGTAGAAACACATATTAAATTTACAAATTAAGCAACACTTGCTTGTTTTAAAAAATCCTATTTAAATGACACATGAACATGTATTAATGAACGTATCCCCGCAAAGGCAAAATTACACGTTAAATGAATCAAATAAAACTTTGGGTAAATGCTAATACACTAGTGGATTATCTTGTAAACTGAAAACTCGAAGGATTGGTCTTGTTGTGTGATAGTAAATTAATTTCGATTTACAACTGCAGATAACAATGAATGCTCGTCAGAAGTTTATTTATAGTTTCGTTTATTTAAAATGTAGCATAAATCAACACATAATAGAGTAAATCTTGCTGCATGGAGCCTCTTCCTAAAGAACAAATACTAGATTGAGCGAGGAAGGCATTTTGGAAATTAAAATAGCAAGCATTCCGCTTAAAAGGGAAGATGAATATATTTAATTACTGATTCAAATAAACTTGTTTTATTCATTATTAATTATTTCGATTTCCTCCTTTATTCATTAATAATACATTTCGAATCATTACTGCTTTCTGCAGCTCTGCAAAAGTTGCTCTGTAGATCCTTCCTAATTTAAGTTCAGTTAAATAATTAGAATGCACTTAACATAATAAGAAAAGAAGAAGAAACAAACAACAAATATTTATTTATCAGGAAGTGCAATACTAAGGTTTTGTTTACACTGTTTCTTTATAATGTAGTCTAATAGGTAAGTGTTTGAAATGTAAAAGCATTATTAAAGAGCAAACTTAAGTAGTAGCTCAAAAAGCTAATTGAAAAATGAACACTGTTATCTTAAAATGATACTTGAAAATTTTGGAAGATTGCAGATTTTATTGTTTAAAAATCAGATTAATGAAATACTAATTTAAATTAAGATTACATAGGGATTTCATCATTAAATTTGGAAGGTACTTTTATGAATTAAGAACTAATAGTTAATGAAAACCTGACTGTTTGTGTATCAAAAGTAGCTTGCAGGATTAATTTCCCTTTTTATACATTGTCTAAGTGGATCTAGATATTGCCTAATTGTGCTTGTTTACTGGACGACAAAGGAAAAATTGTCATCGTGCTGTAAAATTTGTTTTGTATATTTTGTATTTGTTAAGCTACTTTCACCGTTCTCCGAGAAATAATACTTGGTGTTTTCTTTTTTTTCAAAACCTTCACTACTATTATTATTATTATGATTATTTTAATGCATAAATCAGAAATATGTGGTACACAGGTAGGTACTCCGTTATTCAGTTCTATTATATGGGGATGGTTCATAGTCGCCATTAAAAATTTGAAAAATGAAAGACCAGGATTTTTCAGCATGAAAATAAAACTTCATTTTCCTAAGCAATCACCAAAGGGTCTATTCTGAAAAAAAAAATTCTTTTCTATCCAAAGTACTGAATTTACCAACAAAAATGCTTGAAGTTTATAACAAAGAAAACGCCTTATTGCAAAATCGTAAAACATAAATTAAGTAACATAGTTTCCGGTAAATATTCAAGAGAATAATTTTGTCGTTTTTTAATAACAATTGAAATTAAAACAATAAGTAAATAACTGTTTATTGTATTTTTTTGTCCTACATGATAAAAAAACCCCAGCTTTGCTTTTTAAAATACATTTAATTTAATATCTTTAATTCTGCTACTTTAAGCGCTGAGTCAGAGACAGTTAGTGGAATTTTCATTGAATTATTAAACCATCGTTTTTCAAGTTACCAGAATAATGTATTACATTATTACATCTTTTTTTACAAGTAATAATATAACATTTAATTAGTTTAGTTAATAATTAAACCCTTTGCTCTCGAGAGAGGATTTACACTCATCATATGATTTGACGCGGAAATTCGAGAGGTATTCATTTACCACTTGGTTTCATCACTGCCTCCTAGATATAGAAAGCCTAACCGCTGCTACGTCAGCAAGCCTTTGCGTCATCAGTAAGCCTTTCAAAGGTGACGTCATCACAGTATAATTTTCATAAAGTAAAACTATTTGAAATTTCTGGTGAATTTACTCTCTCATAACACCATTTTAGTGAATTGAGATAGAAAATTTAATTTTACAAAAAAGGGCACTTTTTAACTGCAACTAATTATATAATGTAATAAGGGAATAGATCACAATGAATTATTCTGTATCACATAGGTATTTTAATTCTTATCTTTAACTTAAGATACTTTTTAATATTTGTAGCATTCACCAGAAAACTGAAATAGTTTTACTTCATTAGAATGAAAGTGTGGTGACGTCATCACTTGAAGACCTGATGATGACGTCAAAGCTTCAGCGCTCAGGCTTTCTGTATCTAGGAGGCAGTGGTTTGATGCGGAAACTCAAAGATGTCAACTGCTTTAAAATCTAATTAACCACAGTTTCGAAACAGTATATTTAAAAAATATTTTTTCAACAACGCAACCTGCTCGCATTTTAAACTGCCAAATTTTACTTTATTCTAAGGCAATTTCACCGTTCACAGAAACTACTTTTATTCCGTGGCAGTTGCAATTCTGCAAAAACACTACGAAACGTCTCGAGTAGTTCGTTGGCGCGAAAACGACATCGACTGCAAAGGGTTTACTTCATTTAAATTAAATTTACCTGTGACTGAGACAGAAATATAGCTGCTGCTGGAGTCCTTACTATGGGCTATAACAACAGTCTCATATGGATGAATCAGAATAAAGTTTACACCTTCCGTCCAAAACATTCTGAAGAAAAAAACAATTTTAGTTATAAATATATCAGGGTCACCAACTGCTCCAGAAAATAATGAACTAATTTTTCCAAACAGTAATTTTTGGCTCATATTATAGCGAAACTTGAAGGTTGAACGTCAAGGTGAACGTAATTTCGAAAAAATATGTAAGGAAATTTACTGTTTACAAAATGTGGTTACTGATATTCTGGAGAAGGGTTAGCAACTTTTATATATGTATATTCATGATAAAATTAATGTCGACCGAGTTGTATGGTGTGTAAAGCCACTGCATCCGAGATACAGAAAGCCTAACCACTGCTACGTCACCAAACCGCTGCGTCATCAGTTGACCTTCTAAGGGTGACGTCATCACAGATTAAATTTCATAAAGTAAAACTATTCGAAATTTCTGGTGAATTTACTCTCTCATTACAACATTTTAATGAATTGAGATAGAAAAATTAATTTTACAGAAAAGAGCAATTTTAACTGTAACTAATTATATAATGTAATAAGGGAGTAACTCACAATGAATTGTTTTGTGTCACGAACGTATTTTAATTTTTATCTTTTACTTAAGATACTTTTTAATATTTGTAGCATTCACCAGAAATCTGAAATAGTTTTACTTTATGAGGATGAAAGTGTGGTGACGTCATTACTTGAAGGCCTAATGATGGCGTCAAAGCTTCAGCGCTCAAGCTTTCTGTATCTAGGAGGCAGTGGTAAAGCACCGTTCTCCGGTTTCGGATTCAAATCCCGGCGGCCGGGGTTCGATCCCCGACTGGGCGTGGTTGTAATTGTATCCGTCCCTTCATAGGGAGCGACGTTGGCCCACCTACTAGGTGCCCCCATAATAAAGTGACCAACACCTTCGGGCCGTTGTCAGGGACAATGCCTAATCGGCAAAGTACCTGCCCATTAGAAAAAAAAGAATATAATTAATAATTAGAAACATGATTTATTTACTGAGCCATCTGCCCTCTAAAGAGGCTTAGTTATAATGTTAATGTATTGCTTTCTATTCTTGTTTGTAATAACATACATTCTAAGACATGGAGAGGTTTGTTTTGTATTCTGTATACACACACATAAGTCAACCAAAAACTGTCTTATAGTACACATGATGTTCTTATTTTAAAAAGCTTGGCTTTTGAACCTGAAAAATTTATTACTACCTTCGAGATTGTTTATCAATAATTTATTAATGAATGAAACTGAAACAATTTTAAGATGTAAAACTATGTGCAAGAAATATCTATCTATAATGATTTTTAACGTAATGTTAGATCGTTTTCGAAAAAAGACTTCGAGACCACGTGAGAGAAGTTATTGACAAATCAATCATTCTGACAAATGTTCATCCTCAAATATCTCGTACTTCTGTGTGAATGACATAATTTGTTTCAAGAAAGGTATATGTAGATATCGTCAATTTTCTTTAAAAGCTGATTTTAAATTCCATGCTTAAGATTATGATAAAAAATTTGTCTAGGCCATGCATTTTTAGACTATTGTTGTAATTTCATAAAAGTTGGTTTTGATGTTTTAATAAAATTTCTATGACTGGACATTAGAAATATGTAGAAGATTTGAAATTTCCAAAACTTGTTTTTCCTTTACTGAAATGAAATATTCTGCTTTGTTATTAAGATGGTATGACAAAATCTGTAATTAATTCTTATTTAAAACAGAAAGAAACTGCGCTGTGACATTTAAAACACATTTCTATTTTTGCAAAACCATTGAAAGTTTATGTTTAACGATCGAGGTAAAATATTCTAGTGTTCTAGATTACTTTTTATTTCAAGAGGGTGGTTTTATTATTATTATATTTTTAATGGTTAATTTTTTGCTAACGGATAACTACTTTTAAAAGGATTTATCGAGTAAAAAAAATATTTAAAGAATTGCCTGTTTTGTATGAATATACACACGAATTTTTAAAAGTGATTTTAAATGAAATAACAATAGATTATTTATTTTATATTTTTATGATTTATACTTTATAATAACATAATTTCTATTCACATTACTTCATTCACTGGTATTTTCAGGTGACAGAACACAATGGAATTAATGTTTTCTTTGTAACTCCAGGAACATAACAGTTGTTATCAGTATTATTTTCTTATATATAAAGGAGTGTTCAAATGACGAATACTACCATTTAAACGCGATATTTTCCCAACTACTGACTTTTGGAATCATTTTTCTTTTTACAAATGCATAACATGCATTGCTTTCCCCTGTTTCAAGACTTAACGAGGTTTCATGAGGGGTACAGTACTGACCAACCAAATTATGTTCATACATATCAACGAGAAACTAAATAGTAGTAAACATAGGCGTAATGGGGTCGAGAATTGAATTGTTGGGGGTACCTTAAATAGTTAACAGTAAGGATTGAGAAGTTTCGTCAGATTTAGAAAAAAATATTTTTTTTTATAAACAAAGTTGAGGGGGCATGTGGCCCCTGTGTTTCCCCAATGCTGCTATGAAATAGAGACAGTTAAAACAAAACTAAATCAAACAGCACTCTTGCAACATCCTTTTACTACCTTGTTTTACCAAATTTATTTGTCTTAAGATATCTCTACAATGAAAAAATAACAAATGACATTTAAATAAGCATAATTCTACAGAATTTTAAATAGCTTTATCTGTTTGCTCTTTATATGACACTTGTGAAAATAGTTAAAGGATATTCTTATATCATTACTGAGTTTTTAATGATTGTTTATTAATATAAATCAATAGAAGTGAAATATGAATATTAAGAGTTAGACTTACGTGGGAAATACAGTGTTAACCGATAAAGTACTCTAAAGTCCCCTAATGCCTATAGAAATATTTCATCAAAGCACAGACTCTCCTTTTCGTGGAATCACAGATCATACATATCTCTTGTAATTAGCATTTAAAATGTTAAATAGACGATTTTATTATGAAAAATCTAAAACCTGTTAACTAAAAGTTGTATTTACTTAAAACGGGAAAGTACTAGTTCAGAATATACAATGAGTCCTAAAAATATAGCGAGATAACGTTTAGAGGAGCTTGCGCACATGACTAGAATTCATAGTCACATAGTGAGGTCAAAAACATTGTTTTCACGCACGAGTTAATTATCACTCCAAGAAAGGTGCTGAAATGTTAGTGAAAATTCCTACCATGCTTTGCCAAAATTTAATTATTTTTTCGTAAAACACTGAACTAAAAGTGACCATTATAAATACAAGTATGTCACTCTGAATGATGTAATTGGCGAAGAATAAACTGTTTTTATAAACTTAATAAGGTAAGTTAACTAACAACAATTTTTGTGATTTTTAATTGGTTTTTAATTAGTGATTTTTAATTGTGTTTGTAAACAACTTTTTTGACCTTACATTGCTATGTGATTCTTCTTTTCATAAAAGGTTAACGCTACATGTTTGGAACGCCGCCGCCGTATATATTCAGAGAAACTAACGTTCATGAACTTAACTAGTTAAATAAAAATTAAAACTTATCAGCTTTTATATTTCTGATTTGTTTAAAAACGTTTCGGGTTTATATATCTTAATTGCTGAATAAAATTTTCATGCTCAATAAAGTGTTACATCCTGGCAAAAATTGCATCGTGGTATTTTACGGAACATGAACAATGTTTGAAAATACAGTGTAGTAATAGAACACGATTTATGACAAATATTTTTTAATAACTACATCCACAGCAGGCTGCAAGATGGTACGTTTCGATGGTACTTTAGTGCAATTTTTGAACCCATGATCTTTCTGAAAAGGTTCGTTTGCAAGTACTCGTTCTTTCACTAAATAATATTTCTTGTTATTTAAAATTGAAGACGTGGAAGGGTGTGCTTTTGCGTCTTTCGTCTGTGCATTAGTTTGAATTAAAAATTCTTACACTCCAATTTGTTCCAAGCACTTAAAAATCCAAAACCATCAGTAAAAATCGCTTGCTTGTCTGTTGACGCGACTTTTTTTGGCGTTTCATGTAAAAATTTCTGAACCAAACGAAATTATTTTTAGTAGTACAGTACCCCCTCGTTATATCGACACTTTGCGCATTCGGATAAATTGCGCTTTTTCTATGCCTTCCAAATTTTTTTTTTCTGTACTCCTTTGCTTCGTTACTTTACACGAGAAGCATACACAGTACATTTGAAAAATACAACTCAACTCATATAAAAGAGATAGAATTAATTAATTTTCTCTCCCTGCTCTTTGCTGTAAAACAAGTCATGAGAGAAAAATTAAACCAGAATGACTTAGGATAGTTTCTTCAGCAGGAAATATGTATTTCCATACAAATTTAAAAAGGTAAATTAAACTTCTATGTTTGTTGTTTAAGTGTTATTATCTTTAATTGCAGTACTTGTTAATCTTATTGTAGTTCTATTGAATGTGATCATAAATGTAAAATTTCATCATATCACGCTTCCCCTACACCTGCGCGGGTTATATCGCACCCCCGGATATATCGCGCATTTTTCTTGCCTCCGGACAAGCCCTATATAACGAGGGGCTACTGTATCTCTCTCTCTCTGTCTATCTCTCCTCTTAAACAATACTATGTTATTTTTTCAAAATTTTGGGATTTTTGAAATAGTGCGTCCTTTTTATTTTGGAAATGGCATTTACACGTACCAGGCAAAATAAATGGCATTTAGTAATGGGTTATATAATCCTCTAGTTAAACAAAAAACATCGGTTTTATTTCAATTTTTATTACAGTTTTTTTTCGATTCTCACACACCTCTCAATAAAGGGGTTTTCTCAGCTTGACTAGATTTTTCTCTTTTGAAATTTTAAATAAGATATAAGGAGCGTTTTTCGTTCACGTATTATATTAAAAAGAATCAAGCAAATACCCCGAAATTTTGTAAAATGATAGGTGGTTATTTAAAATTGCCAGTAGGGGGTGGAACGTTTTCTACACTTTGAGTAAAGTTTGAAATTTTACGAAAAATGATCGAAATTTTGTTCGGGCATCGCTTTAGAATGACTGCATTAAAAGATGAAATTTAGTAATGCAGTCATTTTAAAGGTTTTTACTCAATCAAGAGGCATTGAATTGTAAAATTTTAAATATATCTTTCAGTTTTGTGGAAATTAAGCTACTTCTGAAAGCGCCAAATGACTGAGAAAGATTGCAATATTTTTTCTATGTATTATCAGATTGTGCTAAAAGCGACATTTTGGTTAATAATTCAATCGAAATAGAACAAAAAATAAAAAGTAATTAAAGAAGTTATATAGAACAAAATGTAAATTTTGATGTTTAAATGCAATATATTGTTTTAAACTAAGCTGAACATAAAGCAGTGAATATTTCGAAAACTGATTTATACTTGCCTTTATAGTTTCTACGGTAGAAACGACATTATAGATTATTAGTAATTGAGTGTTCAGGAAATTTTTTTCTTCTGAATGTTTTATAAAGTGTCTCATTCCGTGTACGTTCCGTGTACGTTCAAAAAGTAAGCTCTCCACACTATGACAAGAACAGACGCCCAGCTTCTATACATGTATATCTGAAATAAATGGAATTTCATATAATGTGTGTTTCTACTCTTATAACTTACCAACCAAGGAATCACTTAAGATTCCAGCTAAAAATGACTGATCTGTAAAGGAAAATCATTGTGCGTGTGTGCTATTGTTTTCGAATGAAAAAGGGAAAGATAATTTATTCTCTTACGTTTAGAAAGTGGATTTACAAGAATACGTTTACAAGAAGGTTTTTATCCCAGCTGTTGTCAGATATAGACAGAACACTATTACTTGCAGTTGGTGGGGGATATTTAAATTTTAGTGTTGCACGAAATAAAAATAAACGGGAAAGTTTCAAATTTTGTTGCGAACAAACAATGTGTTAATATGAAAATTCACTACCTGATAATTCGGAAAAGATATCATTTAAAACAATCATCATATAATGGGTTGTTCGGAAAGTAATGTCGTTTTTTCGTATGTCATTAGTTTGCCTAAGCAAAACTATTGAAGATAATAATACAAAATTCGGCACATACGTGAGTTTCTTAGCGTAGGTGCTAGATTGGAAAGCATTTTCCAAAACTCGTAACTCATGGGGAAGAGGGGGCCGAAACATGCTTTTCACATATCCTGCTTGATCTCAAAAAAGAAAAAATATATCCATAAAATTCTTGCTGTAAAATACAGCCCTCGCGAATGCCTAAAAGTGGATTTTAGAACAATTCGAATGTGATTCTTCATGGAGGGTAGACGTAAAAAAAGGGGGAGGGTGACCACTTTTTCTGAAAAAAAAAAGTTATTTATAAAACTTATTAAGACTTACTTTAAAGAAAGTTATTTATAAAACTAGGGGCCAAGGCCCCCAGACTCGCTACGCTCGATTTTCGTATGAGGCATTCGGCCCCTAATAAGGCTTATTCGTAAAAAAGACATAATTTCAACAGACAAAACCCGAAGATTGGATCAGATAGAATGTTACTGAGCTACACATTGCTTGTTTCTTGCATGTGCATTGGTACATAAAAATTTAAACTTCACACTACAGTAGACCCCCCCCCTCTCATAACACGGAAGATATTTTGTTATATGGTAATCCGTGTTGTACGGGTCCTGAGCTATACTACACCTGGAGTGGGGACTTCGCTTATGTTCGCTGTTAAAATTATTTGCACTCCTCAGAAACACAATGATATTTAATGTTGCCATTCAAAAGTTATATTAATTAGGAGCTAAAGCGTAATAAAATCAGAATATCTGTTTCAGCTGTATTTTCAATAATGTAAAACCTATTGGACACCTTGCGAATTTGCCACACATGGCGATTTTTCATTATTTGGCGACTTGCGTACATGTAAAGTTAATAAAAGCTACGGAACACATGGGATACCTTGCCACCAATGGGGACTTTTCATTATTTGCCGATTTACATATGCTCACAACCTATAATTACTGTTCATTTAAGGTTACCGGAAAACTGTTATCCATATTTTCATTTACATAATCGTTTGCAGATTGGCGTACTTAGCAACACGAATTATACCATCTCGTCGCGCTAGCAAATATCCAAAGTGTACTATAACTGCTATAATGGCATAGTTAACGCCGCCAAATATTTCTACTGGTAGCAAATAACCCATATGGACCGAACCGGCTTTAAAATAATCTGCATTTTAAATATTTTTCATTTTCAAGATATTAGTTATTCTGTTTTGGAAAAACGAATAACTGCTCATACTAAACTCCTGTTGTCTAAGCGAACTTACTATTTGAAAATTCTCAACTTTGTGTAACACATTTTGAGTTACTTATTACATATACTTTTTAATTTGGCGTAAAATGGGCGTGACAGTACTTCCGGTTTGATACTGTAGGGATTGGGTTTCCAGATATTTCAATAAAAAGCATGGTACCAATGGGATTCTTAAAGGAAGTCTAAATTAAATACAAAACCTTATTCTGCAGAAATGAGGTATTGTGAAAGTTGTTCCCAGAACACAATTTTATATTTTTCTTTAAAATCGGAAGTAACGCTGACATTAGTTTTTGGGTTATTATTTTCTAATTTCGCTGTACGCCATCTGAAATTAGTATCTGTAAGGTCATGAAGCTTATGTCAGGAGTCGAAAAATTTGAAAATTTTTTGAGATTCCGCAACGACGAATTAATTTCAATAATATGAGTAAGAAAAATATTCTTTACGCGCGAAGAACGGGTACGCAGCTAGTATCTTTATTCAAATATTAAAAATCATTAAGAAAATAGTTTAATTAGTAGGCAGAATGTATATAAGGCTTTGAAACGGAATTCGAGAGACATTATTTGTATCACGAATTATAAATATACGCAAAAAAAAAAGAATTTATTTTTCTATACAGTGATTCTTTCCCTACATTCTTAGTCTTACTTTTTTACCATAAACGTAAAATGACATTCCTAATATATATTCCAATTTTATCAAAATATTAACGAATAAAACTTGACCAAAATAAGCTTAAAGAGTGCAGAGTATTTAAATTATGTTCTTACTTCAGAAAAGTTCTTTAATATCGAAAAATGTCAGAGCTAGAGGTTATAACGCAGCTGAATACAAAAAAGCATTAAATCCTTTTTCTCTTAGCATTTATTTTAAAGCATTTCCTTTGTAACAGTTACCATGTTATACGCAGATAAAGAAAAACACATCAGAAATATTGATCACAGAAAGAAATTAAGCATAAGTTTAATGATCCATGATAATTTGTTTGTTTCATTCCGGCATAATGCATTTTCTTTTTGTTATCATTATTGTTCCGTTCAAAACATCTAGAAATGCGGAGGCATTGTACTGTTTTTAACAGTATTGTGCATCTGCATGCTTTTGCATAATACTGTCTTTTTTATAATTGTTGTTCTTGATAACTCTTTATGATATTAATAGTTTATAAATAAATTTAATGCTGCATGAATAAAAATAGTGCACAAAATGATTGATTGTTGATTTAAACGGATAAGTTTTAATGGATGTTTTGCAGATAGATAACGATGGTCTAGTTAGCGAAGTTTTCGGTAGTTCTTTATTTTAAAACTCCCTTTAATTTTCTACTCTTGATGTTAATAGTAATAAGAAATAGCTACTTCTGTCTGAATGAAAGTTAATTAATGAGCTTACTTAATGTAACTGATTGTTTGCTGACTTTAATGGATATGACCTAAATTAATGTGGCGTAGAGATAAGGCAATTTGAATTAATTGTTTTAGTTAACAGGGTTTTTGATTTTTCAAACTGAAATTTCACTCAAGTTCATTTTATGTGATAATTCTTCATAAATTAAAATGAATATTCTCAGAATAAATAATAATATATTATACGTTTTGCTCTTTTTTTAAAGGCAGTCATAATGAGGTTTGCTCAAAATATTTAAATCTAAATTAAAATTTAGTTTCATGTTTCATCAAAGTTTTTATAAAACAAGCTATATTTATCATTAACAAGCTATATTTATCTCTAATGACATAGGGTAAAATAACAATATAAATTAGTTTTCAATCAAATAATTTTCGTCATATTAATTTTCATTTAGATAAAATGATTTTTTAAAAAATTATTTTGGAAAAATAATTTAGAAAAATAATTTGGAAAAATATTTTGGAAAAATCATTTAGATAAAATGATTTTTTAAAAACTTTTATTTAAAAACAGTGCTTTACATTTCGTTTTATTACATACACATGTTTTGCATTCATTGCTATTTTTCTGGGAATAATTTATGAACTAGGAAGGAACATACAAAAGTGAGAACGATTAAGAAAGACAAAATAAGAAGAACAGAATCGTTCTGAAAAGTAACAGAATATCATTCCTGAAAATAAATGTTTCATAATGTAGAGCATACCGCCCTTTGTAGAAAATAAAATGTTTTAGAGGTTAGCAGAATTCTCTGGTGCAGCTGGATAAGGTTTAAAAATATGGCTAAAACTTGGTGTAAGCGAAACGTGCGGAGTAAAAAACTTAACAGAATCATTTGTATACTTCAGTTTCATACAATGAAGCAAATTGAAAAAGTTAATATTCATTTTAAAGTAACTTTAAAATATATGTTGCTAAAAACAAGCAATTTATCCTTCCAACCAGTGGCTTTTAATTAACAATACCTTTAAAATAATTTGTCAAGCCAAAATGCGTAATAAAAGTTCTTGGCACCAACACTTGTTTGCTCAGCTTAACTAATTTACTGCTAGGAAAACAGGACGAATACCCCATATTTATCTTTGCTCTTTCATTACTTAATATTTGTTTCTTTCAATCCTTAAAGTTCATTGCTGTGTGTGTAAAAGTGAGCGAGCTGGTTATGTATGATTAGACGATTATTTAAGCATGTTAATATAAAGCTGAATATGACATTGTGATGAATGATAAATTCTAATATGGTCCATTACTATGGATCGACCGATACCAGATTTTAACCGATACCCGATACATTTTGTACAAG
>JAWZYV010015613.1:0-58454 GCA_038373885.1 Cheiracanthium punctorium | reverse complement strand
AATATATTTCATGAATATTACAATTTTCCACCTGCCGCCGACGAACTGCTTTTGAGCTTAATCCTGCTTGCCACCTTGGCTTGTGTTCGAAAATATAGAAAAGTGCTCGAAGATAATCCTTTTCATTAATCCTTTTTGTATAAAAGCATTCATTACACAAGCAATTAATCATTTTGAAATTTTAATATGCCTAAACTGAATCGTGTTTTGAAAATATCTAAATGTTTGAACTAAAAGTAGACCAATTATATGATAAACCATTTCTAAGTCACTTCTTGTGCTATGCTTCTTATACATTTCAGTTGCCAGAAGTAAACATAGTATGACTAAAATTTCAAATAAATCTTTCAGATATTCTAGCAAATATGAAATTTTTATTGAAATTGACTATATTTTAACATTTAAATTGCGATTTTATAGAAGCGCTTTATGTGACAGCAGATTGCTAGTATCTGTCAATAGACCAGGAGGATTGAAAGTTCGTACAACTCTCGTGATTAAGGGTGCCAGCAGCACTTTCTCATTATATTTAATATATCCTTCCAATATCTCATTATCCGTCTTTCCCTCATTATTAAAACATTAACTGCAAATGGTGCGCACTCGTGCTTTTTGATGATTGATGATCTTACGTAAGAATTAACTATAAACTCGAAATTTATACAAATAATGAAAGAAATGAAAAAAACTGTTATGTTGGTGTCAGTCAAGGATAATTTATTGAACATTTTATAGTTAGACGTTTATAAACCATATGATAAGAAATTGTTTTTCATTACATGACTTTATCTAAACTTGTTTTTGTTTGTTGTAAAGATTCCTGAAAGACGTTGATAAATTTTTTAAGAAAAATATTTTTATGTATTCGTTTAATCAGAAGAATAAAATGCAAAAATAGATGTGTATGTGAACATTTAAAAAATATTAAAAAAGAGGATTGACTAGTTTTCTATCATTTGCGTTCGACATTTCTTTCTTCTTATTTCTAATACTAATTTAAAAATTTTTACAGAAAGCTATAAAACACATTTTGCTAATTTGCTGAAACCAAAATCTATCCTTGTTTGCGCTGCTGAATTAAAATATCCAAAGTGTTCTTTAAATGAGCATTAGAGACTGAAGATGATGTATCCTATTACATGGAAACTGGTCAGATAATTCATGTAATGATTAATAATAGTCTAATAAATAATAATATATGAGTGAACTGAAAAACCTACAAAGAACTTATTGGGAGCATTCTTTTTAAAAATTAATATATATATAGTATATATAATATATATATATATATATATATATATATATATATATATATATATATATATATATGTGTGTGTGTGTGTGTATTAATACCATTACTTTTTGATTGATTTTTAGTGACGGTAAATGTTTATTCCGTCAAATTACTGAATACTTAAAACAATGTGTTAAAAAATAAATTAGAATACGTGCTACAAAGACATAATACACAAAACTGGGTACATTTGGAAATCTGTTTAAAAAATTATTTAAGGTAAGATGCTCAAACCTTACTTATAAAAAGCATTCTCTGAGCTATTTGATGATAAAAGAAATAAAGGTATATAATGAAAATTCAGCTTTTGTGAGAACTTAAAATAAGAGATAAGTGGCCGAAACAGAGACAAACATGAAATAACTAAACTAATAATTGTATTGTTATTCTTTTTTTTTTTTTGAGAAGTAATTGTCTGTTGTACTATTTAGTCAGTGTGTGTAATTTGGTCCACCTAAGGCGAATGGTTTAGGCGCCTATAGCAAACACACAAACAGAAATATGCACACACATGTTTTTATGAGATTTAATGGTACAGTATTTTAGCTTGTTCAAACACTTTTTCTCAAAATAAATAAATAATCAAATGCATAAATAAATAAATAAAAGGTATTTGACTAAAAAATTGAATATATTAATCAAAATAAGAATTCATGTTCAACTTATTCTAAAAATCAGGACAACAGCCGTACCTACCCCCTGTGTAATATTTTATCCACCCGAATCAAACTATATCCAATCCACAATTTGGACGTACAGTGAAACCTCTATGGGGCGGCCACTCCTGTATAGCGGTCACCCCTGTATAGCGGCCACCCCTCTAAACGGCCAATTTTTAATGGCACGGATTTTTCGGCTCATAGATCTAATGCTAAAATAACCTCTATCAGCGGTCACCCGACCCTCTCTAAACGGACACCGAGTGGGATCACCCATCTCATTTTTCGGGAAATTCTACTCACTCCATGCTTTAATTTTGAGCTTAAAAACTCAAGGTCAGGTTTATGGTCGAATATAAGACGCAGGAATAACTTGTGAAGTCCATTCCCACGGTTTCTCCCACCTTTCTTAGAGGCAGGGTAGAATTTTTTATATTTTTTTCTATTTTCCCCACAGCCTTAAGATGGGGAATACCTATTGCACCACCCACGGAAACCATTGAACTTAAAATGGTGCATAAGTTCTTTTCAGATGAAAACTGAGGAAGGTTTGTGATCGTGTTTGTGTGAATATAGAAACGCTACGCTAGGGCTATCTGCCAAGGATGGGGGGTGCCTTGGTAGGAGGACTTGTTAAGGGGTTCTAACGCGTATTCATGTTACATCTGGAGAAAACCTACCAACACTCCAGACCAATCGACAGCCGAGCGATGGGACCCGAACCTGAGACCTTCACACTTCGGCCGTCAGTCATTTTCAGTGACATGACCACTGTCCCACGGTGAGGTTGAAACTGAGGAAGGAGCTGGACAATCAGGCGTTGAAGGTGTCTTAGGGCCTTTGTTCGGAATTCCAATCGGTAAAGTTAAGGGAGAATTGCACCTCTTGCTTACTGTTGACTGTAGGCGGATTCCGATACTTTTGGAGCTAAAATGTCATGCAAGCCCATGGAGACAACTGGAGGAGTGTCTATCTTTTCGTGATGCAACGGAGTGAGGACGCATCACACATAAGGTCAAACGCATAATACGCACGCGCATCACGCATGTGACCGAAACACATGCATTCTGTTTTAAATTTCATTTTAAGTAAGGAATATGTGTCAGACTTATTTATATTACACATTATAACAATTATCTTATAATAGTTTAAAAAAAAAAAAACCTTCAGAGCGGCCAAATATTCTCGGTACGGTGGGGTGGCTGCTCAGAGAGGTTTCATTTTACTAACAATTCAGAGCATAATTTTAGCTAGAGTTAACCTATGAGGAAATAAGTTTGAACCTGCGATGTCACTTACGGTAAATGTTGAAAAGCAGTTGTAACATTATTTAGAGTCTATTCAAATACATGATTTCGGTTTTAATTCTTGAAGACAGATACACGCACAACAAATTTATGAGTTGTTAGTGCTTATGTTATTATGTGCACAATATAATAAATATGCACTTGCACAGTATTCTATATTGATCGTTTTTTGCTGGAGTTATTCTCTTTTATTTTGCTTATTCAACCTAATTATTTTCTCGTTTATTTATTCATGTATTCATTTCTTCAGTATTTCTCGATTTAAGTGCGTATTTACTCAGATTATTGTTGAATCGCATTTAGTTTCCACACAAGAAAATTTTACATAATAGTTTTTTTATGATTTAGTAGAACAGTCTCTAATTTTAAAGCTCTGACCATGAATTACAGAATGGAAAGCAAAAGCACCCTCCATAATTGCTATATTTTTCAGTTTATTCAAAATATCCGTTTTTAACAATATGTACGCACCTATCACCACCGATAACTTTATGCACACAAATATTTAAAATATTGAATAAAATAACTGAATAAAAAACATGTATAATTTAAGGAATAAAGGTTTTAAAAGGGGTACGGTCAAAAATATTTTAAAACTCCATTAAAGAAATCCGTTTATAATATAGAACTTTAATCATAATGGATATTTTAAAAAGTTACATAAAACTGTAAGTATCGGGTAATCATTTAAGTTCTTATATTTTTAGGTGTACAGAGGAGTATTTTGGAAGTGTAGGTTTTAAAAGAAGTACAAAACGTCTCTCAAAAGAGTACATTTAGTCACCTTAATACTTACCGTACATCTTCCAATGTCCTTCAATATCTGGTTTATGTTCTTCTAAGAGTAACCAAAGTATAAAGAAATAAATATTGTGTCTTAATTATTCTATTTACGTAAACATCCAAAATCTAGAAAAAAAATACTCGCTATAGAAAAGGGCGGAGTAATTTTCAATGGTTTTTAACCATAGCAGGCCTCGCTTTCTAGTTTACTTTAACATGTTTAAAAGAAAAAAGTGCTTGTATGTACATAATGCTGTCTCCATTCCTGCCATTTAATATTACAACACAAACGAAATCACGAGTTTGAATACACAAAAACGAATTATAAATTATCAATTTCCAACATCAATCAAAATATTTCTAACACTATTAAAATATAAATATGTAAGAAGACAGACAGCAGCAAGCACTGAAAGATATTTTATGATATCTAATAAAATACAGACAGTCGGTGCGACATGAAGAATAAAATAACAGAAAACACTAAACTTTCCCATTCTTTAAAAGAATGAGAAAGAGACGAAAAAAGAATGCACTAATAAAAACATTCTGACTTATAAACGTCCATTTTACTGCCAGCTGACCGAATAAAAATATTCGATATTTTACTTCAGTTCGATAAATCAAAAGTGTGTTTTTTTTCAAAAACTAAATTTAAAAAAATGCAAAAAAATGTTTTGAAACACAACAGTTGGTTTGGTTTTAATATTTTGGCGCGTACTGAAGAACCTAAAGCACGAATTTCAAAGCATACTGGAGATTCTAAGAACTCATTTTTATATCTTTTCCGCACCTACAATTTGACATAAGAGATATACCAACTTTTCATCAAAACAAATTCCAAGGCATTACATTTAATCCAGTTTGTTTATTCATTTAAGCTCTTTATCATTCAAAGCAGTAAGTATAAATATAACGAATGCACAATAATTTATGCATTGAAACTCTGATATTTATTCCATTGCTTGATAAAAAACTGGGTTCCATTTGCAAAGTTTTCTTAGATGTAATATGATTTCCGTGTTCAAGCTATTCGTTTTATATATTTTACCTCTCTTATATAAATCCATTACAGTCGAACACCCCGTAGTTTACATGATATTTTGTTGTAAATGTACGAATTTTCATAAGGCTTTACTTATGAACTTTGCATCATGTAAAAAGCAAATTTTCAATTATTTTCACCAAAGAAATCTCATCCAGAGAAGTAATCGATTATTGAAAGGGAGTTTCGATATTCAATAAATAGTTTTATATATCTCAAGAACTAAAAGAGTTGTGATATAAAATTTTATGAGGGTTTCTCTGCGTTCTATTTTCTATTTATAGTTTTATTAAATTCATTTGTCTCTTATAAACTTTAAATCCAGAGAAATTGTTCATTTTAGGAAATTATTACTTACATTGATGACTAACCTTTTATACGAGACGTAGTCAGAAAGAAAGTACCGTTTGAAAAAAAAATGAGTAAAATTTTTTTTTCAAGCAAATTTTTTAATATGAAAGAGCATTCCTTAAACTATTTTTCTACATAGTTTCCACCAAGTAATATGCTTTCGCGTAAGATAGATCATGTTGTAGCGCGTGTTCACTGTATACATGTAATACCAAAGCTGAACTGTAGTGTGTGAACAGTCTCAACATATTTGGTAGTATGATATTTAAATTTAGTAGTATGGTATCTAAAGTCAGAATATATCAGTAACACATTGGCACACAATTTAGTGATCGGTTAAACGTTGAAGCTTCGGAAAGAATTATCAAAATGTTACGTTGAAAGTAATTAGAAATACGTTAATTTTAGTCTTAATATACAAACAATAATTCTTTTAAACAGATAAACATTCATAATCCTTGACAAGAACCCCAGTTTCTTAAATAATTTCGTGCTTTCTCGAAGTGCACAACTTCGTGGCATAAAAAAGTTTACTATTGCAATTTCTTTTGAAATTTTTTTTCGAAAATCCTTTTTTTATAACAGAACTGCGAGAAGACTAAATTATGGTTATCCTTTTGTGGCCTTGAGTTAAAAGTCTTACATTATGACTTTTACGGACTACCATCTGTAAACAGTCAATTTGCCAGAACTAGTTGGACTTGTCGTAAAATGACATTTTCCCGTACTAAATACTTATAGATATTTGTGCTTTGCCCTAATATTTTTCAAGCACTGAAATCTCCCTTAAGATATGCGTTTATTAGGAAATAACAACCTGCCAAAAGCGTTTCAGAATATATTATATGATAATCGCCAAACTTATCGGCCAAAACATCAAAAGCTGCCTGCTTACAATACTCGTTTCAATTTAGATGATTTAGCCAAATTATATAAGTACGATAATGCAGCTTTCTAATTTTAAACAACTGAAAGTTTACTTGTGGGGGAAATATACTAATTCCGTATGAGAACAGCCTTATATGTATCACTCTTTTTAAAGCCATTTAATGCTCATAAATTGAAGTAGTTTATGCCGAAGAGTTTGTCGTCAAAAGACTGTTTAGGTACTTTATATGAATAGACTTAAAACTGCTTATGAAACTTACTACTGTCATTAGTCTAAGACAATAACTGTAACAAATTTGTTAAGAGTAAAGGAAAAGGATCACTTCGCACAATTCAGCAAAGGATCGCACAATTCAGACCTTCCGAGTGAAACACTGGATAATGAGGAGTACCACAGTAATGAATACTAGTGTATGTAAAATTTTAGAGTATGCAATTTTCTCGAGCGGAATATATATTATTACGTTACTAGCAAGATATGGTTTGGGAGTCGAGTTGTTGCAATACTGCATTATTTCCGGGAAAATAGTTAAAGTTAGATAAACCAGCTTATTTATGATTGTTTATGATTGAAATACTTTACGGATCAATATTAATAATCTGGAGGCAAGGGATCTTCAGTAATATTACACAGCTGTTAAACAGCGTGATTATGTAAATCTTATTTTAGAAGAGCGCAGCAAAGCATTGTCAAATCCAAACCCCAGTTTATCTTTAAACGCAATGAAACTGTAAAGTGATTATGCAAACAGATAGAGGAATAGCCTCTTGCTGAGAATCACGGGCTGTAAATGATACTGGCAATTAACAACGGACGCAAATAAATTTCTGCATAATCAATTTCACGGCTTATTTGAGGAAACTGAATTAAATGGTTAGTTAGATTTCACCTTTGGCTGGATCAATATTAATTTCATCTTGAAATGAAAAGTTCCGTACGATGCAAAGGAAGTTAATGTATTATTTGATATTGAAGAAATTTGTTCCTGTTCTGTTATTTTTTTACAGTTTGAAAAGTATATCTATAAATTTTGTAATTAAATTTAAATTTTTATTAAAGTACACCTTATTCATCTTTTAAAAATATAGCTTTTGATAATAAATGATTCATGTTGTGAATAATAAAAATATCAGACATTTCTTTCAAACCGCGTGTTTTTCGAAAGACTAATTAGTTATTCACAAAATTGGCATAGGAAATTTAACTTACACTTTTAAACATCACATGATCGGCGGCAAGCGTGTTTAAAATTCATGTAATTAAGGGTTAAAGTCCC
The DNA here is from genome assembly GCA_038373885.1 of Cheiracanthium punctorium. Lineage (NCBI taxonomy): Eukaryota > Metazoa > Arthropoda > Arachnida > Araneae > Cheiracanthiidae > Cheiracanthium > Cheiracanthium punctorium. Next base: position 50,850 of record JAWZYV010015613.1, on the reverse strand, counting down.
GGGGCACTCCTAGAAGAACATTCCATCAGTTAGGCAGTCCTAAAAAAACCCACACGTACGCAAATCTAAGGAATTTATATTATCTAAAGATAAAATGTTCGTAGCAAAAAGAGAGGGGGAGGTGACCTAAAATGATCCTAGTGGGTAAAACGATTCACATACGTTATCTTTCATACAGGTAGCACTGTCTCCCGGGTAACACATAAACTAGTTGTGCCAAGTGAAGAAGAAGCAACGGCGGTATTAAAGTGATCACAGTATTAAGCGTCTAAATAGAATTCTTTGAAAATTATAATTATTTTATTTTATAACATAAGATAATTTTCTTTATAAAATTTGTATAATTTTATGTTTTGTAACATTTGTCATGAGGTAAGCACTAACTACCCTAAACAGTTTTTCATGTACAGAAATATGGCTTTGTTTACTGAATGGAGTATATTTTTTAGATTATTATTTAGGTTAGATCCAGTGTCACAAATGACTAGGCTGGTGAATGATGCATGCGGCGGGTTACCTGAGAATGGTGATCATGTGTATTTTTGCGATATGTGCTCACATATTCCGAATTTTCGAAGTGGCGGAAAAAGACATTATTTCATTTATTTCTGCTTCTATTGTAAGCCCTTATTTTTGAATTATAATTTTCAAATATCGTATTTTATTCTTTGTGACACATTTTTTATTTTAAAATTTTCACAAAACAAATTATGTGTGATATCTGATAGGAAAACTTATTTTATTTTATTATGTATAGCCAGAATTATTTTTACATCCTTTTATTTTTACGAGAAAAACAATTTACAATTATTTTTAAACTAAGGACCATTTCGCCATTCGGTTGATGGTAAAATGATCTTTTGGACACTTTTCAAAATTCTATTTTTATAATTACTCAATGTGAATTGAAAATATTATTGAAATATGCTTATAATGCAAAATATAGTATAATACATACATAAGATAATTGTTGCCAAAAGATTTATTTTAATATTTATGTTATTTATGCAATTTTTCCTCTTAATGGGATCATTTTAGGCCACCTTCCCCTACAAAACAAACCCATAGTTATTCTTATGAGGAATATTTATTGTTGGATCAGTTAGAACTATTGAAGTAAATTAGAATTTACTCGTTTTGAGTGTCTTTAATACTAAACTGAACCTCGTGCGCAAGGGGCTAATTTTAAATCTTTGCCAGACAATATTAGGCGTATCGGAAAAAAATGGCATTCTTTATTTTTAATTCAAGCAAATAAAATTTCAGCAAGTTTTTAATTACAAGCATGCTCTGCCTAAACATGGAATTCATATTCGGTAAACTTTATAGCAATAATTTTTTAGATATTTTTTTTCTTTTAAGAAAAATAATTGGAAAGGGAAAGAAGAGCCGTGGCGACCTTCCTTGGAATTCGGATTTAAAAAAAATTGATGATTTAGTTATTTTTGAGTAATGCATTTTACACCAAGAACTTTATGCACATCTTTTTCTTTTCCTTCAGAAAGAGAGAGATATGCGGAAAAAAAAACACCGTTGGACCTCTACCAATCATAGTTTACAAATTTCGGAAAATACTTTCTAAACTAGCGTTTACGTTAAAAAACTCATATACATGCCAAATTTCGTATTATTAGCTTTAGTAATTTTGGCTAGGCGAAATACTAACATACGAAATAAAGGCATTGCTTCCTAGTCACTTTAAAGTGAGTGAAACGTAAGTTTCACTCACTTAAAACTCATATATAAGTGAGTGAAACTTACAATGTGGTAGAGGTACTGTTTCTCACACGTTAACTGCAAGCAATTTTTTCAGTGTACCGTTATCGTTTCATAAATATATTTTTAAACTTTAAAGGCTATTTGAGAAAGGATACATATATACAGGGTTGTCCAAATTAAACTTCCTCAACTGAGAGGCCTGTACAGGATGTTTTATGGGTCATAATGTGATGATATTTTGAAAACAGACACTTCAGATCACGCACGCGTGATTTATTAAAAAAATTATTAGTACAAGAAGTTGCCGACAGGTGGCGCTCTAACACTAGTCAGGCGCTTCACAGGCAGTTGTTTCCAGCTCGCTGATGCACAATGACGACTTTGAAAGACAAAGCTCTGTTAGTGAAACTTTTCTACCAGAATGACAAGAACTCCTGTGCTGCGATAAGAGCATTCCGTCGGCTGAAGAACTTATGCCGAGGACCTATGACACCACACGCTTTACGAGACATGATGAAGTTCGAAAGAACCAGACAGCTGGGAATTTTACCAGGTAGAGGACATGTTCTGTATTCTGCACGCGTACAAGACATTGCTTCGGCGGTCGTGGACGCCACTAGCCAATCGCCACATGGTGTTGTCAGTGTGCCAACTGTTTCTCGTGCTGTTGATATGCCCTATTCGACCACGGCACACATACTGAACATATGTAGAACATCTTGTTGATCTGCAGCGCCACCTATCGGCAACTTCTTGTACTAATATTTTTTAAAAAAATTAATCACAAGCACGTGATCGGAAGTGTCTTTTTTCAAAATTTCATCACATTATGACCCATACAACATCCTGCACAGGCCTCTGAGTTGGGGAAGTTTAATTTGGACAACCCTGTATTTATATTCAAAATCTGTAGTTGAAAATTATCAGGAGTTCATAATTTAATTTTGTAAATGCAATAAAAGTTAGTGGAGAGTAATTAATACTTTTATTAGATAGTGAAAAAGCAATTGTAATTTGTCCTTCGAAAAGTTATGATTTTCGGAACTCTAATATAAATGCGCTATTCTCCCAAATGTATTTCAGCAGTACAATGGCACATCATTTTTCGCACAAATTAAACAAAAATGCGTTTCGGTTGTGTGTGCGAAACTTCAAATAACACTTGAAATCACGTACTGTGATCAAACGTCTCAATCTATTTCGGAGAATGTTAAAGTGTATCTTATGGCAGCAGGTTCTTAATACTTGAAGTAGAGAGGTGTCAGTTTCATCAACATATTTAGACAGACTTCACGTATGGTAGAAGTGGAACGCGTGCCCTCGTTTCAATCTCCTCGAAGCGCCATTGAAACATTTAACAGTTAATCTCGGAAAATCTTTTAATTAATTAAATGTGCGTTTATTCTATTTTCTCGAAACGACAAAATTACACGAGTTAGATCAGTGCCTTTGCTTATTTGAATTTTTAATTTATTCGTTATGGTTTCATGATTGAGTAATAAAATGGTTCGATTTTATTGAATGATAAGGGTTGCAATAGAAACATTCTGATAGAAGATCATCAGATAAAGGAATAATTTATGTGCACTTTAATTTATTCGTCACGGTTTCATAATGGAGTAATAAAATGGCTTTATTTTATTAAATGATAAGGCTTTCAATAGATATATACTGATAGAAGATCATGCGATAAAGGAACAGTTTACATGATGCACTATTAAAGTTACAGATTTTAATTTTTTATTTTAATCAAATGTAGCAAGTAGAGTATTAAAATAAGCCTTATACCGATTAATTATGCTTCATGCTAAAAAACAATAAAACATCTATATGAGACTACGAAAAAGTTACATATAAGCATAATAACAGGGAATATAAGTCTGCTGCAGAGTTTTTTTTTCCATACAAGCTGCTGCGCTATACTTCAAATCTAAGCCTTTCCAACGATATGTTCGCTGACTGCTGAGCATCAATACAAATTATTTACCCACGCTTAGCCAATTATTGCTGTCAGAATCTGCTCTTGCTTAACTCCCTAAACACAGCTCATCTTTCATATGAGATACAATTTCTCTGTTACTTCCCCCAATCCCATATCACATGCGAGTTCACAGATGAACAATATATCTATATATCTATATATATATATATATATATAAAACACCATATGTGGAAATTTTCGGAAATTAAACGATTTTGATAACATTTATTCACGAGCTCATTTTCTGGTAGGTGTCATTTAGATAAAAATTGTTCCAAATTATTTTCAAAATTAATAAAGTGTGCAAAACACATGAACATTGAGAATTAGCTCCGTATTGAGAGTTAATGCTATTCCAGTAGTAGATCAACTACTGTATAAGTTTTTATACCGCTTAACATTAATACACTGCAGATTCAAGTGCTATATAAATTTTTGCACTGTTTAGTATTTATATTTTGATGTTCTTTTTAAAAACTTTTATAGGGAAGTACAGGCATTATTACATAAAATTACAATAATAAAAATACCTTGGAGCAATACAATATCATCTCGGAATATTTTGCCTATGAAAGAGCGTTCGCAGTCTTTAAACATCTAAGCAATCTTATGATTGATTTAGAAATATTTCCAATGTAGTTCCATTAATAATAATACTAGATAAAAACTCGTAAATAAAGTAAATGAGAAGTATAAAAAACTGATTTAGACCACGGACCTTCCTTTTTGAATGAATTAGTTACTTTTCATAATTACTTCCTTTACATGTCACAATCCATTCCTAATGAACAAACGACATATGAAATTATTCTTTCTATTCATTCATTCATATTCTTGGCGGGCACATGCCACTCGGAATCTTTTTTTTTATTTGTATGGTCAATATCCAATCAAGTCTTTGAAACTTCTCTATTACAAAACTAGTGTCACTGAAATAAAAAGTCCACACAGACGACATCCTTGAAATAGTTGAATCCTGGATATTCTTAAATATATTTTTAACCTTCATTAAATCGAAACTATAACTTAACAACTAATTTTGTATCAAACATTCAGGCAAAGGGGGTAACTCTAAACACCCCCAAAAACAAAAAAAAGTAGACTCAATTGCTGCCAAAAAACTTGCATTTCTTTAAGAGAGAAGTAAGTATTCACAACTACCCTTCTAAAGGTCGTATTTACTACAAATGTTGTAATTTTTTTATTTTGTTGGGGGTAATTATGACTACGCCTATTAAATTATAAAGCCAATGGGAACAAAATTTTAACTAGATATTCTTAAAAGTTACCCCTTATTTTCTCAAAACAATATTTTTTCTGTAATGAAAATAGTTAAAAATTCACCAAATTCAAAAATGTACAAAGTAATCCTAAACCCCATGCCTGACCTTATTGACTATATCATGCATAAACAATGAATCATAACATGGCGTAATACACTAGATTTCCTTTTGCTAATACTTCAGATAGATCCCAATATTTATAAATATTGACATTTTAAAGAAAATATCTCTTACATTTACAGTATTAAAGAATAAAAAAATCGTGTCAACAGTATATCGGTGGAAAACGACATTGTGATTTTACTACTATATTTTATTAATTTATGAGAAATTACATTTGAAACTTACCTTGCAATCATTATAAAACAGTGGTTCCCAACTTTTTAACATTATGCCCCCCCCCCAACAAAGGATAACTTACGATGGTGTCTACTCCTCACATTACTTAGCATGCATGCTAAATTTTATTCAACAATGAATGTTGAGTTGAAATTTTTACAAAATAACGATATCGGAAAAGTTTGAATAAATATTTTAAACGAAAATAGATATCTTTTAAACCAAAAATAAAAAGAATTAACATGAATTTTTTAAACATGTATTATCACTTGCACATTGCCTGTTTTTTTTTTTTATTTTTTATTATTTTTTTTAGCTTCACCGGTAACTGCTGTTATTAAAGAAAAAAAAGTATTGTCGTGTCATAAACATGAAGACATTAAAAAAATAGCTATTTCTCTGTTCTTTTAGATATAGACAGAAATTCCCTGAGTCTTTTGTTCTTTGCGTTACAAAAGATACATTCTCACGTTACAAAAGCTACAAAAGCTACACGTTACAAAAGTTACATTCTTTTTACATTTGTTTAGTTAGAAAATTTCTGTACCATCGGAAAAATTACTCATAGATTCCTAAAGTAAAATCATAAAACTAAATAAGTTAATTAAATTTCTAAGTAAGAACCGTATCGGATAATTGAATTTTGCTGTAACAAAATCTTCTCATATGAAAGCGTACATTGTACTTACTCAGATTCATATCCCCCATTCATATTTATAAATGGGGCATGGAAATACGTATTTCTACATTAGAACTAATAGTTTGGACCATTAAAGCAATTGTAATTAAATTTGAAGTAAGAATTAAATTTTTAATAATTGAAGAGGTTTCACAATCGTCTTTCTTCCTTATGTCGACGAGTTAATTTAAAAGTCAAATCTGGAAAATAAAAGGATTCAATAACAGTTAGTTATTCAAATGAATGGGAGAAAAAAAATGAAATATGTGCAAAAAAATTTTCTTTTTCAATTGGTATGAAAGTGAGCTGCTAGAAATAATATTTAAATATATTTGAATTTCTACCTAGTTGTATATTTTTTATGAAGTCGAATTTTATGAAGGTCATTAATGTTAATGAAAACCTGATTAGATACTTAATTAGAATTTCTTTGTAGTTTTTTTTTAAGTTTGTACTAATGTTTACATAATTTTATATCTAGGGCATAATAGCGCAATTGTAGTATAATTAACTAAGCCCATAAAGAGAGATTGTACGGTCATGCTACAAACTTAGAGGGGTGCTACAGCTTAGCAAAACATACTTTCATGTATAAGAATGCATGTTTCGAATGACGCGTTAAGGCACGAATACACGCGCAAGAAAAAAATATTTATAGCATCGCATCAAAATGCTTCGTTGTAGAATTTTCAAAATTAGGGTAATCAAGAGTAATGCAAAATAGTCCGATTTGATTTTATGATAATGATGGGGTAGAGAGCAGTAGTGGGATTGGTTATGGGGCATTCTAAAAAAGTTTTACAAATCATCTACCTTGCGTTCAATGGCATTCAGTTTTGTTTTGTTATTGCAGCCTTCACATAAAGCTTTTGAAAAATATACACTTAACATACTCGGTATTCTTTACCATAAAAGTCATTAAAATAGGGTCCGAAATTATATACATAATATTTAGTACTTTCTCAAAATCCCTTGTACTTAATAGAAATTGAACTGCGTTTTAAGCACATCAATTATTCAAACTAATACCGAAGAAAAAAGAACGTTGAATTTAATATTTTTACTGGCATTTTGGTTGTACGGAGATCCTGAACACATTTAAAGAGAAATACTTGGAAATATGTCGCGCATTACTGAAACATTTCTGGAAAAGAGAAATTACTAGGTGAACGAGTTTCAGAAAAGCAAGAAAGCGAAGGAGCGATTATAGATACCCACTACACACAGTTTTCCGAAAAATTGCACAAATGTATCTAAACAGAAACGTTAAGGTCGCATAAATGCTTGCTAAAACTTTTGCTATAAGGGGAATTATTTATGGAATGAGGAACAGAGAGCTTGGCTACACTTTTTAAATTGCTGCAACGGAAAATTTTTAGTTGACGCTCCTTCTGTAGAAAAAATTATATCTGACATTATCAATCTACTGCTCAGTTGCACTTTAAAATTGCTAAAACGAAAGATTTCTTTAATATTGAATTAATTATGCTCATGAGTGTTCTGTATTTAAGAAACACTACAATGATGTCGTTTCAACTTTTATTTAAAGCATGGAGTTTTCAAAAATTATAAGAAACTCAACTTTTGATAAAGGATATAACCGTACACATATCAAAGTTGAAACACTTATTAAAATTGCTATATGAAATTTCCAGTATCCTGAGAAAACCTTATATGAATTTATGTATTATTTACGTTGCTGGCATAAGTAGTGTGCATGTAATCAGCCAAATCTACAAACTTTAAAGCAAAAAGAGAAACTGGGGAAGGGTTCCCCATTTCTATCGGCAGTGAGCCAAGTGTTCGCGAAGCCTTGCTAAAAGGCAAATTTCAAAGTCCAAGGACAAGTACTAATACAAATAAGTGTATTTAAAACCGTTTAATCACCGTTCAGTAAGTGCCAAATTGCAGAAATCATAATTTTATTAAAATCGAATTTGTAGTATTTTCTGAAGTTCAACAACTTCTGACTAAACACAAATGGCTAAAATTAGTTACATCTGGGAACCAGCTAGGAATTTTGACACAATGGAGAAAACCGCAGCTGTTCAATAGTCCTTCTCCGGTTTAATTAACTTTAATTTAAACTGTAACTATTAGAGTGAGAAAATATATTTAATCGAGATATTATAAGTGGACGTATTTATTATATGCATTAAAAAATCTTCATATGTGAATCCGTTCTACATTTTATATACTTAATAAAGAGCTAAGAGATGTGAAATATTTTAAATTTCATTTGATACAATTTATAATTAAGTAGAGATCAGTTACATACAGTTGTCCCATATATAAATTTTTAATTAAAAAAATTACAAAGTTACTTAACACTTTATCAGACGCAATTCCTTAACACTTTTTCAGACGTCTGAACACACAATTTTCAGACGCTTTCCGTCAACTAATTACTTGCTTGCTTTATTTCAAAAGCATCTGCAAATAAACAGCAGCAAACATTTTATAACACTTCCGTTACTAAGAGAGTGATATTCAACTTGGTATTTAAAGATTAACTAATGATAGTTTGCCTTGCGTTTACCGATTAAAATACTATAAACTAGCAAGACTATTCTTTTCAAAGAACTTATTTTCCTAAATAATTTAAAATACATTTTATTTTAATGTGAACACTTTAGAATGGAATAATTCTTTTTAATAAAATGAGTTCCCTTGTAAAATTATTCCATTCAAACTTTATTCGTATATAGCAAAGCGTTCGCTGCGCCGGCCCTCTCCGAAAGCAAACGAAAAACCAATAAGACAAATCTTAAAGTAAACGGTGGCAACAGCGCGAGCGAGTAGTGCTATCTATTCTGTACAGAACTTTACTGTTGCTAATGCCGCCAATACGTTTTCCTCAAAAAGTATTCGTCATATCCAAATAGTGCAAGAGACTCTTCATGATTTTTTATGCGCTTTGAATGAGATCTGAACGAAGTTTGTACGATGAAAACTCGCGAAGTTTCAAAGTGATTTTTCTCGAAATATTAAAATTGGATTTTGAGAGTAGACTCCTAATGTAAAAAGCGGCCCAACCAATTTTCGCGAAGTTTTTTGGGTGTCATTCAGGAAAATCTACCACTTTTTAAAAATTAAAATTGTAAATTTAAAAACATTATTTCCTCAAAATTTTGTCAAAATGAAAAATGACCTGAAATGGATCATCTTTGGGTTAAAAATAGAAGCATACCAAATTTCAAATGGATCAAACTAATACATATTTCTGTGCAAGTGTCCAAACTTTGTGTATTCAATCTAAAAACTGGATTTTCAGAGTAGCGCGCTAATACTAATAATAATAATAATAAAAACATGAAAAATTAAAGACTATAAAGAACTTTAGAACAACTAGACAGAAGAGCAGAAATATCTATGTGCGGGTGACTGGGAAAGAAAAACTAAGTCTTTAGTAGGGGAGATGATCAACTCTGAATTCGATGCTGGATATGTACTGTCTGCTCATGAAGATTACGAGGTTGTCAAAGAGTTCTTAAGATATTGCGTTCTATTCCTCTTGTAACGCCAATCACATCTGTGGAATCGTTGCTGGGGGCTTGGGACAATCTGCCAAGTATCTCCCGAGAGTGTCCTCACAAATGTCTGATTGAATTTATGTCGGGGGCGGCTTTCTCCAAATGCAAAGTGAATATGCGCTAGAACCCTTTAAAAAGTCCCATGCCTGAGGCATTCCCCACCCCCGTTTATGCATATAGCCTTTGCGTAGCTTTGCTTTAACCACAAAATCAAATCGGATCTGTCCAGTTTTTGTGTTTCCGGCATTATAGAAAACGCATTCTCTAGTTGCGCAGGTGTTAATGGCACGCACCATAGTGATCGTCGTACATGTTGACCATCTATGTGCTGCCATCTGGCAACGGTAAAGCGAAGATATCGATCATTCAGTGGTCCGCTGCATGCGTCTTGAGAATTCTGTCACTGCTGTCTTACGCCCGTTGAACAAAATATCGGTCGTCGACGCCAATTGTTGGACACATGTTCCTGTCGTCTTAAATGCTTTCGAAGTTCGTGATATTCTGTGAGCGTTTTCGAACTCCTAGGCTACACTCGAAACACATTCCTCCAACATCCCAATAATTCTACTTCGGGTAAAATCATCCAGACGTCATCTTGGCAGTTGGGCGTATCACATTTACTTGAATTTGACAATTACTCGACTTGAGTAATTCAATTTAAATTTTTGACATAAATGCTGAGGAGAACCGTCAGCATACTTTATGAGCTTTAGAACACTCTACAGGTACCACCTGCTGCATATAAGCACAGGGTCTACTGTGTTTGACTTTCTTCGATCTCTTCTGATTGGTTTTTCGATCCGATCTGCTAGCTCATTCTGCTGCTATTCTAATTTTTACTCACCTGTGTGTTATGCTACATTAAAAAAAGAGTTCAATATTATTATTAGCGTTAAATAAATAAAATGAAACCTTATTTTTTTTAAAGAAATTTTCAACTTGAGAGTGGATGACTAATCGAAATAACATGCGTATGCTTGCAAAGATAATTTTTAAAAACTGAAATTATTTAAACAAAGTTGTTTTATAATCAAATGAATTTCCACTCCTTATAGTTTCGATGTGATCTAAAAATAAAACTTTCAATAAAAGGAAATGCATTTTATTTGGATTTTGAATTCAAAATGTAACAGTATATGGAAGCAGTGATTAAAATATGAATACCGCTTTTCAGTTTTCTGAGCAGTTTCCGTAAATTAGGCAACAAATGAAATATTTTCAGAGACCGGCTAAATATTATTCACACTTGATGAAATCTGCATAGGGTGCAGAGACAATAGCATGTTTCAAGGGGAAATGTTGAGCAGATGGTTACGCCGTTGTTTACGTGTTAAGCCATGAATCGCTAATTAGTGAATTAGGGCAAGCGAAATGGTTTTAAACCATAAATTTTGAATCAACAAATAAAACGTGAGAAACGATTTTAAACACGAGAAAAAAATCGGACTTTTGGAGTATGTTGAGTCACAGGCATATAGCCAGAATAAAGAACGGTCACTATCTTACAGTTATTGCAAGAAGAGAAAATACCTTCCATTATGTGGTGATTTGTAACGTGCATGTTAATTTGAGATGTGAGAAAGAAAGGAAGGAAGCGATTTCTTTAGTTCTAGTTGTAGCAAAAGATAAGTGTTTGGATTTATTTTTTCAAGGATTTCTATGTTTATATGCTAATTTTTAAAATTAAAAAGAACATTTACAAAATTATATGTGACCTAACATTAAAATTTCCAATACGAACAATTATTTTACCTTTTTTCGTTCGATACAGCTTATGCAGCAATAATTTAGACATATTCTACGTAGTAATGAAAATAAGAAAAATAGACATAAATGTAGACGCGCCTTTTTAGTTTACAATTTCCATAAAATAAATTATGTGTGCTATTTTGTTGTAAAACTTTTTTATTTCATTATGTATGGTTATAATTATTTTTATATCTTTTTGTCAATAAAAAATAATTTAAATTATTTTCAAACGAAGATCCATTTTGCCCTTTCGTGAGGGTAGAATGATCCTTTGGACAAATTTTCGAAAATTGTACTTTTCAGTACTCAGTATGGGCTTAAAATATTATTAAAATACATTTACAATGCAAAATGTAGTGCAAAACATACTAGCAAAGGGCCAAAGTTTTATTTAAAATTTATGTTATTTTAGACAAGCTTTTTAAGAGGATCATTTTACGTCACCTTCCCAATTTTCTATCTCTTGTGGATGACTCCTAGCGAGTAGACACAAGCTTTGCGTGTATGTGTGTGAAGCTATTTTTAGTTTCCGTTTATTAAGCTGCAGGGAGACTAGCATATAAAGAAGATAAATTTTAAAAATATTTGCGAAACGTTTTCTGTATACCGTATGCAAAACACATAATTTTGTAACTTTTTGATTGCCTACTTGGTCAGTATGCTACTTAAGAGGCAAAATTGTTTGAAAAAAAATATTTTCATTAAAATGAATTACAAGTTAAAGAGGAAACGGCGAGAAAAAGGTAACGAAAGGTAAGTGACAAAAAGTAAATTGTTTGTGTGTTTCTTAAGACTTAGAAAGGAAATCTGAAATTCTAAGCTCGGTAAGTATTGCTAAGTTAACGCATTTCTCACACACGAAAGTTTTTAATATAGAAATTTTTCAAGCGTCTCTTCCTGCCGGTTTTCATGATTAGGGATTTACTAAGGCTCTCGTAGACAGTGTTTTGACGTTGCATGTTTATGAAATTTAAGATTTAACTGTTAAAGAAAAATAACTATTCTCAAATATATATCAGAAAAAATAGAATTAAATTTATTATAATTAGTAAACAGTATCTTTTTTAAAATTCAGTAGTTGTACAGTAACACCCTTTAAGAAGTGTTACAATTATAGTTCTTTGAAAAGTTAGAAAAGCTATTTTGTTGCAGCAGTTATATATATATATATTAGCTGATAATATCATTCTTTCAGAAAAATATCAGTGACACTACTTCTGGGTTTCAACAATCGGCAAGTATTTCTATTTATCGTCTGACTGTATTTTAAGGACATTTCAGTTTTGACCAAGGAAACATAAAGGTAAGTTATTGCAATTTATGTTGCCAAGGAATATTTTAAAATAACTTTTGAAGGTTTTTTTTGTAAAAAGAAGTAAGTGTTATTTGAGATTCACAGTTTTGTTTAATCATGATCTTTAAAACGATATTTTAACGACTAATCCTTTCTTTATGAGCCAGTATTTTAAAATCACTAGAAGTATTTAAAATCACCGAAGATCACTAGAAAACGGATATAGCCATACAATGGTATAATGAAGAGATCGTTTAGACTTTGCATGGACTTATATATCTGCCCTCGAATATATCTGACCTCGAATGTTAAAAATTATCAGATATTTTCAGATACTTAATTACTCCTTTTATTTAGTGAATAAAGGAAAAAAGCAAGTCGAATAGAATGTTAATCCTCATCCAATTCTAATATCTCGAATGAGGTTCTCTTTACCTAATATGCATACACTTTTTTGTGTGTAGAATATTAAGAAGAATATTTTTGTAATGACTGTTTTCTTGCAGAAGTGAATGGTTTTCTTTTAAATTGAAGAAACTGAAAAAATAATTTTTTTTTCACAGGGGGGAAAAACGAGGAAGAGCTTCCAGAGAGAGGGGGACTACTATTTTTTACTACTACGCACCACCCAAAAAATGTTTCCGTCAGGTTTCAAAACTTTAGGAGTTATTTCCCCCATTTTCTGTTTTCACTAGTTTATTTGAACTACTAGGCTTGTGGGTGTGTTCAATCTTGCGGCATAAGTCCCTGTGACATCGAAAAAATTTGAATTTAACTGTCTTATGCCTCGCTTGGTATCGGAGATCTAGTAGTGTGAGACTGCGGCCCATGAGCAGCGACTGTCTGCAATGAAACACTCACGATGGTTCTACAGTCCTATACCACCTATGTATTCTACAGTCCTATACTGCCTATAATATTCTACAGGCGGCATCCGGCTAAGTGATACGAGTGTGATTCAAAGAGAAAGGTAACAAGCCCTTTAACCCAAAATTTTATTTACGAAATTCAAGAGAAACATCTACATTTCAAAAGGTCTGTTTTCTATGTCCCCAAACTAGAAAAATAGATCGTAGAATTAAGCGTGCAGGTGCTACACACAACTAGTATAAATGAAATGGTCAAGAATTTGTAGTCCCTAGTTTCTGGCTAATTACAATAGAATGACTAGTTTGCGTAGCGAGATATTATTATTTGATTTTTGAAGCACTAGAATTACCGCTTGTGAGTCTACCAGCTTGCGTACGCAGCGATTTACAGATATTTTCATCTGGGTACAAGCACCAAATTAAAGAGGATATATCTAAAAATTGGATTAGTGGGTTCAGAAGTATCTCGTTGTATGGTATAGGATTTATGGGGAACACATAGGCATAAATTCTAGTTCCACCAATTATTTTATCGATGTCAGTGGCATATTTCGTTTTCAGTGCGTCGGTATACCATCTTGTTGAAACCGGCATGGAAGAAATCAGGGCCCTGGTCGTTGAGACATTTAACAACGACGTGTTGTAATGCGCCATCGATTTGGAAATGCCATTATGAGAGTTGCTGCTTCGACGATCCAAAGAGATGAAAATCACTGATTGCGAGATCTGGTCTGTAGGGAGGATGCTCCAATGCGCTCCATTGGTTGCTCTTTAGTCAACCATGTGTAACCGAGTCCGTGTGCGGTGGAACGTTGTGATGCAACAAGATGAAACTTCTACTAATTGATGATGAATTTATGCTGGTGATGATGAATTTATGTGTAACCGAGTCCGTATACGGTGGAATGTTGTGATGCAACAAGATGAAACTTCTACTAATTGATGATGAATTTATGCTGCTGAGGTTATCTTTAACCTCAACATCGTATTACACGTCGCACTTCACTAACAGACCACGTCTTCATCGTTACTGTCTTACTTTTGGGAGCAATATTAGCTCCATCTACTGGCATTTGATTGCCTAGATAGTCTGTTACATTTAGAATTTCCTTCGCTTGGTTAATATGTGCATGCTTGAGAGTTCTTGTTAATTACCTTACTTTTTGAACCAATTACGTATTTAGTTTGATTAATCTTGTAATTTATTCGCACTATTCTAAATCAAAGTCAAAATTTGAACTAACAAAGATATCGGTGTACTTTTAGTCATACATCTTGAAATAAAATTCTGTTGAATAAATGTTGATTTCCTCGTAATCATTAATCTTGACTTTCACGTACCCTCTGCATAAAATAAACGTGCTTTACATAGAATAATAAAATTCGAAATTAGCTCTGTATATATAAAGATAAATTTTGATTTGAATGGACCTCTATAATGATTAATTATTCAGTTGGTATGAAGGTAGAAGATAATTTAGAGGCAGACAATAATTTGTGGCATATTGTTAAAAAGTGTTCCATGTGAAGTATAATTTAAACTAAGCAATCAGAAAGAAAATATTTGAAGGAAATTTCCTTTCTAGCCTTTTTTTAAAGTTATCAATAAGAGTTATTGTTAACACGTGCAGGAAAAAAGGCTTTTGAACTTATTAATTGTCTAATTTCTTACTCAAGAATATTTATAACCATTTTATTTGTGCCTAATCAACTAGGAAGATAATTTGTGGGCATCTTAAGCTGCTAAGCTGACATTTTAAATGTTTTTATTTCTCAACATATGTTTAGTTTGTTTTTTACATTTCAATATTGATAAATTTCATCTAAAAAAAATAACAACAAAAATAATGCTATTCAATGTACCTGATCCCTATTTCAAACGACTTTAAGACTGAACTTATTTTGGTGCAAAATAGTCTGTGAGTTACAAGATGTGTTGAGCATAAAATATTTTTGCGCAAAAGAATTATAGCATATGCTGTGAAAATTTATTACCTTTGCCAGAAAGCGTCTAGAAACTGTCTAAGGCGAATTAATCACGTCATGAACAGAATGTCAGTGGGATATTCAGCGTTAGAATGCAATATATTTGGTTTGTTTCCTCACAAAATGCATTGAAGTAACGAAAAATAATAAATGTTTCAGAGAGAATGAATAATATATGTATGATATATGAGCAATTACTTGTTACTAACTACTAAACGCAAATTTGGTATTTGTAACTACTCACTACACTACGGAATTTCAAAATACTATATTAAATAAAAATCTTGCATTACTCGAATTTTTTTGTAAAGCTATATACAAATGTCAGAGATTGTATACAGATATTTTTATGAATTTACAAAAACAGTTTAATTTTAAATTTTATAATTTGTTCTAATAAATTCTAACAGTACTAACAGACTTAACCACTTACTGTCAAGAAGTACATTTACGTTTTTGAAAAAAAAAGCTGTTAGTTTGTAGATAAAGGTAAAGGAAGTGTCCTATTTACGTCAAAACAAATTAAAAAAATAAAAAATTAAATGAAAAAAAAATTGTAAAATATATTCCATGGATAATCTGTAAGCATAACACACGCCTGCACTTATCCATTTATATTGTCAATGCTAAGTGGCAATGTGAAAATATATTTTCATTACAAGTAAAAATAAATAAATAATTGCTTTCTTTTAACTTCCATTCTTTAAGAATTACTGAAAAAGTTATGTGTAAAAATTAAATAATTTTTAAGGGGAATATGCTTTAACGGAAATAGAATATTACATTTACTCTGTTTATTTCTTATGTAGGGTAATTCCGGTAGAGTTGCCGCACCCGGGACAGATGCCGAGACCCCTGTATTTCTTGTAATTGTCGATAGATAGCAGTCAAACGCAATTTATTGGTGTGGAATAAGATTTCCCTAACCAGTGTATAGCTTTAATCCTTTTTAATGTTAACCTGTCATTAACAATGCTTATTTTGCGATATGCACAGGATTTCACTATAAAAATTTAAAACACGTTATACTTTATGCATGTACTTTTTTTACACTAATTACTGAATCCATGTATGATTTTCATGTCAAAACTAAATGTAGCACCTGCATAGAATACTCTGCATATGGTTACGCCATTTCCCGTTGCAAGGACAAGCAACTGTGATGTGCTAAGTCTGTACCGTACAAAATGGGATACATGACGCACTGCCATTCCGGTAAACATGTCGCAGTTTCTTTTGTAGAAGACGTCACAATAAGCAAAATTTTAGTATCTCTACTTGTCTTATTCTTTATATTATTGAACTTATGTTAATGGAGTACATTTACTGTATTTGATTAAGTGTTATCAACATTTTGTTTTCTTCTCATTTTACACAAACTGACGACGTTGGACATGTTATTAGTCATTAGTTGTAATTATAATATTTCTGCATTTTAACGATCTGGCTTAAATTAAATATTGTTTTTAAAAACCGGATAAATTTTTAATTTGTTTACAGATTTTGTTAGAAACATCCACATTAAAAAACATGTTAAAACAAACAAAACAATGTAAACATTATTTTACTCTTTTCCCCCCTCTGAAATACACTGATGTTACGTTGTTGATGAAACAGCAATTAAAATTCAATTAAAAATATAAGAATTTGATTATAGTAGTGAACGAAGTAGGCAGACTAATACTGATTTAAACCTACCAGTAAGTCTCTTTATACTAATTTAGTATCTTATTGTTATTAAATATGTAATCATAGTCCCGGTATAAATATTTTTTCAAGTATTTTTTTATTTATTATTTCATTCTCTTCTTATGACAGGCGTGGCATAACTCCCGCACAAGAGCGGCATCTCACCAGAAGATCGGCGTCTCACCCGCAATACAATGTTTTAGAAAAAAAATTATTAAAAAAAAATTAGTTATTTTTTTAGGTTTTTTTGTCGCAGCACACGTGTTCTATATTCCATTATAAAGAGCACAGCATAATTTATTTTACTGTATGTGCAGCCTGGGATTTTTTACACAGCTTAAAAAAATTGTGCGGCATAAGTTCCGGAATTACCCTGTTTGCTGTCATCAAAGATATAAGGTGAAATTATTTTCTTACAGGGTAAAATAAGTTTTAATGACTTCCGTTTTCGGTACTGACCTTTGTGACAAGAAGAATAAATCATTTTGCCTGAATTTCAAGTTTATGATTTTTGTTACAGGAGTACTCAGATCTGATAAGCAAATTTTGATTATAAGTTCTTTTTTATCAATGAATTGATTGATTGAACTAAAGATATATTAATAAACGTGAAAAGTAGATTATTTAATTATCCATTGAACTGAAATGGCCTAGAATCACAAATTAAACTCAAAAAAGGAGTACCAATGATATAAGATAAAACAAAATGTCATGCTAATTTTTAAAAGGTAAGTAGCTGCAAAAATATTGAAATGTTGGACAAATGTTGCGCGCTGCTTCCGTCTTTGCCTGCACAAAACTATTTCGCTCATTAAAAGTTATGCATAGAAGATTCTGATGAAATTATTTCCTTTTTTATTAAAAGGCAATTTAAGTTTAAAGAATAACATTGAATGTAAGGGATAAAAAGAAATAATATGCAATCGTACGTTTATATATCATGAGTGACGAACAATAAAGTCCGAAATGACCAGATACAACGAGGAATCTTACGGTCGATTCCCAACTCTTAAGTTAATTGTATTTCTATTAATAAAAAGTAAATTCTTTTCCATTTTTAAAGAAAAACCGTTACATCCATGTACAAAAATACTTTCTAACTGTGGGTTTAATGCTCTATAAATATGCTCCCTACACTCGAAAGCGGAATATTGTGTATGAGTGATATCTCTTCAATGATCTCTAACCCAAGTCATGCACCACAATATCCTGTTTAGGATATTGACGAATTTCTGACTGAATCTGCTTTTAAAGAAAATTGAAAATAATAACATATTAAAAGAGAAATACATAATATATATTGATCATTTGGAAAAATATTAGCATAGTGTAAGTTTTTCTCTTAGGAACAGATTTTTATTCCGGAAAAAAAAATGAGCAGATTTTAATAGAAAATTCACAAGTTTTCTTAAATATCATGATGCATTGTTTCTGGTCTTACACAGTGTAAATGCTGATATTTACTCAAATTTTAATACTATCTCAAGCACACAAAACTGTTTGTATCGTTTATTTTAAATGAGAATTTGAGCGTCAGCTCCTTTGTTTCTTGAGATCTTTACAAGTTAGAGCGTTTGGATCTGAAGTTTACGAACATATATACTGAACATGTCTTTATGATGACCAAAGAGCATCTCCTACCTCAACATTAATAAATTTTGAAAACTATCACGCACGTTTTGTACTTTATGACTTTATTTGAAAGTCGGTATTTTAAAAGCAGCTTTGCATTTTCTTAAAGCACACAAAATTGTCTGCTTTCATCATTTGAACCTAGGATCTCGATACTAGCTCTTTAGCCGCTTTCTGGGTTAGTTCATGTGTTGGAACATACATATTTGTCCTTGAAGCATTTAAGCAGTAAAAGAATCATTGAAATAGTCTTAAAACTGCAGTGTAATCGGGAATACAGTAAAAGGAAATAAATGCAACAAGAAATTGAAAATATTATGAATGAAATTTAAGATAATTCTTTAACTTCATAAATAACACATCTACGCAGGTTGATTCATTACGTTAACTTTACTCTTTTCTCATAATCATTTTTCATATCCCACCATTTTCTTTCTTTTAAGTATTTCATACTACGCTATGTGTGTTTTACCGTTGTATTAACAAATGCTTATCTAATTTAACGTTAGAACAAGCAAATATTTTTAAATGAAATTATTTAGTGATACATTGATTAAAATATATTTTAGTAATTAACGAAAATTCGCGAATTTTCAGCTGAAGTGACTGAATCGTTTAATATTTAAAAGAACTGAGGTTATTTTTAATAAAATTTACACGAAGAACAACCTAAACAGAATTCGTCTAACACCCCGGAAATTATGTAACACTTCGCTCTTGTTATGTTTAATACGGTAATCCCCATTAATTTAAGAATTATAAAAATAGTTTTTAGCCTTAGAAAAGATTAGAATTCCCTGTTCATGTACGGTGAAAGTTTTATCATTAGAATAAACACATGCTTATTAGTACAAGTACATTTAATTAATCTAAAGAGGCTTTTGTGGCTTGGTAAATTAAGGAAACAAAGAGAAATTACTTTGTATGTACGCGAGCATCTAAGTACGTATCAATGAAATTTTAAGTTATTCAAGGTTTTACATTCTTTCTTTTCATGTCTATTATTGAACTGATACAGCACTTTGAGAATTTGACGAATCAGAATTATAATTAAACCATTAATGCTGCAGAAATTAAACATAGAGTGTGTTGAAAAAAATATAAAGATGATTGCTAGGGGGAGAAAGAAGCGAAGACAATACGGCATTACAGAGAAATTCAAGGTCTAAAGCGTGTTTTTCCATCTAATAGATAATCATCACACGCAAAAAAAAAGTTGGTGTTGATGCGTTAACATAAATTTCCCCCTGTGCTTTGTTAAAACTCAACTCTATTATTCTTTCCGTTTGCCTCCTCCCCCCCCCAAAATGAATGAAAAACGAAATAACTGAAACTTAATTAGCCCTGTTTCAAATCACCAATATCCTAGTCTGGATGGTTTATAGAAATTTGATTTTTTTTTTTTTTTTAGGTCTTCCAATGGCTGGAAAAGAGGAAGACTATCCATTTGATATACAAGCTGTTAATCAGGACGATGGGGACTGTCCAACCTGTTATCTTTTAAACATGACAAATAAGACATTGTCTAATGATTATATTTTCAATCATCTGGATACTCGAATATTACTAGTGCTCGCTTACACGTTCGTCTTCTGCTGCTGCTTTTTCGGTAAGTTATTTAAATTAATTAATTATTTTTTTATGTAGAAAATTTAATAATTTGCATTTCAAACCAAATTTTTGTTCGTAAATTCAAGTTGTACTTTTAGATGATTTAATGTTTATTTGAAGAATTATCAAAATACTTTTAAAAAAAGAGGAATTATTGGATAAACGCGACATTTGTTCGAGTCGATTAGAAAGTACTTGCAGTTTTATGCTCTGAAATGTATTTCAGTTGTCCGTAGTAAAAAAATATTAATTAATTAGTTTAAATTCCGAAACATTCTTTCTTATTGCCTCTTTCGCCTTTTCTTTTTTTCTCGTAGGAAATCTTCTGGTAATTCTGGTTGTTATAATGCACAGAAGAATGAGAACTATCACTAACTTCTTTTTGACAAATTTAGCAGTTGCAGATCTTTGCGTTGGATTATTTTGCGTGTATCAGAATTTATCCTTCTATTTGACCACTCACTGGGCTTTTGGAGAGTTTTTGTGCAAGATGTATCACTTCGTACACAGTTTAAGTTACACAGCTTCCATTGCTATTCTCATCGTAATATCAGTGGAACGTTATGTTGCAATCGTTCACCCAATGCTCAGTAAACAAGTAAGTTTGAATGATTTTGTAATTAAACATTTTATTTGATACTTAATGTCATTTCAATGGTACTTTATTTTGATGGTTCGTCTCATCCAGCAATCAAGTGACCAGTAACACAATTTTTAAATGTGAGTGTCTCATCATTCGCAATTTTGTACTACATATTTAATGAAGCCTTTGTAAAATTTTCTCAAAGTCATTAAAACGTAAATTTATTTGAGAGATTATTCACAAATTTTAAAGTATTATCTTCCTTATGAATACATAAATGTTTTAAAGGCTATTTTGTTGTATATGTTTTTAAATAAATTATATTCCCGGAACAAGAACACTTTTCTTTGCACCGTGCTTTATTCATTTAATTTAAATACGTTTGGTTGTATATATATTTTATCGTACGTTTCAGGTTATGACACTGCGAAGATTGCGGATTGCTAGTGTTACTGTATGGCTAGTAAGTGCTGCTTATTGCAGCCCACGACTTATAATGTACGGAACAACTGAAGTGCCATCAGTGACTGGAGCTATGGAAACCATATGTATTTTAAAACGAACATTTTATGACTCTAAAACATATGATTTGGCCAACTTCATAGTTTGCTTTGCTGTACCCCTTGTAGTAATAAGCGTTCTGTATTTCGTCATCTGTCTTCGGCTTTGGAGAAGCAATCAGGTGTCCAAGCATTACAGCAGCACTACCTTCACGGCTCGAGCTACCTTAGCCACACGTGCGAGGGCTCAATCAGCGTCGAATCAGCTTGAAGAGATGCACGGTATGACCAGCATGTCCACCCGCAATTCATACGAGTTTCAGGATTCCAACAAGCCACACACCCATTCCAGGAATAATCTGCGGACTTCTGATATAATCGTTCACGACGGGCAGTACACGATGACAGTGAAACGCCAGCGCTGCCAAAGTAATGAGCTGCACCCGACAACTTCGTGCAGAGGTCCAAAGAACCACGTTCTAAAATCGCGCCGGAAGGTCATTCGATTACTTGTGTCCGTCGTTCTTACTTTTGCATTCTGTAATTTGCCCTTCCACGCTCGGAAATTATGGCAAAATTGGTCTCCC
This sequence comes from Cheiracanthium punctorium, assembly GCA_038373885.1. NCBI lineage: Eukaryota > Metazoa > Arthropoda > Arachnida > Araneae > Cheiracanthiidae > Cheiracanthium > Cheiracanthium punctorium. The sequence continues at coordinate 28,816 of JAWZYV010015613.1, read as the reverse complement.
AGATATGACGGCACAAGCAACAGTTCCATAATACTCACCATCACAACCACATTGATTCTTTATATGAACTCAGGCATCAATCCATTCTTGTATGCGATTTTATCCGAAAATTTCCGCGCATCTATGGTTGATGTCTTACTGTGCAAGCTTAATAGGACAAACAAAAGCAGAGCCACTACCAGATCATTTATTCGGAATGATATGAATTCCGTTACAGTGCGCAGTATAAGTATTTCTCAGGATGACGCTGATAGAAAAGAACAAAGTATTGACCGCCAATCATAAAAAGTTTATCGGAACTTGTTGGCATACTGACGTATTGTCGGCACAGCATTAAATCTCTATGTTTAGATTTTTACGTGTTGCATTCAAATAAGGCCCTACAATAAAATATAAAAAAACTGTTTCCCTTTTTAAATGTTACGAAACCATGAACACAATAAACGTGTAAGGGACACAATATACAGGGTTAAAAAAGAAATTCAATCCTTTCAGTGCCAGTATAGCTGAAAAAAAATTGTTAACTTATTGTAATTAGAAAAAAAGAAGACGTTAAAATTTTAACACACTACTAAGGGGGGTATAGTACCCTTGATAGATAAAGGGTGACAATTAAAGCTATATGAAATATACATTATTTAAAAAATACTCAGTTAAATAAATGCAATGCAAATTTTAAAAGTATCTACTACAGATATTTGGTTTGTGACATCTTCGATATTCTTGCCATCAATGGCTATGATGTGTGCAGGCGAATAGCAAAATTCTGGACCACTTGCTGAAGGCTGAAGATTGTCTCTAGCATTTTCTTTAATAAAAATTACAGGACACCCCCCGTAACACGGGTTCATATAAGACAGATTCGTATAACACAGAAGAAAATTTGCGATCTTTTTTCTATAACGCAGTAGATGAGTGAGATAGATATTTCTCCGTTGACTCTTAACACTGCTGGTGATGTACTTGCGTTTATATAATTAAGTGACTCCTACAAAACGGATTCATATAGCATGGAACATATCTATCGTGTTATAGGGGTGCCTATTGTATCTTTGAATCAAATTGTTGATTATTATACACTTGGACTAGTTGGGATATTTTTCAGCCCCAATAGATTATTGCTCAAGTAGTAGGCCTTGGCGACCCGTATACGCCCAAAAAAGATATATTTTGACATTTTCACTTGAAAAATGAACAATATTTAGGGTGCGCATTCTCAAAATAATCCGAACACAACATGTTCTGCATTCAACCACCAAGTTTTAACTGAATCTTTTCAACAGTTAAAAAGTTATGAAGTTTTTTTTTTTTCAATATTGCTAAAAGTAATTATTCTCAACCTGTACACACACATAAAGCAACATAGAAAATTTTATTTGAAGCTGAATTCCTAAAGATTGAAAGGCATCATATCCAAAATATTACCATCAAATTCACTATACATAGAAAATTATACTATAAAGCACTCATTGATGGTATTATTTTAATTTCAGACACTAATGTTTTGAAATATATTGTATGCGATAATAGACAAATTGCATAAAGTATTTGTTACTTTAATTTTTTTTTCTAAAAGTAGTTCTGACAAACAATTAAAAGTAGTATAATCAAACCAATCTGTATCAAAATAATACATACTTTTTAAACATTTTTGAAGGAGTTTTTTACAGTGAAACTCAATAAAATTTCAAACAGTTTCTCTTAAAGTTTTCACTATAAACTTAAAAATTTCATTAAAACTTTTAACGACTCTTAACATTAGGAATGATCAAGAGACTTACTTATTTCTTTATATGAGCATCTATGAATATAATTCATGTATTATCATGTATATTAATGTGGTGCCGACAGTACAAATCTTTATTTACTTTCTAAAAAAAAACAGGTAATCATTCAAGTTAAAAAAAATAATGTATTTTATAAGGTTATGTAAATAATATTTAATTTTCTAAATGCTTCAGTATGTATTGATAATGTAAACTTTTTTTTTATTTCGCTTTTGAATGAGCAGCTGAAAAAATATATGCAAAATACATAACAAGAAATCAATTAATTACTTGCTTGAACATATTTATTATAGTTTTCGAATAGTTCGGAGAATATACTACCTATATTCTTTAGTTTAACTTTGACATCTGCTGAAAAACTGAAGAACAAATAACAATTATAATTTGGGAACTAGTAAATTTTCAGATCTTTAAAGCAAGTAATATTTTTTAGTACATTTCACACTTCTCAAAACACTTCACAAATCTATCTAAATTTTCAAGTTGATTGGTATAACACTTCACTTTCTTTTACAGTTGAAAACTGAAAAAAATACCATTAAATTTGTTAAGGATAGACAACATTGATCTTGAACAGCAATATTTAGGATTGAACGGTTTGCGTAATGGACCGAAATACATATCGGACCGTTGAAGTCCTACATGTGTTCACTCTCACTTTAGAATATATATATATGTTAAGGTCACACTGATTTTTTCTTTTTCTCAATGGTAACCATGGAAAGAAGTGAGACATTTGGATGTTCTAAGAGTTCCCTTGGCAACGAAATAGAGAATCGAGAAGAATGCGCGACCTTTTACACCAATGATAAATAAACGGAGTATATTCACGGCTTTGGAATTCTTTCTTGTTACTTGTCATTCAAGATTGAAAATTAAAAAGACAGACAGACTTTTTGAATACAGAAGGCTATTTAAGAACCCAGTGATCTGATTTTTTAGATTTTTCCTTAGGTATACTGGGCTGATTAGTAACGGAACGAACATTTTATGCTGCTTTATAAGCGAAATAATTAAAAAGTTTTGTTTGACATAGATAAAAGTAAGTAAGTGGTGCTCTGGTAAAATATCAAACAAACTATTTTGCGAGCTTCATTATTAGACCTCTAGAATATTATAGCTCTTCCAAGCATTTTTTAATTATTATTATTTGATTTTTTTAAATTAAAGAATTCATTTAATTTGAAAATAAATAAAAGTATACGTAAAAAGAAGTAATACGAAATATGGGTTACATAGCCTTAAAACGTTAGAAGTAAAGTTTTCAGATGACGAAATGTATACTGCAGACTTTTGATGCTTTATTTCTATAGATATTTTCGTAAAAGCTGCAAATGTGTACATTGAAAACTGCAAAAAGTATAAATAAAATGTGGATTATACAAGGTAGATCTAAATGAAAAGACCAAATAAATCCGAGAAATCATTTATAAAATTTTTCTATTTTTAATTATTATTTTTGCAAAGTCTAAAAGGTATTTTATATATCAGCTAAAACAAAACTAATATCTATATAGAGGATTTTAAATTTAGATTTTATCTCATTTGTATATAAAAATATCATTATTCATTTTAAAATTACATTTTTTTACATACTTGATAATGAACTGAATGTTTCTTTACATTGAAAAAAATTCAGTACTTTAATGAACCACACTTTTTAACATGTAGTTTCAGAAATATTAAAATCTCACATGAATGATTGCAAACTCTATTAATATTTAGTTAGAATATAATTATTAGCATGTAAAAAAAACAAAGATTTAATTAAATTTTGTCGTATTCATTTTATATATTTAAAAGGGTGTGCAGTGAAACTTGTTGATGAACAAATAATTTTTTTTACAATTTGGATATTTATTTCAAAAGGCGATGCTCAAATTACATGTTAAAATATGCGCACATGCTCGTAGGTATTTAGAATTTCGACATTTGTTTTACACAGAATGTATGAATGAATGATATTCGTGGCAACATAATTTATCATTGAATAAATACTCCACATTCGGCATTTATCTGATTAATTTTCTGAATAAAACAATATACTGACACATAAAATTTGTAAAATTTAGAATTTCATATCTTAGTAGCATGTCGCAAACAAAACAACCTGAAAGGAATGTTCTCTCGGAAGATTGTGAATTTACTATAATAGTCACTAACTCTTTAATGCGCAATGTCCTGTATGTGAGGACACATTCTGACTGTATGTTGCAAAAATACTGAAGTTTGTGAATTTTGCAACTTTTGATTCTCGAAGAATTAATTTGATTTCAATAAACACTTAAGGGTGATGTAATTCAGCAAGAATATTTTACTTTTTGGCTCATAATTTTAGCAAAAATTATCAATTACTCGTAAAATTGATGTTATATAAATTTTTATCAATACTGGCATCTGTTGAAAACTGAAGAATGTGATGAAAATACATCGATATGCAACCGTTGCCATCTCTGCCACACAGCCAGCTGTGTCAAAACTGTTTTTCAGCTCTGCGGCTCTCGCGACTGGCGCTTGGATAAATTTGCCATGGTGCTGGTAGCTAAACCCAGAGATGGCAACGGCTACACTTTTTCAGCATTGGGTTGTATATCCAGTTGTTTTTCTCGATCGTTATGGAAATGGCCGCGCTTAACTGGGAGTTTCTGAAACCATAACTAGCGTGCCAGAAAAAAAATACATGTGAAAAATAAACCGGTCAACAATTTTTTTTTTGGGGGGGGAGGGGGTTCTGTTCTCATGCTTAAATTCTGATTCTAGACATTGAACAACACTTAAATTTTCATTTTTAGTTCTTAAAGTTTGCTTTTGTCTGATTTACGTCGATAAGTATACTTTAATTTATTTCATAAACGAAAGATGGCAGCACTTTGATTAACCCGAAAGTAAACTGTATTATTATTTGTAACTCTAGTATTGCTTGTAGTATTATTTGTAGTATTATTTGTAATGTTATTATTTGTTTGTATTATTATTTGCTCAAACGAACATAAAAGAGATATGAAAAATGTTCACTTTTAGATATTAATTTCTTATTATTTTACATTTATATGTTATTATTTTTCACAAATCTTGAATAAAAAAGACTTTTATATCCAACAAAAACCTTTCGGATCATAATTTAGAGTGGAATTATAGAAAACAATATAAAAATCAGTGATTTTTGCCAAAAAGTTTAAAAATTGCTTTAATTTCTACATAAGCAAACTTTCATAATAAAAAAAAAATATTTTCCCTTGCTTTGGGGTAGGAGAAACTAAAATTTAACATCCAAAAATCGTGTTGACCGGTGTAATGATCCACTTTTTTTTCCACTTTTTAGTATATTGCTAAACATTTCGTATAGAAACGCACTCATGATAATGCGCCCCTGCGAATGCCAAAAGAATGACTGATAAATACTCAAATACAATGGAAGAGGGTGTCAGGTCAGATATGCTTTGTCAATGACTTTTTTCCCTCTGTTGGGCTATCAATTTCGTTGGCAGTTCTCTAGGGCTATCAATTTAGATCAGCTGAAAAGCTCTGTTTTTATCTTTTTTTATCTTAAAAATATTTTTTCATTCCTTATGGACAGACAAGAAATTAGTCTAAGCACTCTTTGTTAGATCGCATGTTTTGTAAAGGACATATTATACAGTTAGCATATGTATTAACATAGATGCTGAAATATATGTTAACGTATGAAGTTAACCCATACAGCATTATTTATAAGCCTATACGATAATATACTACAGGGTAGTTATAAAATAACGTGAGATGTTCAGAAACGTCTAGCGAGTAAAGAATTGGACGAAACATAACCAAATTTGATGGACGTCCATAGTGGACCATGGGAATGTGATATTTAAGAAAGAACTAATACTACCGTCTCAACTAGGGGAAATGTTAGCGGTTTTTACAGAATAAAATACACTAATTTGCATAATCGTTTTCATTGTTTCCATTTTTCATATGAAAGGAAAGATTAAGAGAATTTTTATCATTCTTTGGTCAGTTGGCTTTCGTAAGGCTCTTACCCTACAGGACTCATTCTATTACCAGTAGAATGAGAATGCCTTTGCTGCCCTTTGTGAATTTTCTAGGTTAAAGAAATCACGAAAAGGGCCGATAAGTATGAAAACTAGCGAAACATGATTGAGCAATTTGAAACTACAGGAACTCTAACACAATAACAAGACCAAGAACGCAAAGTGGTTCAAGTCTGCAAAAAGTTAAATAAACTGCAACTGCTTGAAGCCAGGGGCGTAGACAAGGGGGTAATAGGGGTTCATAACCCCCATGAGGATTTTTTTACCATACAGAATGTATATTCTTCCCTCACTAACCACACACACGTATACATATATGTGAGTTGCAGTAGTCGTACCCCCTGATTGATTGAGTGATTTGAAACATGATTGAGCGTTTTGAAACTACAGGAACTCTAACACAACAAGGCCAACGATGCAAAATGGTTCAAGTCTGCAAATAGTTCAAGAAACTGCAATTGCTTGAAGCCAATGGCGTACCCAAGGGGGGGTGGGAATAGTGGGTCACAACCCCCATGAGGATTTTTTTACCATACAAAATGTATATTCTTCACTCACTTACCACACACACGTATACATATATGTGAGTTGCAGTAGTCCCCCCTGATTGATTGAGTGATTTGAAACGTGATGTAGGGATTTGAAACTACAGGAACACTAACACAACAACAAGGCCAAGGATGCAAAGTGGTTCAAGTCTGCAAAAAGTTAAAGAAACTGCAACTGCGTTTCTTTAACTAGGGGCGTAGACAAGGGGAAGAAATAGAGGGTCACAACCCCCATGAGGATTTTTTTACCTTACAAAATGTATATTCTTCACTCATTTACCACACACACGTATACATATATGTGAATTGCAGTAGTCGTCCCCCCTGATTGATTGAGTGATTTGAAACATGATCTAGGGATTTGAAACTACAGGAACTCTAAGACAACAAGGCCAAGGATTCAAAATGGTTCAAGTCTGCAAATAGTTAAAGAAACTGCAACTGCTTGAAGCCAATGGCGTACCCAATGGGGGGTGGGAATAGTAGGTCACAACCCCCATGAGGATTTTTTTTACCATACAAAATATATATTCTTCACTCACTTACCACACACACGTATACATATATGTGAGTTGCAGTAGTCGTACCCCCTGAATGATTGAGTGATTTGAAACATAAGTGAGCGATTTGAAACTACAGGAACTTTAACACAACAACAAGGCTAAGGATGCAAAGTGGTTCAAGTCTGCAAAAAGTTAAAGAAACTGCAACTGCTTGAAGCCAGGGACGTAGACAAGGGGGGGGAAAAAGAGAGTCTCAACCCCCATGCGGACTTTATTACCTTACAAAATGTATATTCTTCACTCACTTACCACACACACGTATACATATATGTGAATTGCAGTAGTCGTCCCCCCTGATTGATCGAGTGATTTGAAACATGATGTAGGGATTTGAAACTACAGGAACTCTAACACAACAACAAGGCCAAGGATGCAAAGTGGTTCAAGTCTGCAAAAAATTAAAGAAACTGCAACTGCGTTTCTTTGACAAGGGGCGTAGACAAGGGGGGGAAATAGAGGGTCACAACCCCCATGAGGATTTTTTTATCATATAAAATGTATATTCTTCACTCACTTACCACACACACGTATACATATATGTGAGTTGCAGTAGTCGTACCCCCTGATTGAGTGATTTGAAACATAAGTGAGCGATTTGAAACTACAGGAAATCTAACACAACAACAAGGCCAAGGATGCAAAGTGGTTCAAGTCTGCAAAAAATTAAAGAAACTGCAACTGCGTTTCTTTAACTAGGGGCGTAGACAAGGGGTGGGAATAGTGGGTCACAACCCCCATGAGGATTTTTTTACCATACAAAATGTATATTCTTCACTCACTTACCACACACACGTATACATATATGTGAGTTGCAGTAGTCCCCCCTGATTGATTGAGTGATTTGAAACATGATGTAGGGATTTGAAACTACAGGAACTCTAACACAACAACAAGGCCAAGGATGCAAAGTGTTCAAGTCTGCAAAAAGTTAAAGAAACTGCAACTGCGTTTCTTTAACTAGGGGCGTAGACAAGGGGAGGAAATAGAGGGTCACAACCCCCATGAGGATTTTTTTACCTTACAAAATGTATATTCTTCACTCATTTACCACACACACGTATACATATATGTGAATTGCAGAAGTCGTCCCCCCTGATTGATTGAGTGATTTGAAACATGATCTAGGGATTTGAAACTACAGGAACTCTGAGACAACAAGGCCAAGGATTCAAAATGGTTCAAGTCTGCAAATAGTTAAAGAAACTGCAACTGCTTGAAGCCAATGGCGTACCCAATGGGGGGTGGGAATAGTAGGTCACAACCCCCATGAGGATTTTTTTACCATACAAAATGTATATTCTTCACTCACTTACCACACACACGTATACATATATGTGAGTTGCAGTAGTCGTACCCCCTGATTGATTGAGTGATTTGAAACATGATCTAGGGATTTGAAACTACAGGAACTCTAAGACAACAAGGCCAAGGATTCAAAATGGTTCAAGTCTGCAAATAGTTAAAGAAACTGCAACTGCTTGAAGCCAGGGGCGTAGACAAGGGGGGGGAAATAGAGAGTCTCAACCCCCATGCGGACTTTTTTACCTTACAAAATGTATATTCTTCACTCACTTACCACACACACGTATACATATATGTGAATTGCAGTAGTCGTCCCCCCTGATTGATCGAGTGATTTGAAACATGATGTAGGGATTTGAAACTACAGGAACTCTAACACAACAACAAGGCCAAGGATGCAAAGTGGTTCAAGTCTGCAAAAAGTTAAAGAAACTGCAACTGCGTTTCTTTGACAAGGGGCGTAGACAAGGGGGGGAAATAGAGGGTCACAACCCCCATGAGGATTTTTTTATCATACAAAATGTATATTCTTCACTCACTTACCACACACACGTATACATATATGTGAGTTGCAGTAGTCGTACCCCCTGATTGAGTGATTTGAAACATAAGTGAGCGATTTGAAACTACAGGAACTCTAACACAACAACAAGGCCAAGGATGCAAAATGGTTCAAGTCTGCAAATAGTTAAAGAAACTGCAATTGCTTGAAGCCAATGGCGTACCCAATGGGGGGTGGGAATAGTGGGTCAAAATCCCCCATCAAGATTTTTTTACCATACAAAATGTATATTCTGCACTCACATATCACACACACGTATACATAATATGTGAGTTGCAATAGTCGTACCCCCTCTCCCATGAAAAATTTCTGGCTATGCCACTGCTTGAAGAAATCTGCATGAGAATTCTCCCAGCCTTTCCCTTTATACCCCATAATCGCAGCAAGTGGTGCAACTATGCAAATCAATGAGCTTTATTTGGTAAACAGCTCCAACAATTCTCCTGGTGGCGATATTTGGTACCAAGTTTTTACTTTAAAAATCAAAATTCTATGATCCACTATGTACGCACATCAAGCTTGGTTATATGACGTCCTATATTTTATTCGCTGGACTACTCTGAACACCTCACGTTATTATATAACCACTCTGGATTTAGTTAACATTATATATATTAACGCCATTGATAATGCTTACTTTTTTAACATAGTTCATTTTTAATTTTCACTACGTAACGTTTGCTCTTTTGTCAGCTTTTCTATGGAAGAAAATATGCCTATTTTCATTATTTAAGTTTGCTATTTTAGTAAAGGTATATGATAATGAACTACTCGAGTACATTTACAATGCAATTCTTGAAAATATACATTTAAACAAGAAACAGGTAAATCGTAAAAGTTAATTTCGTAAGTTTTATTAAATAATTCTAGTAATTTAATACAGGCAAAATCTAATCCAGCTTATATATAGACCTAAATGAAGTTGGAGAAACAAAAATTTTATAATTGGAAAAAGCATGCTATATCACTTGCTGCGAATTAGTATATAACAGTTCTTGAAAAGCATTATTTAGTAGTTTCCCTATATTATAATATAATTATCTAAAACAGATAATTTGAATTTTATACATAATGAATAAAATCACGAATAATGTGTTATTAAATTTTAGGAATAGACATTCTGTATGTAACAGAAGCAACATGTTTCATTAATTTACATAAAAGCATTCTTTTTAGTCAGATATCTGCACAAAAGCAGGATCATAGGCTAATTTTAGGGATAAATATTCTGTATGTAACAGAAGCGAGATGTTTTATTTATTTAAATAAAAATATTCCTTTTAGTCACACACACACAAAGATATCTGCACGAAAGCGTGAACATAGGACTAATTTAAGGGAAAGGAATTTGTATTTTGCAGCATCATGCTAAATTATTTTCGGGCATTTTGTTTAAGACAACTTAGTTTCCGCTAAGAATCTGAAAGCCTCGATTAAACGCAATTTTTAACACTTTATTAGTTTCACCTGTATGTTTGTTTGTAACCGACTCCTTTGAACTCGATTTTGACCCACTTTAAACGGTCAGATTTAATTTTAACTTTGTGGACTTATCAAGGACCGATGGCAATTCAGTAATTTGATAAATTTATCCTATTATCCTGATTAGGATCGTCAGGATTACTAATTTTCTTTAGAAATCATTTGTGTGAAAGCCAGAGAGATGGAGCAAGCGCTGTCTACGCATGCGTACCATTTCGGCACTCGGCTCAGCACAATGGAGTAGAACCTCTCTCGTTATTGGTAACTGTATTCAATGGTATGTTTGGGTAGTTACGTTTTTGAAATCCAGATGGCAAATCTAAAAATTTTACCTCAATGTTGTATATTATTACATGGATGTTTGTGTTTGTTGTAGTCGTTATGAAACTTGTTTGTTGATTAGAGACCTATTTTTCCTATTTAGTGAGGAAGGTAGCATTTAACTGCAGGTTAATTAATATTTTGGTGCACAGCAGGGTCGCAGCCATCGGGGGGGGGGCTGAGGAGGCTGCTGCCCTCCCCCGAAACGGGACCCTTTACTTAGCTTACAAATTGATATTTATCTTACAATTGAACTTTAGCTTTAAATTTGGTACCCAGCCCACCCTGAAATAAAATCCTAGCTACGCCACTGGTGCACAGTGAAAATAAATTATCCCACAGCTCGTAATTTCCAACTTACTGTTCCTTAGTGTCTTATGAGAGATATCGAAAATTAAAAGAAATATAAATTTATATAAATACAGTTAAAAAAAACACGCTTTTATAGCAAATCGAACTAAAAAGTGAAAAATAAAGAGTTTAAAAAAAGGTTTATTAATAAATTGAACTAACTAAAAAGTGAAAAATAATTCTTAATATAGAAATAAATTAATGAACGAAAAATAGTAATATTGTGAAAAAAGCGTGGGGTGCTCCTTATATCAGTTCTTGAGAATATTCGATTGGTACGATTAGTACAAAAATGTTACAAAAATATATAGCACAAAGCGTCCTACACTTTTTTCACAATAATACTATTTCAAGAATTTTTTTTCACTTTTTTTTTACAATTTATCACTAAAGCGCGTTTTTTAGTTTTTTTAAACTATATTTATTTAAAAACTTTGTTCAAAACCCATTTGATCAATCAAGACAAAGCACGTGTGATCTGACTTAGTAACGAAACTATCTTAAAATCACTTTATAGCGAACACTATCCTGATGCAATATATTATGAGAAAAAACCTGATGAAGAGGCTTCTGGTTTTCTAGCAGGTGGAATCTTGTGTCATTTATTTTGCTCAAAAACTTAACACGTTTGCAATGATTGCAACGACAGAGACCAACGCTGATTTCTTTTATTTATTTTTTTTCAACCAACAGGATCAACGGAATATGTACATTTTTGCATGATTATCTGCATTGTGCAATGCATTTTGAACAAATAATGCAAACGAATATTATCACTCATACTTTCATTCACAATATTTTTCACATTGTTTATGAACTTAAATAACTGTGTGGAATTATTAGTAATGATTATTTTCAATATGTAATGAATTGTTATAACGGTTGTTGAAGGACCTGACAGATTTGTATACCTAGGATGAAGCTTGATTAACGCTAGACATTACAAAACAATGTATTATCATTTTACGATTAAAACAAAAAAGAAATTTCTAAGCATACTCCATGGCTCACTAAGTAAACGCCAGCTAACGGTATTCAGCGTAGAACCAACCATTTAGTAAATATTTTAAAAGTAAACAGTTCGTTAACGAACTGAAATCTAGCTCTGAAATGATCTGTAATAATATACAGTTATTTTAATTAAATATTTTTATAGTGTCATCCTTCGGTTTACCAGAATTTGAATTTTACTTTCTCCTGCTGAAATGTTTATTAGGAAAGATTTTTATTTTATGATGAACTATATAGGTATCCCTCTCAAAATATATTTGAAAATAAAATAGAAAATGTCCAATATTTCACTAAAATTCGTTGCATATTTTGTGGAATATAACGCTCATTAATGTTAACCGTGGTGAAATCATGCCTGTATTTATATGTAAAAAGCCAACTGTAACAAACAACATTGATTACTCAAACTGGTTCAGACACTTATTTAAAACAATTGTTATGTACATATATCATTCTGTTTTACTGAAAAATAAACATTAATATATTTAATATAAAGTTTTATTTGATTATATTTTATTGTAAATATCGTATAGTTGTGATTAATAAACTTCACTAACCTGTGTTTTCTTAAACTGTTTATACTTATTTATTTAAAAAAAGTTATAGAAGGTTTTCCTTTGTACAATGTGATATGATTTATGCCTTTCAGTTTTCATTAAAAATGTGCTTTTGTAACGTGATACATTGTGGGTCTGTGAGGTGTAAAAATTGTTGTCTTTGAATGTCTCCACAGTATATATTTTGTCCTGTTTCAGTGAAAAAATAACTGTAGATATGCAGTACAACTATGGTTATTAAAGTTTATATGAACTGGCAATAGATTTCATATCTGAAAAAATAGTATATCAACAATTTCTATCTTAATTTGAAGAACATTACTTTCAACGTTATTTAATAGCTTATTTTTGTTATATAAATGGCTATAAAAAACATATGTCTCCATCTATACTCAAAATCAACATACAATGCATAGAAAAGGAATTAAAATGAAATATTTTGTGCCCTTTTTATTGTTTTAATTTCAAAAAATGTTTTTATCAACTGGATTTGATAGTGGATAAATATAAAAATGTTGATAAATCATTAAGCAGGATAGATATGTTGAAAATGTTAAAATTATAACAAATATTGTGAAATAAATATTTTATTTCTCCTCTGTTTTTTTTTTTTTAGAATTATGAAAATTAATAATGCTCAGATAATCGTAGTTCTACTGCTTATGAATATTAGAATATATATTATCGTTCTAAGTATTACATATATTGATAAATCTACATAAATGCATGTGTGTTTGTATGAAAGTGTATGTATAACACGGCTGTATTTATTTTCTATTGAATCCTTTTATTTCTTTTTGAATATGTTTCAAACTCATTATTTATGTCTAAGATGTTAAAAATACATTAAATGTTTTTACATGTTTAATTAATATTTAAACTTATTTAAACACTATTTCAAACGTCCATAAGATATACATATATCTATGTATACATTCCTTATTTATGTATGGTGATGGTACTTGAAAATAAATTATTTGAATGTAAGATTGTCATGTGTTATCTGCTAATATTTTTACATCTAAAATTACTTTAATATATCTTAAGTAAAATAGAGTTAATACATTTTTACTTAAGCTGATTCAAGATGCACAAAGAATTTCTTTTTAATATGACATAAAACTAATGAGTACCTATCATATCTACATTCGGATAAGTTATTCTGCCAAAGCATAAAGGTAAACAGCATATTTACATCACATATAGTTTTAGCACATTAGAAGATATTAGTGATTCAAAGCTGATTGCAGATTAATTCCAAACTCCCTGCTCTACATCACACTAGAAATATTCTGTCTTTTGCACTTCCAATTACTTAACCCTTTATATCAAATGGAGAGTTCACTTTCCTTTGACAACTTACATTGCTCAGTGGAAATCAAATTGAGTAATCTTGTAATTTAGATACTCTACAACTTCTGAGAACTAATCAACTTCAGAATAACTTCTGATTTTTTTCTAATTTCAGAACAACTGTTGTCTAATAACCAAATGAATACTTATGTATTTATTCGATAAACAGTGAAAATTAAGTGGTGTCCGCTAAGAATTTTAAAGGAATAAATTTCAGTATTGTATAAATTATATGTAGATGTATTTCAATATCTGTCCATCGTTAATGAATTAGTTAAACAATTTCTTCACTTTAGTTATATGTCAATCTTCTTCACTGAAAATTCCTTCAATACGCTTTATAAATAGTTTTTCTCAGTAAAAATAAGCCCCCTTAGACATGAAAGAAAATGTTGTGCGCAATTGTTATGGAAAACTATTTCGGAATTCTAAAGAAAACATCCGAAATATATTAGCAGTCGTAAATTTTAGGCGCTAGGTTTGACACAGAGTTGTCATAACATTTATCTCTGCTTTTCCAAAATAAATGTTTGCGTAATTTATTCCAAGCACTTTGGTGTATTTTCATCGCGAACAAACATTCATGGATATTCTATAAATATTCGTCAATATTTCTAATGAAAATATTAGCATGTAAATCTGACAAATATATCTTAAAAGCACAGTCGATGTTTGGTTGTACTTAAAGGATGTGGCGAGTTTGTTAAATTCGGTTGCAGTCTTTATGCGGAAATCTACGTTGTGATATTAACTAATTACTTAAAATAACTAAAGAATTCAAAATTACTTAGGTGATTCCAAATGGTGGATTGTTAAATATAAGCATAAAAAAATACTACTAGCAGATAGATTGTATGCATTACAGATTAAGCAAAACAATATCCGTACAATATGCAGATAAAATAAGCACTCCTACTGACATTCAAGATGATAATGATATTTATGTGAGTATGAAAAAATAGCTGACTGAAAATAGTAATTTACTTAGTATATATATTTTTTACATTAACATTTCTTTATATACAAGGTGTCCAGTAACTTTGGTACAAAATTTAAGGGAACGTAGAACACATAATAAGGAATAAGCATCACGCAGCATGGTTGGGTCGGAAACGTAGCCTTCATGTAGCTGTTAATAATCACTTTAGAAGAAATGCTGAATGAATAGTGAACTTTCTGACCATTGTTCGTCAAAAACTAAAGTATCTTTCACAGAAATTACGTGACTAGAATTCATAATTTAAAAATTCTATTTTATTTC
This sequence comes from Cheiracanthium punctorium, assembly GCA_038373885.1. Classification (NCBI taxonomy): domain Eukaryota; kingdom Metazoa; phylum Arthropoda; class Arachnida; order Araneae; family Cheiracanthiidae; genus Cheiracanthium; species Cheiracanthium punctorium. Next base: position 13,687 of record JAWZYV010015613.1, on the reverse strand, counting down.
GTGGATGAAATTTTTGGAGACAAGCCCATTGTTCATGAAACTTGGTTAAGAAATTAGACGAACACTTCAACACTTTTCTAAAATTGATTATTAATAGGAAAACGATTTTTTGACCCCACATTGCTGTATGATTCTGATTCCTTTTTATGTTCCCAATCTCCCTTTAAAATTTGTACCAATAGTTATGGGACACCCTGTATATCTGCAGTAAATTCAAATTCTAACATACAAAAATACTGTAGATGATCAACATCGCAAATTTAATACTCTGCAATAAGTTGAGAAAATTGCAGTGATGAATAGATAGAGTATATTTCTGAAAAAGGGAAAAAATGTCTTGGGACAAAATGTCTTGTATAGTTTTATGTATGTGAGAAAGCTTGCCTGAAATAAAATAATGTTTCATTAATGGACTCAAAAAAGCAAGAAACTTCTCAATTCGTCGGAATCATTTTTTTAATGTATATTCAGCGATAACTTTTTACAACGTTGTCCGATGGCAATGATTCTTATTTTGATGGAAAAGGCGTACCCTAGGGATGGTCCCATATTAATTTCATTAAGTTGATGATATAATCCATGACAAAATAAAGGAACTTTTCATTTCTCATGAGCCCATGAAGAAATACTTGGAGAAATCTCTTATTACAAGAGACTGGTTGGGTTACCTTTTTTTTGCATGCATGAGGACATTTTAGTAGCTTCGAGTTTAATTGTTGTGCTTATTTATTTTATTTAAATCGTTTTCTTATAATAAAATTGTTCACTTTCTAATAGTAAACTGTCTTGAAAGAAAAATAGAAAAAATACTTAAACCTTTAATACCTTTATAAAAAATACTTACACAATCACATATTTAATTTACTATGTTAAAGAAAATAACTCATTAAAAAGTTAAAGTTTTAGATAATCTTTTTTTTTTTTTTTTTTTTTTTTTTTAACTAAAACTAGTTGCTTCAACAACCCTGAAAATATGAATTACATTCCTCATATAGTCAGCTTTTAAGCAAAAAGGAGGTCTCTCATTTGCGATACGTAGTGGCGTTCTCTATTTATTTATTGACTAGTAAAATTGACCAGTGTTCGCTTATGCATCTATGTCATCACATGTATAAGCGTTTCGAAAAACTTTACAAAGAGAACCTAGAATCCAATTCTGGAGAACACAAACAAAAGTCTGCCTTAATGCATGTAAATGGAAGAAATTTGATTTTGAACAGCAGGAAAACAATTCAAGTTGTTTATATGTATGGAACGAATTTATGATGCAGACAGTCCACTTTGCTTTTTTAGAAACTTTTCATGTTTTACCGCTAACCGTTTGGCTGTGATAAACACAATAAATATGCAATAACAAAGATCGTCACACCACAAGCAAAATCTGTGCAAAAGATTCAAAACTGTCTGTATTTCAACAGATACCCCAACGACTGGATCTATGTACAAAAACATAAGTTTGTATTTGAATCTTAGAAGGAATAACAGCCCATTCTGATACTCATTTAAATACTCACAAAAAAAGGAGATCGGAATAGTTTTCACTTAATATGTTTTTTAAAAACTTTTATTGAGCATGTTTAATAATATTTCATTAAGATGGCAAGGGTAAGGTCAATTCCCTTCTACTATATATTATAAATGACTTTTATTTTTCGAAAAATCCCAGTTTAGCATATCCTTCCAAGTACAGACTTTTTAATTTTAGAAGGACACTATACAATCCGGAGGGGCGTGGACAGAAAATTTTTTGAGGCTAGCGTATTATGCAATAAGTGGTAAATAAACAAACGGAATTTCTTCATGACATAAAGCTTATGCTAACAAACCCCCGCCCCCCAAAAAAAATATTAAAAAATTGAGGAGATATATTTCAATGTCCCCTTCTCCACAGCTACATTCCAGACAACTAGTGAAGTAGTGTGTAGTATTTAAAGAAAGCTTAACTAGATAACAAGTACGAAAAATTTTGAAAAATAACTGAACGAAGTAGGGATGGACGCGAGACGCGCGAGACGAGAAATAGGGCTGTCTCGTCTCGTCTCGCAGTGGTAAACCTCTGTCTCGTCTCGCAACCACTTTGTCTTGTCTCGCATCTCGCACAGAAATTGCCTGTCTCGTCTCGCGCGAGACGCGAGACGTCTCGCGAGTCTCGCAAAATTTAGGACTGCGAATTTTTACCATATTTTTAGTAACATTAATACTATTTATTGAAAATTAATATTAACAATAGAAATTAGTTGCATATTGCCATATTAGTACATATATTAGTTACCATATTAACTCATATAGTTATTTGAAATGATAAAAATTCGGATTTAATCCGTATATATAATGTGACATGACACCGAAAATTTATTTATTTGCATAACTGCGTAAATGTAATATTTATGGTTGATGGGAGTTTCATTTGCTTTTGAAAATATATAAAGCTTTGAATTTTGTCAGATATGTTGCAGAACTCAGGGACACATGTTGGGCAAATAAAATTTTGATCTAATTAAACGGCCCCAATGTACGGAATAGTGAATAATTATAGTGAGCGGAATAGTGAATAATTAAAGTGAAGCTTACTTATCCCCCCTCTCGTTTTAGTGTATGAGATATGGGTTTCGTATTTAATCGGGGGAACCCGGGTTTAACCTGTTCATTTACACCAGGTACGGGAAACCTTTGGAAGGTTGCGAGCCAAAATTAAGGATGTTAGGGACGTCACGGACCGTATAAGTGGGATTTATATGGGATTTTGATTTGGTTTATATTGATTGTCTATGGCGGTGCTGCCCAACCTTTTTATCGCCGCGACCTGGTCAGCGTTTGATAATAATTTTAGCGCGGACTGGTCAGGGGAGGGGGTTCGCTGATTGTTTTAATTTAATTGTGCTTAAACATATATGCAGTTTCATAAAAAATGAATGTAAAATTATTTAAGATTTTATCTCACTAGGACGCTAAATGAATGAGAACACTGAGCTTATTTCTTTACAACGAGTCGGTTAGATCTGGAGGTAAGAAGCAATAACACTCAAAGCGTGTTGCTTATGTACAATTCATTCCTTTATTCTGTTATTTTGGTTCTTGTCAGTGCAGAAAATCCCGCTTCACACAGTTAGGTTGCTGGAAATGGGAATAGGGATTTAAAAGACTGGAATTTTAATTCATAGTCTTGAAATGTTTAATAAGCAGTAAAATAATGTAAAATAGTCATGAGATTTTTTTCTGTTACAAAATCTGTTCTTGTTGATATAAATTAGCTCAAACCCAATAAACTCGAGACCTCAAGAGAAATGCACGACAGAAAATAAAATGGAAATAATGTAATTTTTCTTGAGCAACCCGGTACTGTTTGATCCGCGGACAGGGGGTTGGGGACCACTGGTCTATGGAAATTTGAAATCTTCCACTTGCCGGATAAAATACCCTGGAGGGCCACATCTGGGCCGCGGGCCAGGGTTTGCCGATATGTGATTTACATTATCAAAATGAAGAGACAACAGAAAGGACTAGTGAGCGTTGGATTTGCGCAATCACTCCAGCAGATCATTAAATTTGCGTTCGCATAGCTTGGCTTATGGCGAAAGACAGTGCCGTAAAAATAGGGAGGCATGGCAGGGCGAATGCCCGGGGCCCCCACATGTAGGGGCCTCAAAATCCATACAACTATTTTCTCAACCTCTTGGATTTTTTATCTTTTATAACGTTTTAGATTTGTATATTTACTATTCAAAACGGATCACCTGACACTTTTTAAGCAGAAAACAAAAAAGTTGCTTACTGTTTACAAAATAGCTAACAGCTCACCAACAGATCCGCTGTATTACGATACGTACAGCTGATTATGAAAAGTTAAATTTATATGCCAGTATTTCTAGAACCAAAGTTCTTTAACTAATGACCTTGTGTTCCCTTTATTTGTATTCTAGAAAAACATGATCTGGGCCTCAAAAAGCCACTCTGAAGCAAGCATCCCTTTTGGGGGGCCCTCTTATTTCTTAAAATTATCATATCACTTAGGTAATTTCAAGCAAATGGCAGTTTTTTCTTTTTGTTGTAATTATTACTTACAAATATTTTATGTACTTACAAATAATGTGCAAATGCATAATCAGTGGTGTACACCGACTTTCTTTAAGAGAAGGGGGGAATGGAAGTAATCTTTCGGTTAAATAAAAGCCATAATCTATATGTTTAAAATTAAAACTGTACGGACTTTATGTTAAAAATGCATGCACAAAGGGGGAGGGACTAAATCCTCACCCCCACACCATTTGTGTACGCCACTGAGCATAGTAAATATATGGAGCTGAACCACACTTTTCTAGATCAATTCTAAGTCAATGCTCGGAAATTTCTTTTTCCTTTTAATGAGGATCTAAATTAGGAATGGCATGGCATACAAAGGTCCAAATGCCAATTAACACGCTCTGCTTTTTCTCGCATATCGTAAAACTCAAAATTAGCCAACTTAAATTGACACTTTGTCCTTTAATTCCCCCCCCTCCCAAAACCAATGGTTTGAGTCCTTCTTGCAAAATATTTTAATATCTTTTGGTCGTCCTTTTATTTTACTTGTGCAATAATCAGAGTTCACATTCTTTTACATTCATTATACAAATGATTCGATAGTCATTTGTATAAACACTCAAATTAAAAATGAAAATAAATGCTACATTTCAGCTGGAATTCACGTAAAATCCATTAAATACTTCAGCATATGAAATTAAAAATACCTTGTTGTTACAAGCCAAGTGCTCGATTAATGGCTGAAAACGCTTTTATTAGGAATAATACTACTTACATCACGAACACATAAGAGCTATATTGATGATTTATTAATGTTTCTGTGTTGTTTGAGTTAAGGTAAAGCTACGAAAGAGCTATCTGCTTAGAAGGGGTGCAATGGGAGGAGGACCTCTAACGCGTATTCACGTTACATCTGGAGAAAACCGCCCAAAACATCTATAGCCGCACGGCAGGATAGAACCCTGCCTTCAGAACCTTCACTATTCAGTCATCTTACCATGTTGTACTATGTTGAGTGTTATTCCCCAATGGTGATCGGAAAAAACGCCACTTATAATAGTGACATAGGAATATTAATGTATCTTATGATTATTAATGTTTCTGTGTTGTTTGTGTTAAGGTAAAGCTACGAAAGAGCTATCTGCTTAGAAGGGGTGCAATGGGAGGAGGACGCGTATTCACGCGTCCTCTAACGCGTATTCACGTTATATCTGGAGAAAACCGGCCAAAACTTCGACAGCCGCACGGCAGGATAGAACCCTGCCTTCAGAACCTTCACAGAGACCTTCACAATTCAGCCATCTTACCATGTTATATGTTGAATGTTATTCCCCAATGGTGAGCGGAAAAAAACGCCACTTTTAATAGTTTTAAGATGTAACATGGTCGTTATATGCTAGTCGATGAGGCAAGAGCGCAGCCAGAAAATTTTGACGAAGGGTTGTATAAGATACAATTTTGTATTGATAAACTTAATTTCTTATTGGCGACAAAAATCTGAAAGCTCTTAATAACTAATTTTGAAAGTTTCGCAGGGAGGTATATCCCGATATCCCACTCCATGGTTACGCTTCTGCAGTGACGTACGAAATGGGGGCGGCTTTGGGGCTCGAGACCCCTCCCCATACCTTTGGAGGATGATAGAAAATAACCATATATCGGTGTCTTTTCCAGTGTCCAGAATCCACATACTTTATTTATTTTTTGTCTGGAAACCGAGAGATCAGGAGAAATTTTCAAAATTTAAATTTTTTTGGGGAAATCCAGTTTAGTGGCCGAGTATATTATTTTATTTGTACTTGCAGACGCAAAATGCTGTTTCTAAATCATCCTCGAACTTCGCAACACGCACAGCAACGTCCATTTCTTGAGGCTGATCATTAGCGAAATTCTCCAAACATTAATTCCTCGCCCTTCTTTATTTCCGGGGAAAAAAAAACCGGTCACTCATTAGTTGTTTGTGGGTGGGAAGTCTTCATGTCAACTGTGAAAGCAGCGGTCATCTTGCAACTTGTCACCAAAGACTGGCGCCGTATCTCGCAATCTGTTCGGAGGTATCCTATTGTTGAGGGGGAAAATTCTTCCGGTGATAGGGCGCACCTACTTCCATGTGCTAAGATAGCTCGCCCTCCGAAGGTCCAATCTGTTCTGGAGTGAGAGGCAGGCCCGTGCTGTTCCGGGGGGAGAGGGGGACGTGTCCCCCTGCGCCCTCTGCTTGAGGCGCCCTCTGCGCCTTAAGCCAACGAAAGAAATTGCAACAGAATTAAATTTTCACGTACAAAAAAAATAAAGTCAAAACTCTGTTTTAAACAAAATTATTTATTTTTCTCGAGTATTCTAATTTTTAAAATAAAAAAATGTAGATTATACTACACTATTACGAAGAAGATGTGGCCTACAAAAAGTTTAATCTTTTAAATATCTATTAACTGTAAGATTCCTTAATTTTGATTTCTACCTGCATGAAGGACAAACAGTCTGATTTCTGAACGGCATCGACGTTCACTCAGCTTTTGCCTGCTTCAGTTAATGATATTTATTCGAGTTTGCTCTTTAAAAAATGTCTCTGTTGAAATTCAGACAGAGTGTTTTAGATGAGATCGTTCAAAAATATCCTAATTGCGTTGCTGATGATGGAAAATCTAACGACGAAATCTTTGTTTTACCGCTACCGCTGAAAGATAAAGATGAATCTGAAGCTTTCAAAGATTCTCTTTCTAACATTGTGAAATTAGATTGGATTGCTTATTACAGTAAGCCACAATTTGAAAAGTAAGTGGAGCTTTAACATTTCATATTAATTTCGATAAAATACAAGTAAATTTTAAATTTTCTATATTATTTTCAGAATAATATTCAGCAAAACATGGCTATGGAATGCTGGAATATGCTCACTCCAGAAAAAATTATGGAGGCATAACCTATCATCATTTTCTTTCAGTGGCGTAGCGAGGGGGGATGTCAGAACCCCCCCCCTCGCAGCAAAGTTCGATTTAGCAGAGTTCTATTATTGACAGAGTTCTATTATTCTTCAATGCGATCCATAATGTAGATTATCCGTTACATCAGTGCCTACCCCCCCCCTAAACCTTTTTCCTGGCTACGCTACTGTTTTCTTTTAAAAAAGACAGATTTTGTACCAGAACAACTCAGTGAAATTTCAGAAAATATTTTTATATTCACAAGCAAAGTGGATAATTTTGAATACACAATTAATGCTGAAATTGGTGCATGTACGTGTCCATCTGGTATATCTGGGGCATTTTGCAAGCACTAGTTCTTTCTGATGAAAGATAAAAAAATTAATTTTTTTAATGCCCCACCAATATCATCATCTGAAAAGCATGAGTTAACTGTATTGGCTCTTGGAGAAAAATGTTCACAATCTGATTTTTTCAAAAACTTCATTGATGAAGGTGTGGATCCTATTTGTAACACTGAGCGTATTGTCCCATAAGATAATGCCATTTCTAATGGTGTCACATCTACCGCAAAAGAAATAGCTTCAACTGAGCAAAAGGAGGAAATTGAAAAGTAATTATCTAGCTTGGGCCATTTGCTTGGTGACAATATCTGTCACAATGCAGCAGACAAATTACTGAGAACTTTAAAACAAATCGAAGATGTAAGCGATTTCAATATTATTTTTTTAAATCATGTAGAGAGAAAAAAAATAAAAGTGCAGCCAACATCTATAGTAAGACGTCGTCCTGGTTTAACAAGAACCAGTACAAGAGTTCCATCAGGACGATACCTCCAAAACAACTGCAAAATAAAGGCGTTAAAAGCAAAAAAGTAATACTGAAAGTGTTTCCAAAAACAGGCCCAACGAAAATACCATGGAACAAACCATTGAGGATTTTTTCCCTACACATTATTTTTGTAGAACACATATTATTAATTAATTATACTTTTTGTATTATACGATTTGTATTTTATGATTTTGTGAATAAATTCATTCATGGTCTTAGTTTGATTATTTTGTTTTTTAATAATTGTATTTTCACTGGGGAGATTTACAAGCATTGAGTTTATCCAACCTTTAAAATAACCAATTTTATACAAGTAGAATAAACTAAGATTTATCATTTTTTATATTAAAAAAATGAAATTCTTGATACTTAAATTTTTGCATAAACCACGTTTTCTCTTTTTTTATTGCTACTTCGTGTTTCTTGATTATTTTAAGCCTTCATTATCAAATTAATTAAATACTTAACAAGGTACAAAATAAGTTAATAATTTAATATATTAATTTTTAATTGTTGAGTTCCAAAATTGTTCTTATATATTATAAATAATATTAATTATATACATATATATACATATATATTATAATTATTATATGTTAATAATATATTAACCATACATCTCTAAACTATACTAACCATCCTTCTCCTAAAACACATGCACCTGAGAAATAAAGTTTCAATAAAATAGATAAAAAGTGGAATCATCATAGTAAAATTTCTCAATATATGAAAATGATAGTTTGTTATTGAACATTAGTTTAAAAAATTTCATGGTAAATTCATTACGTTTGATAACGAAATATTGATTTATTTTGCATGTTCTCAGTTTTGAATAATAAGGAAAAAATAAGTATATGTTTTCATATGATGCTAGAAATTAAACTTACAACAGCAAATTAAGAAAGCTACTATTAGTAAGATAATTCCGTTAAAAGAAAAAAAAAGTCGGTAGCACCAAATTAAAAATATTAGGCAATTTTGTAGCAGTTACAGAAAAGTTTTAAGCATTTAAGTTGTGTTTTTATCAGTAAATAAATGTCTTAAGCATAAAATTGTGTACATTTCTTACTCTACCATTTATTATTTAACAAATTACACTCTTTAAATATATCGGAAACATGTTTATTAACGTTCCTTGTAAAATTAAACGACAGATCAATAAACCTATTGTGATAATTACGTAAAAAAAAGTAGATGGCATCTAAAAAGAACACGCGATAAACAATTTTAAAGTGCTTAGGATAAAATTGCGGAGCAGAAAGCAGATAAGTTAAATTTTAATAAATAGATGTTTTATACATACAATCATATTATATACATTTCATATTCTACCAATATATTAAACAAATTACATGTTTCTGTAACACATCAGAGAAGCGCGTCTGTTATAACATCATAAATTCTCGTGGCGGTCTTGCTAACATTGCAACCTTATAGCGACTACAAGTGCGCGTAACTCCTCTCTTTCGCCAAACCGTTGGCGCGCTCCTGTTTTCGCCAAGTGCGTGAACTCTTGCGGGTTTCGGAAAACGCTTCCGGGGGTGGTGAGTACTCAAAAACTGAAGAGGAATCTAATTTATAAAAATTGATACAACGTATCTTTTGTTTTCCATTTAGGGGTGTGGGAATGGGCCGCCTTTCTCAGCATAAAACTGTTCACATGTAAAACTGAATTTTAAAAAAAGACAGAAAATATAAAAGAAGTTTATCAATCAAGTTTAAAATCTTTCACGTTAGAAAAACATAATTGGAAAAGAATAAAAAATTCAGAAATTAAAGATTGATTAGGCAGAATGAGCGTAAAACGTCTCAAGGAAAACTATACGATTTATCCACATATACTTATTTTTCTTAATATCTTATGTCCACAGACTATTTTTCTAACTATCTTATGCACACTGTAATGTTCACTGCGCTACCCCCCTGGCTACGCCCCTGAATGGAATCTTGTAAATTTATTACTAGTGCTCGTCATGTTTTGATAAAATGATAAACACAATTTAAAAGGTGGTCAAAAATCGTATTTCCGATTTATTGGAACTTTTTTAGTATAATTTAAAAAGAGTTCCAGATAAAACTTATAATTTTTAGAGTTTTCACATCTTCATCTATACATACATTTTAGTAATGGGGGCGTAGCTTTGGGAGGAGAGAGACAAAAGGTTCCCTCCCACAAAGCCAAAGCTGATTTCAACTAAATGCGAAATTCAGAAGAGAAAATATGGCTAAGATCCGGAGATGAACGTCAAATTTACCGAGGGGAGCTTGATCTATCCACGAATACGCACTTTTCTCATTATCATATGTTCACTCATCACGGGGGAGGCTACAGCTCTGTGACCCACCCCCTGTCTACGCCCCTGATTCACGACAAACGTAGATTATGGTTTTTAATGTAAAAATCAAATACATGTGAACAAGCATATAAACAATATGTGAATAACGAATGAATGTATAACATATGCCAAAAAAGAGGCATTGGCATTATTAATGATAAAGCTTAAAAAGATAAATACCTTCAAAGTTACCAAACAAAAGAAAGCTTTATTTATTTTCCAAATCTATATTTCTTTTGAAAATGGCATGAGTTAATCTCTAAAAATGATAATTTTTGAATTAGAAATCTTTCTTTTAATCAAGACTTTTCAAAAGTTTCCTTTCACTAGGAGCATTATCCTCCCTGTATGTTTAAACATAAATACTCGCATACGAAAAAGTGCTTTTTCAATTACAACTGGACTGAATGTAAAATATATTTGAGAACAATTAATTAACCTTGTTGAAACTATTTTAATTTTTATACAGTTTAATTTAAAATTAGATTTATTATTAGAATCTTTTTTTTTTCGAATTGCGTTTTTAATGTGTAGGTTCCCAGGAGACTATGAAGTCATAAAATGATTTCTGAATTAGAAAGGTACCTCAAGTACAAAGGCATAAATTACAATTAAAGCTTTCATGAATTTGGAAGAACATGAAATGTCAAAATGTTCTTGAAATATTTAAATTTACATTGTTTTTAATTTAGCATTTTTATTTTTGTTTCAGAATTAATTTTTGTACAATTATTATATTTACATTAATTTATATTATTAAAGATATTCATTTTCATTACTACTGAAAAATTTAACTAAAACAGACTTTTATTGTTGAACATAATCATTTGATTGCATTACAAGTAATTCATACAGACGCAAAAATTAAAAGGTATTATATTATAGTAACTCCTTTAATTCGTTAAGATTGAGAAACAAATAAAACGCTTGTATATATTTTCCACACGCCTCAGGAAATGCGATTGTTTAAACGCCACATAAAATTTAATTACTTTCCTAGGGGTTTTCAGACAGGTTTTCTATGACTGTTTTCCACTCTTTCATTTTAGCAATAATCATTTACCGTGTAAAAAAATGTGATACATTAAATGTTTACTTATAATTTCTCGATATTCTATAAAATAAAAGGAAAACCACTTTGTGTTGAAGTTTTATGGTTCACAATCGTCACACACACAATCACGCATAGCATTTGAATGCAAGCGCGATATCTCCACGACCCGAGAGTCCTTACAGCAAGCACTAACAGTTCCCGCTAGGAATCCCTACTACGACCACCGTCTACATGGATCTATGCTCATTAAGTCAATAACAAAGTTTCCTTCAGGAAACTTAATTTCTCGAAAACTCGATGGGTTTGCGGTTGCAAGATGAATGCTAACCTAGACTATGGTAAAAGTTTTATTCAAATTGACATTAAGTTTTATCTGGTGGTATGGGCCCAGAGGACTAAACACATTTTACGATGTCATTGTTTTCAAAAATCATCTTCAACGTCTTTTTTTTTTTCCTTGGGAAGATAATCTAGTCTTTCTGGCTAAAGACCCAGTTATAACAAGTCAGTGGGAGCTTCATGAAAAAATGTTTCCAATTATTAAATCATAATTATCCCAGATCAAGGTTATTCTATAAAACTTATTATATTATCTCGTTATCTGTACAGTACCTGATGATTAATGAAATCGTGTTAGTTTAGAGCTTAGTTAATTTTAATAAGCCACTGACATGGGAAAAACTAAAACGCATGATACAGTCACTCATTTAATTCGTTAACATTCAGAAACAAAACAAAACACTTGTAAATATTTTCCAGATAGCTCGGGAACTATATTTCTTCAAACGACTCTTGAAGTCTAATTACTTTCCTAGCGGTTAAAATAACTGATATTTCTACGACGTGAACATTGTTCGAACAAAATAAGGGGGTGGGGCGAGTCATAGGTGCATCCCTCCAAATGGAACGAAATCGCAAAATAAGTTGATGAATGGAATTAACACATGAATTTAATTACAGTTTTTATAAGTTAAATATTCATTCAAAAATAAAAGTGTACATTTGGAAATACCTACCCCCAGTAGCAGAGCAGTTTTGGCCACTATCGCCTCGATATTGCCCACCTCGTCACACATCGGCGTAAATCGGTCGTTTTGTCTCGATTTTGGCGAATATTGCCCAATATTGTCCAATGTGAGTGTTGCGGATTTGGAAGTTTTAAAAAGTGTGTCTTTTAGCTTTTAAGTTGATACTATGTTTATTTTCCTATAAGTAGAGGCTATAAATCGCATATGACAATATTTTAATTTTGATTTATCCCATGGAAAAATAAAAGATGTAGATCGGTATCGGGCAATACTGATGAATCTCGGCAAAGAACGGCATGAAATCTGTCAGAAAACGGCCATTTTATTCGATTTTGGCCAATATTGCCCGACGTCGGTATTCCGATATTTAAAGTTATGAAAGGTGTTATAGTGAATTTCTCAATTTGTTTTCGTTTGCTTTAACTGAAAAATAGAATCAAGCAATCATATGTGCAAGCATTTTACATTTCACAGTCCCACGAAAAGAAGAATATAAATGAATGTCGGACAATACTGGTCAATCTCGCTAAAGATCGAGAGGCAAAAAATGCTTGCATAAATGGAGTGGGTTTAGAAGGGATTTTGGCCAATATCATCAAATGCTGGTATTGCGACCTTGAAAGTTTTGGTATTTAATATCTCAGTTTATATTTAGTTTTCTTTTTTATCTTTACGCAAAACATCACCAGTAGCACACCAATTTCGGCCAATATTTAGCTAACTATATGTTAGCTAAAAATCATAAAACAATTCTTTGACCCATTCAGCCTTTACCGATATCGGCTGGTCCAGACTGGTACCCCAGTGCAATAAACAATTATATTAGACATAAATGCAAACCAAAGTAATTTAAATTAAGTTACTTACATATTCATGTTTATTGCTTTGCAGCCTTAAATTGTATGGTGGTTTCTCACGATTCTACTCTCCACGATTATGGGCTCGGGTACAATTTCTGACGTGGGTTTGAGTTGTTAATTTGTCCTTCCCTCCAGTAGCCTAGGCAGGATTTATTTTTCGGGATGGGCTGAGTACTCAAAAACTGAAGAGCAATCTAATTTATAAAAATTGATACAGCGTACCTTTTTTTTTTCCCATTTAGGGGTGTGGGAATGGGCCGCCTTTCTCTGCATAAAACTGTACACATGTAAAACTGAATTAAAAAAAAGACAGAAAATTAAAAAAGAAGTTTATGAATCGAGTTTAAACTCTCTCATGTTAGAAAAACATAATTTGAAAAAAAAAAAAAAATCTGAAATAAAAGTTTGATTAGGCCCAATGAGCGTCAAACTTCTATAGGGAAACTTTACGATTTATCCACATAAACGTATTTTTCTTAATATCTTATGTCCACAGACTATTTTTCTTAATATCTTATGTCCACAGACTATTTTTCTAAATATCTTATGCACACTGTAATGTTCATTGCGCCACCCCCTGGCTACGCCCCTGAATAGAATCTTGTAAATATATTATTAGTGCTCGGTCATATTTTGA